>CM039610.1:46425583-46637786 GCA_022457205.1 Saccharum spontaneum
ACATGCACATGGTGATGTACACTTGGTGGTGTTAGCACATTTGCGAAGGCGATGGAGTTTGAGTGGTAGAGAGGGATTCAGGTGTTTCCGTGGAGATGAAACGCTTATTTTCCATTGCGCCGAAGGATGAAAAAGGAGGCAAAGTTGCGAAAGTGTTTCTTGCAGAGAAACAGGCCTCAGACGCGGGGTTCAGAGGCGTTAGACGCGGCCACTGCGTCAGCTGCCTAACCCTAGTTGTGCTGTGTTGGTGTGTGAGCACCAGACGCGCTGGTGGTCGAGCAACAGACACACGACATCAGCGTTTGGTGCGTAGCCCTTGGTGGCGAGTGCTGGTGAGTGTGCGTCGGACGTGCTGGTGGTGCTGCGACAGACGCGTGGCATCAACGTCCATTGGTGGTGGCGTCAGCAGGGCGCAGAGACGGCGAAGGCGCTGGGCAGCCTCAAACGCTGAGGCGCGTCTGTTGCCCTTCCGTCGGACACGTCTGTTGAGTGGATGACAGTTTTGGGTGCTTACTAGACTACATCTGTTGCTCATCGAACGCGGAGGCCAACGGAGTGTCAGACGCGTCTGTTGCATGCGAGCCGACCGTTGGAACTTTGAAGATGCAGGACACATGGCGTTCATCCGAGCGACGAACGCGGTGTGCCGCGTCTGTTGCAAGCGCGACAGACACGTCTGGTGACTCCGACCAGTGTATAACGGCTCTATTCGAATGGGTACGTCTATAAATACTTGTTGGCCGGCTTTGGGCTCTCACTCTAGGCACTTTGACATACTCGTGAGCATCTTGAGCTGAGCCAACGCCCTCACATTTCTCCCCACTCATCTCCTTGCATTCGATTGCGATTCTTAAGTGAGATTGAGTGATTCAAGTGCATTGATCATTGCTTTGCATCTAGAGGCACTTGAGGGATTGTTTTGCTGTGGGATTTCTTGTTACTCTCAGTGGTTGCCGCCACCTAGACGGATTGGAGCAGCGGTGGAGGTTCGACATGTGTTGGTGATTGTTCGTGGCCAGCTCCGGTGATTGGTTTGTGAGGGGTTCTTGTGGTTCCCCAGTGGAGCGCCGAATTCCAACTCTAGTGGATTGCTCGTGCCATTGCAACTCTTAGCCATTGGTAGGTTCTTGTGGCGCCTTTTGGGAGGCTCGGTGTGTTAGACCGATTAGCCACCGAACCATGTGGTGTAAGGGGACACAACGGGGACTAGCGTGTCGGCAAGCACGTGAACCTCAGGATATATCATTTGTCATCAATTCGTGATTGTGATTGGTTTATGTTGGTGATTGGCTACTTGATTGGATCATCATTTGGATATATCAATTGGTTGGCTTTATTCATCGCCCCTCGGTGAAATCACTTCTAGACCTGCTCTTGCATTACTTTTGTTACTATCTTGTTGTAGTCTTTGTCTTGCCTAGTTGCCTTGTTAGCTTGAGTAGAGTAGTTTGTCTTAGTTGTCACTCTTGTGGTTTAAACTTGTGCGGTTGAGTGAATCAAAACTAGAATTGCCAATTGGATAGGTGGCTTGCAAACCCCTCTTAGGCATCTTGCTAATTGTTATTACTAATCAACTTATCTAACACATTTTGTAGAAAATTTTATTAGGCTATTCACCCCCTCTAGCCATCAGGACCTTTCACCTCTTCATCTTTAGCATGGACCACCTTCTCTCTCCTCAAGCACATGCAACTTCTGCAAGCCACTATGACAAGTGTAGAGATCTACCTTTTTTATCCGATCCTACATGGCTGTTCAGGCTACAAGCTTAAAAAGTAGCACAGGGGAAGACCTTAGTCGACGAGGAACGAATGAGGGCAGTGTGCAGCTCAAAGAGGCGGGCAGTGATGCTCTGCAATGTTCGGCGGTGAACAATGAGCAAACAAGAGTGAGGCAAAGAGTTAGGACAGGGCGGGGAGGTCCACTACCATGCGAAGATGCTCGGTGGATGTTGCTGGTGACGGAGAAGTGGCGGACGATGACCACAATAGTGGCGGCTCCGGTGCTTCTCGGTGAGATCCAAACGGCGGCGCTCGGCAAGCTCAAGGCGAGGCGGCTGCTAGCTAGGGTTAGGAAAAAGCGGCACGACTCTGGGCTTGAGTTTATGTAGGGGCATAGGCATCACACACTCACCAAATCATGGAGAACAAGGAGCTGGGCGATGGGATTCCATCCCCAGGCGGAGTCCGTCTCGGCCACGGGAAAGAAGACGACGCCGCTGGCTAGTGGGACCGGTGTCTGTGAGAGGAGGCGCGGGACCCAGCAGTCAGCGAGACTGAGCGAGAAGGGAGAGTGGGCGCCCATGTGGCTTGGAGCTAGGCCTGTGGGGAAAGAGGGACGCAAGGTTAGGCCAATAGGCCGAAAGGGAGTGAAGGAAAGAGAGAGGGAGTCTTTTCCTTTTCCTTTTCTTATTTATTTTTTCAAAGGCATTTTCAAAAAGAGTTTTGAATCCTTTTTGAGTTTGAATTAAAACCACTTAGAGCAATAAAACATATGCACTAGCATGTATGCACAAAAATGTTGCTACACCCTATGATTAATTTTAATCAAATAAAAAATTATTATTTCCCTATGTTTTCATGAGCACAAAAATTCATAAATAACTCAATTTATCTCTATTTCAAAAGAAGCAAATTTTAGGGTGTTACAATGAGTGATGAGAAAAGTATTGCAGGTGGTATGAATGACAGCTAGGAAACCATGTCCCTCTTCCTACTTAATTCCCTATCCAAGTTAGGAACCACTACACCAATTTGGTTACTATTTACCCGAAACTGCCATCGGCTTTTAAAGCTGAAAACCTCTCTTACCATTCTACCCTTACCCCTCTCACATCCATCTGCTCATTGCTCTCATCCACAGGCGATTAGGTTTTGGGTGCGCCGCCATTCCCCACCTGCCCCACACCATCCCTAAGTAAAAACCTATCATCAAGCGGGTACGATGCCAATTGCATCCTCATCCATGACCCATCATTAGCCGCGTCCCTGATTTAGGAAGACACTTGATCGCATTTGAGCACTGCTCGACGACCACCCAACAACGCTAGCTGGAGTATCATCAGGCTGCTGCTCGACCTCGCTGAACTCTCCTCCAAGCTATCATCCATCCGCATCGATCCTCCTCTAGACGATTGGTAGGAGCATTGATTGGTCCAAGGCCGTGAAGGTGAGGCCCAATTTCTCCCTCCCCCTCAGATCTAGATATGTGAATGCATAATTCTTGACAAAAATGATTGGTATTATACATGAATCTAGTTAAGACAACAAAAACCGCACCAAGGATTTGATTCCTTTGAGGCCTACAACACAGATCCTCCGAATGGAAGTAGCTATAGCTATTGTATCTTTATCATTGTTATTGATAGAAATCGCTGCACAAAACAAATGGAAAATTGACTAAATTGATTGTGACTTCTACATCATATTTTATAGTTTCTAATTCTTTTATATGTAAATGTTAAAGTTCCATAGTAACCTTGTGCAATTATTATTTCATTTGTTTTATGTCAATGCCAACTTGTGATCTAAGGCTATGTTTTCATGTATAAAATAATTCAAACAACTCCTAAGTTTCATCATAACCTTGTGTGAGATTTCTCATTAGGGGGTAACTTCTTGGCATGTTGGTTCTCTTCTGGGAATTTGTTTGCAAGATTTAAATGTGTCCTATTTATAGAATTTACAAATTTGGGTGAAAAATGGGAAGTTTCTATGTTTATTGTTGTAACTAAATTTTCATGAAAGAACCATAAAGATTAAATGGCAAT
This sequence comes from Saccharum spontaneum, assembly GCA_022457205.1. NCBI lineage: Eukaryota > Viridiplantae > Streptophyta > Magnoliopsida > Poales > Poaceae > Saccharum > Saccharum spontaneum. The sequence goes on from CM039610.1 coordinate 46,429,353, forward strand.
GGATGTTGTGTCTTCTACACACTACATTATGGTTCAAAGCACAATTCCAACACAACCTTCTCTTTTGGGAGCTAGGAATTAGTCATATTGCCAAATCGGTTTAGAGACAGAAACACTTCCTTCGAAGAATCAAGAGGTAGAGCTAGAGCTAGAGAATCAGGTTGTGCAGCTCTTCTAAATAGGCCATAAGGTTCTTATGGTTTTCATGTAATGCTAGCAAAGCGTTTCTCTTCTTGATTTGTTCAATTTATATAGGATTGACAAATGACACCTCAACTAATTTGTTTTCAAGTAGTATCTCCTTTTTCTAAACCTTGAATTAACTAAGTAATTCAATAACTTTATACAACTATGAAGTATTCTATGTGATCTGTGCATCCTTTCTATGTAGGTATCAAGGACACTAAATCACTTCAAACTTCTTCGAAGCCCATTAGAATGGAGAGCAACAGACCATACCAAGCTAGAAGACCCCGCTTTGGAGAAGTCTATGCCGCGCTCAAAGACATACCTGACTTGGACCGTGCCGACTTTCAAAGAGCCTTATGGGTATTTTTTCGTCGTGACTGCCTATTCAAAACTCTTATGACGCTTCGACCAGAGTTGAGGAAGGATTGGCTACTCACACAACTCGGATGACAGTAAGGCTTGTTGTATTTGCCATACACATCATACCGACAACATGCTTCATAATGTGGCATTTATGTCTTGTAATAAGATTGGTTAAGTAATTGTTAGGGGTCATGCATTCTTTTCCTAAATCATCTGTCTCAGTTTCATCAGACAAGGTAAGGTTTGTGGTTTTGTCTACTTTGGTTTCTCCTTTTCTATGTTATCTCTTTTGTACATGTCAAATATTTTGAACCTAGAGGTAGAACATATTCACTTTAAGTTCCAACTTATGCCCCAGTTGGATCTGCTAAAATCTTTATAAATAGCAACAACCAGAGAGAGCCAGCTAATAGCTTTTTATAAGCTTGGTGGTTGGATAGTTTGAAATAGGCTATAAGCTAGATTATAAGGTGAGCTGTTTGGACCAACTATAGTTTTTAAGCAGTTAACAACTTATTTTAGATGATTAAAAGAGGGCCTTGCTATAACGCAGTGGTACAAAAAATTTACCTTGTGAATGCATACACTAATTGGTAAGTCCACAGTTAGAATGGTAATTATAACTCAGCACCCTAGGTTAGTCACCTTATAAATTGCTAACATTTTGTATTTGAAAAAATGAAACTCATACTAGAAAAAACTTTCAACTCTTAGAGGAGTAACTTCTTGAATGTCCTTGTTTTTTAGAGAAACCACAATTTCATTAACCATGAAACCCAACAGATTCGTTGGTTAAAAGTTCTGATACAATCTCTAGAAAATCCTCCTGCCAAACACAATAGCTTTTGAAAGACACTAGGCAATGCAAGCACCAAACTTAGCTAGTTGTGCACCAAGACAATATGTTACATGATACATATGAGAATTAAGACAAAGCAACATTCTTTCTTCTTTAATAACTACCGCATTCATGCCATTGTCTAGTTCCTGATCTACTAAAGAGTTCCTCAAGTTTATGCAACCTATCTCCATGACATTTTCCCCATACCAAGTTCATCAGCAATCTTCAAACCATTTGTGATGGGGCCATGGTCAGCATGGAGGGGTCCTGAAGGTTCTGCAAATTTCCCTACTATCATCATTCTACAATGCCCATTATAATCTCTAGCAATAGCTCCCCAGCCACCATTTCCAGATTGCTTACAGAAGGAACCATCTACATTTATTTTCAAAAAACCATCTTATAGTGGCCTCCATATAGGACAAGAAGGTGACTTCTATCTCTAAACATTCCTTGAAATTCGTCACTAGAATTCTAATCAACAAAACCACTTCATCTAATGTAAATACGCCTTCTACCTAAGAGATTTTTTTTCGAATAGTCCACCAAACCCATGATAAATGCAAAATTTCAATTTGCTGCTTATCATTTAGTTTCCATATTTTCTCTAGGACATGTTTGCTGATGAACAATTGCTAAGTTGAATATGTTTCTCTTCAAGCCGCAAGCTATGCCAAAGTTGATGCATGCTCTTGCACCTAAGGAAAAGATGTCCTCCATGTTCATCAAGTCGATGACACATTGGATAAACAGTCTCAAGCTTCACCCCCCTTCTTTTTAAAAAATTGTCTTAATGGTAAACTATTATGGGCCAACCTCCCAATAAAGTGCTTCATCTTATTTGCGACTTGATATTCACGTGTTCATTTCCAATTAAAATCAACGTCATCCCCTCCTGAATGACCTTGTAAGCCTTCTTTATGTTCAAGCTCACGGATGTACAGTTTGTAGGCTGATTTAATAGAAAACTTGCCCTTTGCATTAGGATGCCAAGCTAAAAGGTCAACCTCATCATCACGTAAAGGTATTCACAGAATTATATCAACATCATTCTTGGCAAGATGTCTTGAACCATCCTGACATCCCATTGACTAGTAACACGATTAGTAAGTTCTCTGACTTTTGAGACTAAAGTTGAACAATTGTGTGTTTTGACAAATCTATTTTGTGCTCTCGGCAGACAAGGCTCATCCCATATGTTGATTTAATTTCCACTCCCAACCCTCCAAATTATGCCTTTTTGGAGTTGAATACACTAAGATCTTGGATAATATATGTTGCTTTTAAAACTTAACCACACAAAGAGAAAAGGATATTAAATTATTCTCTACCCTTGTCTTGCTAGCATAGCAATATTGAAAGCGTGTAGATCATAAAATCCCAATTCACCTTTGGTTTTTTGCTTCACCAATTTCTCCTTTTCCATCCAATGATTTGTTTCCTTATCTTGTTGCGTCCACTAGTATCGCAAAATCATTGTTATTATGTCATCACATAGTGATTTGGTGAGGTGGAAGCAAGACATAGCATAGACAGGGATGGTTTGTGCAATATACTTAATCAAGACTTCCTTTCTAGCTTTTGAGAGCAACTTTTCTTTCTAGCCTTGACTATAGCGCCAAATTTTCTCCTTTAAAAAAAAGAAAAAGCTTTAGTCTTAGATTTTCCATGAAGATGGGCCGGCCCAAATTCTTTTCACTAGAAGCAGCATATGAAATTCCTATATTTTGCATGAAACTTCCTTTTACTTCATCAGACACATTGACACTAAACATAACCACTGACTTTTCCTTATTCACAATTTGCCGACAACATTTCTCATAGTCATCCAATATCTTCCTAATCTTCATAGTTGTAACACTTAATAGCAAGAGTGCATCATTAGAAAAAAACAAATGTGTCAAGCTAGGTGCCTTCTTACAAATCTTCTTACCCTTTATTTGCCCTTCTTCATCAACTGCCTGCAATTAATGCCATAGACAGAGATTTAACACAAATAATAAATAAATATTGTGACAGGGGGTCGCGTTGTCTAGGCCCTCTAGACAGATTGTTTCCTTGTACACTATTCACCTTGACCTTATAAACGACCGTTGAAACACATTTCATAATAAGTTTGTTCCAATTTCTTGAAAGCCCAGTCTATGAAGCATTGGAATTTGAGATGACTTCTACAAGAATATTCTATAAGCGATTTGCCAACACCTTTGTTACAATTTTGTAAATCACATTACATAAACTAATTGGGCGAAAATCTTTCAGGTGGTTAGGAGTCTTTACCTTGGGTATGAGAACAATATTTGTGTCATTCCATCCAACTGGCATCTCCCCACCATTTACATCTTTTAGAACTTCTTCAATTATTCTCTCACCCACAATGTGTCAACACTCCTTATAAAAAATGGAGGTCATGCCATCATATCCAGGGGCTTTTAAGTCTCTAATTGAGTCCAAAGCTCTTTTAATTTCCGTAGTTGTGAATTCATCCAACAATATCTCATTCATCTGTTGTGTTACCCTTGGTTGTTTTGATTCAGAAAAAGAGCTAATGAGATTTCTGCCATGTGAGGTGAACAAGGCGTAGTAGTACTAGAATACAAAATCCTTCAAATGCTCTTCTCCTTCCACTCAGTCCCTTGATTGTTTCTCACCTTTGTTAGCATATTGGTTCTTTGCTCTGAGGTGAAAGCATGGAAAAACCTTGTATTCTTGTCTCTATTTTTTCGTCAATTCATATAACTTCCTGAATGTCTTTGTTAGTTTAAAATATGCAGGACCTTTCGCTATCACTTGCATATGCCTTGAACAATCGCTAGAGTCCTTCTGGGCACCGCATAGGACGGGGAGGCGCACCTTGTGCACGTGTCGCCATTGGGGCCTACAATAGGCGTGGTAGCATCCGTGAAAGTAACATGCATGTGGTCCAGACTTGTCCAGTTTTGCTATCGGCTCGCAAGATATTGGCACCACGCCTAACTCCACTAAAATTTTTTTATCATTAACCTTTTAAATCAATATTTTAAAATTAATCTATTCAAAAAGTTATTTAAAAAATAACCCCTTTGTCCATGCCAAGGGATATGGCACAACATTAACACTCTATCGCATCACATGCATCGACACGGCATATAGCTGCCACCCGTTAGTGCCATGACACTTCACATGCCAAGGCTCTACCACGCCAAGCTGCAAGGCATGACACGGTTCCGTATAGGGTCCACATGACCTCCCTCCTCCCGCTATGTCTCTCTCATTTCTTCTGTTCCTCTCGTAGACTGAGCAGGCGCCCTCGTCCAGCCGGTAACGTCGACCCAAATCCTATAATTTGAGCCTGATTTTTTTGGGGAAAACTATCCCCCAGCCTTCAACAAGGTATAGCCTATGTGGATTTCTTTTTATCTCGGAACGCATTTGGTAGTTTAGTAGACGAACATACTCCTCACTTAGGGTTATGCAATTATTTTGAATAACATCACCTTTGTTACGGTGATACTTAGGTTCACCCGCCGATGTTGTTTTTATTCCATATTCAGCCTCTAAGAGACCAGCACTTGCTTCTAACTAATAGATACTATAGTTAGAACAGATTTAAAGAACAACTATAGAATCACATTGTTTTTTCCTTCAACTATGGACTCTCATGTTATTCTTTGGTTCCAAAAGAAAGGAAGAGGTATTCTTTACTTCTACTAGTTTTGTTGGGCTTGTCAAACTATTCATCTAGTTTCCCATTGTATGCATTGCTTAACATGTTGTACTTTTCGTTGGATCTTCTACCAATTATGATGTGTTCTAATAGCTTGGCTTCTTTCTAATGTTATACAAAATTAGAAGCATGTCATTGATGTTAAAATCATTGATTTTTACATGGCAAGATGGTGCACCCTGTGTTCCCCTCCTTGAGACCTTCTACAACGAGAAACAACAGGCCCTTGCTAATGGATGTGGACCCCTAGCCGGAGTTGGCCCTCCTGCGGCTCTGAACACACACACACCATCAGTGGGATGCACGTTATGCCCTTTTGCATTAAGCATGTTGGCTTCTTCTAGCTTGCCTAGGTGGTCAATGTCGAGATCCTAGACCTTGACAGCCCTATTCTCACCGCCTTGGTAGATCATTGGCGATTGAAGACCCACATGTTCCACCTCCCTTGCGGTGAGGTGACTATCGTGCTGTGTACCTGTCTCCTCGTGGACGATTATGCGGTCACCAGGATCCTTAATAGAGATGGGTGGAAGGACACGGTGAAGCAACACATCGGTATGAAGCCCTGAGACCATGTGAAGGCGCAAAGGTCAAAGTAAGTAACTTTACTCTCAAATCGTGCTTTGGTAACACCAATTCATGGATTTGCAGGAAACCCTCTTGCGCTCATGCTGGATGGATCATGACCCACTTCGGTATGTGCTCTCCCAGATCATATGATTTTTATATGATGATCTATCATTAAGCATACTTCATTAGTGCTATAATATATCTTGAACTATCTAAAATCATTTTATGTTATAGAGAAAAGCTATAATAAAATAGTGGTGCGTGCCTAGTAAACGAAAACGGAGGAATGCCCCCCCCCCCCCCCCCAAATTCCAATCCCCACTATTCCAATTTCTGCCCCTGCGATTGGCGGCGTCGGCGGCTGCGATGGGCCGGCTCGAGATCGATTGGGACGACGTGTTCGACAACTCGTCCACCGACCACGAGGAGGGCATCTACTTGGGCTCCCCATCGCCGGCGGTCGCTAAGCGGGCGCGGGTGGGGCCGGCGGCCACTAAGCGGGCGCGGATGGGGGCGGAGGGCGTCGCGAGGGCGTCATCGGGCGACGAACAGCCGCGAGGGACCCAAGCCCTCCACCTGAGGTTGGAAGCACTGTGCAGCGAGCTCCTGTCACCCGCCCATGTGACCCGCGCGTCCGCGAAGGTGCATACACATACACATACACCCATCCTGTCGTCGCGTATCAAACTGGAGCGTTCGATTATGGATCGATTGACTTTGCGCTAGTTTTGTAGATCTGTGGGATATAGTGCCGCATTGTGTTTCTCATGTGTGTGCGGGCAACATTGTCTGTTATTCAGAGAAGTATTGCTCGCTTGGTTTGCAGGCAGCTGCTGATCGGGGACAGGATACTCGTTCCGCTGCCGAGAATGTACACAATTTCAGTAAGATTTCGACACTTGCGGCTGTCATTACCATTTTTAACATGGATCGGAAAATGTTGGGCTCATCCGCTCATGTGATGGATTACTGAATTTACCATAAGAAGTGCTGTGTAGCACTAACCTCAAGTCCTCAACTGAACGGCTGCTGAGCCTGTTCCAGTTGTTCACTAATACGAACTGTCACTGATGTGCTGTGTTATGTGTAGATCAAGAGGACGAGCAGGGGGAACATGTGGCCTGTAAATGCTGTCTGAAGTCATCTCCTGTTTTAGTCAGAAGAAAGAAGAATCATGAGCAGGTATTATGTAGCGTCTTTCTTTTACCTTGTTTATTATCTGTAGGCATCTCTTGAAACTATGATGGGGAATTGTCAAGGTAGCAACCCATGTGAATAAACGCAAAAGCCGAGGGCATGGCAGACAAAGGGTTAATAACCAACCATTATTCTGTTTGGTAGGCTGATGGCGATCGCAAAAGGGTTGCTCGTCCTGCCGCCAAGAATGATGACAAGGAACCTGCTTCCCCAGAAGAAATCTTTGAGGCGCTCAGAGAGATACCGAGCTTGGAGCGTGCTGATTTACTGAGAGCCTACAGCACGCTCATCCGTGATGATCGTCTGTTCAGATCTCTCATGGCGCTGCCTAAGGGCATGAGGAAGGACTGGCTGCTCATGGAGATCGAGAACCAGTGAACTGAGGCTTGTCCTGTTTGCGCTGCATGCACACAACAACTGACAGCATGCGTGACAATTGAGTAGTTGACAATGTCGTCTAGTGATCTGTTTATCTAGTGCTGGTTATCTGGTATTCGTCTCCCAGATGTAGTTATCCTAGCCTTCTGTTGGACCATGTAATGCAATGCCAAGGATGCGTTTTCTGTTCAAGTAGAAAGCTGGTTTTTGAAAACTGTCTATGTTGTCACTTTTGCTGTCCCCTGGGATGTAATGTGTGTCGTGAGGCTGGTGCTCCTCATACGTTCTTAGCTTTATTCTATCTTTTGCTTCTCTTATCAACTCTATAACTCTAGTTGTATTTCCGTTCATGATGCAATGGAAATGGGGAGATCCCTTGTTCGAAAAAAAATGTAATGCAATGCCTGATGTTTCCCTAAGCTAGTATGAATCCTCTTCAAATTGTCAAATATGTACTGCTGTTTGCGTGACTGTGTGAGCACCTTGTAGTATTTTTTTTCTTCCCTCCTTAAAGATTTCGAGATGCTTCACTCTATTGTGCTGCTGTTCTTGCTCGCTCTGTTACCATTACAAAGGCCAACCAAACAAATCAGGTAAGGGCTTACACCGGTGCTGTTTTTCCATTCCCTGTGTGTTAACAGGAGAGAAGGGATTGGGGAAAGAACTTAGGGAGGAAGGATTCAGAGGAAGGATTCGAGTTTAGAGTTGCTTTCTGTTTGGATTAAGTCCATTTTTGGCCTCTCAATTCTTGCTTTGTCTACTTTGAACCCCTAACTACAAAACCATCTAACTTTGGCACCTCAACTATCAAAACCATTCAACTATCAAAATCATTTAATTTTGACCCTCAAGATGGTTTTGGGTGGTTTTGAGATGGCTTTGGGGGTCAAAATTAGACGGTTTTGATAGTTGAGGTGCAAAAGTTACACGGTTTTGTAGTTGAGGTCAAAATTAGACAAAGGCAAGAGTTGAGGGGTGAAAAATGGACGTAATCCATAAGTACATCTAAAAATACAAAAAATTTCATAAATACCTTAAAAATAAAGTACTTTATTAAGTCCATTTTGTCCTCTTAGCTCTTGCTATTGTCTAATTTTGGCACCTCAACTATTAAAACCATTCAATTTTGACCCTCGAGACGGTTTTGAGTGGTTTTTTAGATGGCTCTGGGTCAAAATTAAATGGTTTTGATATTTCCGGTGTCAAAGTTAGATATTTTTATAGTTGAACATTAAAATTAGACAAAGATAAATATTGAGAGGCCAAAAATAGACTTAATATTTCTGCTTTCCAAAACTTCTCTCTTCTTTTTTTATTCTTAAGCATTTGGACGCAGCCGGTAGGTTTCACACGATAACACAACTGTCCGTACTCAGTTACACGGGCCGGTTCCACTCGGATCCGAAGAAACGTTTGTTGGGCCATTGGGTCCGTTCACTCCACTGGAGGCCATCATCTTGCGTTGGCGCCAGGCTTGTGTTGCCGTCAAGGGTCATAGGAGGCGTAGTCAGAACACTGTGTTTCCTTAGCCTAACCAAACACACAATCTAAAAGGTGAAGTCGCAACCATTTCCATCACAAGCCGGTCAACCCAGCCCATGTTTTTTAGGGTAGGACTAGCACCCGGATGTTCACGACTGCTCTATTTCCCACACGTAACGAGCAGATGGCGTGGACCTCAGCTTGCTGCGGGGTCACCATGCGAACATCTCGCCCACCGTCAGCCCACTGGGTGCCACCACCTCTGCGCGCTCGTCGAGCCACCACATCTGTAGGCATCACGCTCGTCAGGGGTCCACATCATCGTGCTTGCCGAGCTTGAACTGCCGTGTCTAGGATCATAGATCAGTTGGCTAGGTTCCTTATAGTGAAACTTGCCCACATGGGTTTAAGTCTTCGACTTGACATGGGTGCTCACATTTTTCTAGATTTATTCTAGGATTTAACGGCGTTATGCTTTTAGTGGTAGGCGACGTCCCCGTCGACAGCGAGGAGCCAGCGGTGACTTCATGAATTTCGAGATTTGCCGGCTCAGTCCTTTGAAGGTGCTCATAGGGTTAAGGTTCGTGTACATGTGTTCATAGGGGTAAGTGTGCGTGTGTGTTGTGGGCGTCTGCGCGTTGTACCGTGTAATTCTCAATAAAAAAGATGGAGGAAAGGGAAGGGAAGGGAAGGGAGGAATGGAAAGGGAGGGGAGGAAGAGGAGAGGGCGAGGTGCGTCACATGAGGAAGGAGCCAAAGCGCTACGGCAGGCCGCTGTCAGGTATCCACCAGCGTCATTGCAGTATGTGGAACACCCGATCTACTTTTGAAACATCAAGATGAAATATTTGCAACATACATCTGATGACACATAAAACACTTGAAATATGCGTGCAAAAAAGCTTGAAAAACACTTGAAAATACAATACAAAAACATATGCAACATTCAACATATGTGTAAAACATATGCAACATCTAGATAAACACACTTGCTAACATACATATGAAAAAAACAGATAAAACATTTGGAACTGACGCTTGCAACATACATGTATAGCCATTGCAACGTATGCAACATTCCGATCTACTTTTGCAACATTCATATAAAACTCCTACAATGTACTTCTAAAACATGTGAAACACACTTGAAACATATACTTGCAATATGCGCTTTCGGCAAACCCTGACATGCGGGTAGACGGGTCGAGCATTGCACAGCAGGATCTGACGCTAGGTCACGGTGGAGGAGGATGGAGCCGTGACGCCGCAGAGGCAGTGGGACCCATGAAAGAGATGGCAACAGAGAGCGCTCAGGGCCTACCATGCGGGCGCGAGAGGAAGGAGACATGGTGGGAGAAGATGCTGATCGTGCCGACACCGCAGACACTGCTGACGGAGAGACAGCCGCAGGCGAAGAAGAAGACGCCACACGGGCGTGGCCAATGTCAGTGAAGGGTCTGCAGGCCCCAGGAGGCACGTCCGGTGAAACTACAGCCAATGTTGTTTAGCCCATTACTATACAACACGCAGCCCAACCCATCTGTTTTTCCCCTGTTAACAATATTGTACTAACATTCCTATCATGATTGATCACGTATCGGTCTAGTATATAATATAGTTTATAACTTTTTGAACTTATTATATATAGTTTTTATATTGATTCTATAATAGGTACTAGTACGTTGCCATGTAAATAGGATTACGGTTGATCGTTAATTAATGATGAGATGGTTTCTTTGTACCCCACGCCAGGAGTTATTCCTGGACTATATATTGACACGCAGGCGGCACGGACGAGATCCGACGTTTCAACCCTAGGTGATCTTATATCCCCACCCACTCTTCGTACGAAGCCCTAACACCGCGAGGCTCATCGGCGCCGGCGGCGATGGGGCGGGTCGCCTTGAGCGACTTGGCGGATGCCCTTCCTACCCCGGCGTCGAGGACGAGGTCTGCTTCGACTCCCCCTCCGCGGCGCCGCACGCTGCTGCAACAAGGGCGGGGTCGGCGGAGTGGAATTTGGCGCGGGTGTGGGGCCGCAGGGGCCATCGAGAGGTCGTCATTTGATGACGAACAGCCTCTGGGGAACCCAGGCCCCCGCCGCCGCCGGTGGTTCGAATCGCCACATTGTGTTCCTCAGGTGTGTTCTGTGGATCTGTGAAAGATAGCTAGCGTGCATTGTGCTCCTCAGTCAGGGGTGTGCCCTTTGGGCCACATCGTCGGTTATTGACAGAACCGTTGCTCGCTTGGTTTGCAGTCTGCTGCTGATCCAGGACTGGATGCTCATTCCGCTGCCGAGGATAATTTACACAGTCTCAGTAAGATTTCCACAATTGCGTCTGTCACTATCATTTTTAACCTTACACGCCCACCATTACGGCATTACCAAGAGATATGTACTCCTATTGGGGAATATTGGGCAAATGTGATTGGGTTACTAAATTGTCTCAGAAAATGCTGTCTATTCATAGACCGGCTGTTGCTTGTGTTCCAATTCATTAGTACGTACTGTCAGTGATGTGTTGTGTCACTCTGTTTGTACGTAGTTCGAGAGGATGAGCGGGTGGGACAGGTGCCCTGCAACTGTAAATATCGGTTGAAGTCATCTCCTGTTTTAGTTGGAAGAAAGAAGAATCACGTGCAGGTATCATACAGTGTCTTTCCTTGTTTATTAGTATCCTTTACCTTGTTTATTATCAGTAGGCATCTCTTGAAACGATGATGAGGGAATTGTGAACGTAGTAACCGATGTGAATAAACGCAAAGTCTGTGGGCATGGTGGACAAGGGATTGACGAACCTGTGTTCTGTTTGGTAGGATGATGGCAATCGCAAATGGGTTGCTCGTGCTGCCATGAAGAATGACGACAAGGAACCTGCTCCTCCAGAAGAAATCTTGGAGGCGCTCAGAGAGATACCCAGGTTGGAGTGTGCTGATTTACTGAGAGCCTACAGCATGCTCATCCGCGATGATCGTCTGTTCAGATCTCTCATGGCGCTGCCTGAGGACATGAGGAAGGACTGGCTCCTCATGGAGGTCGGGAACCAGTGAACTGAGGCTTGTGCTGTTTGCGCTGCACGTACACAGCAACTGACAGCATGCGTGACAATTGACAGTGTCGTCGAGTGGTCTGTTTTTCTAGTGCTTTATGTGGTATTCGTTTCCCAGATGTAGTTATCATAGCCTCTTGTTGGACCATGAAATGCAATGTCTGACGTTTCCCTAAGCTAGTATGAATCCTCTTCAAATTGTCAATATGTGCTGCTGTTTGTGTGTGACTGTGTGAGCACATGAAACTAGTGGATTGCATACCACTTGTAGACCGTTTGACGATCCCAGCAACATGTCATTTTTCATCAATTTCATCAGGTCAATGCACCCATAAATTTCACTACTCTTCAATAGGGAAATGCAGCAACCTGTTCCGAATTTGTTTGTCGGTACGCTTTTGAATTTTATTCAATTTTTAAACCAAAACCTAACAATCTGACCTCACACGTCCCTTCAGCACGGCCAGTCCTGTCATATTTAGACCCTGTTTGGATCCATTAATAGTAATAGTTAGCTAGCTAATAGCTCATAGCTAACTATTAGTTGGTTTTGCCCAACTAGTAAAATAATTGTTAACACTACAGGAAACTGGCTCTTTGCCGACTGCAATTTTCTTTGCCAACTGTTTTTTTTCGACACTCGGCAAAGAGGTCCCTTTGCCAACTGGAATTTCCTGCAGTCGGCAAAGCAGGATTTGCCGACTGCCTGACTTTGCCGACTGCCAGGCAGTTGGCAAAGATTTGCAGTCGGCAAAGGCAGGCCATGGTTGACGCCATCCACACCGTCACCTTTGCCGACTGCCACTCCGTCAGCAGTCGGCAAAGGTGCAGGCTTTGCCGACTGCCATCCTCCCTGGCAGTCGGCAAAGGCTCTTTGCCAACTGCCATTAATGGCAGTCGGCAAAGAATTATTTTTTTTTTCGATTTTCGATCCCAGTTTTTTTGTGTTGCCTTGCTACAGTAAGTACATGATATATTCCAAGTTTGGGGTCATTTTGATTTATTTTGCTATATTCCATTGATTTTTGTTGTTTCTTTGATTTTTTTCGGCAGCTCTAGATTTGAACTGCAGGTACATGAAATAATAGAATCCGGCGATTTAGAAAATGATATTCATGATGTTTGGAGCATGTTGAGGCCGTGTGCGGGGCCTCGCGTGAAATTTCGACCGTGTTGGTGTCGGAACACGCCGAGGCACGCGCGTGAAAAGTGTTTTTAAATTTTATAAAATCGAAACGGAGTCCGAAAATGACGAAACTTGACGACGTGTCTTGCCATCGCATGCGGAGGCTGTGGTAAAAATTTGAGAAAGTTTCGAGCAAGTGGCGACGTCGGGTGGCTAAAACCTGGACTAACGTCGGGTGGCTAACTTGTTATCACCACTACACCACAACACTGCATCACCGTTAGACATCTGACGCTAAAACTTTTTTTATCGATGGATGATCTGACGCTAAAGATAACTGAGAGACTATCTGACGCTAAATCCACTTTTAGGGACTCACTATCTGACGCTATATGTATTCATTTTTAACGCCGGACAATCTAACGCTAAAACTATATACACCGTTAGCCTGTCTGACGCCAAAAATAAATGGACCCCACCTAGCTAATGCGCCCACTTCTCGCGTGCCCGCTTATTTAGCTCCCGTGCAAATTTTGGCCAGGCCCACAAGTCAGAAACCCTATTCGCGTAAATTCTGTGATAATTTTCATATGACAAAGTTTTTTTAGTCATAGAAACGATGCATTATACAACTTTGTTTTTGATGACTTTTCCATTTAAAATAATTTAATATCTCAAAATTCAGATTGACGTTCTCATATTTTGAAACACAAATTTTGAATTGTTTTAAAAAAGTTGGATGGGTTGGATGGGTCTTACTGCCCCAAAAATTTGTTTGAATTTGTCATATTTGAATTTCAAATTTCAAATTGTTCAAAGTATGTCACGTGAAGAAATTACTAAAACAAAGTTGTAAATCTCAATGAGGTTTACAATTTTTTTATTGATGACTTTTTTTATTTAAGATCATTTATGTTCCTAAACTTAAGTCTAAAGTTTCCATATATTAAAAATAAAAAACAAATTAAAAAACATACATGCACGGCTGTTAATTCCCCTGCGCCCCCTGCCTGCTAGGCCACCGGATGTCTCGTGGCCGTCCGATCGGATCCAACGGTCGACGTCATCCCTTAGCCAGTCAAAACCGATTACAGCCACCCTCCTCCAAACCCTAATCTATTCTCATCCCCTCCTCTCTCTCTCACACACGCAAGCGGCGGCGGCCATCAAGCGCTCACTCGCACGCATCGGGAGGGCCAGCGCGGCGGCAACCGAGCGCTCGCACAGGTGCGTGTCGTGGAGGGCCAGTGCGGCGACGACAACGACGACCGGGACACGCTCAGGCGTCCGCGCACTCGTGGGCCTGTGGCTGAGCCAGAGCCGACGACGTGGTGGAGAAGACCGGCGCCGCCAAGGTCCTCTTCTGCACGCGCGGCACGGCTGCGGCGCGACACAGCTGCGAGTTGGCCAGCCGGCACCGTGCTCCAGCAAAAGGTGTGCTGCCCCTTTCTTGCTCGATTTTCACCGATCTGATGGGCTCGATGGTTAGGGTTCGGGGAGCCGACCTAGCAGCCCTAGATCTGCAACCTGCGGGGCACGCAGCTGACATTGAAGGGTCGATGGCCATGTTCAGGCATGAAATGTGCCCCTTGGTTTTGACCAGCCAAGGAAGTTTCCCGCTAGATATTTAGTACGTAGCCTTTCTCGTGTCTTGCCACTAATAAGAAGTATAAGCTTCAACAGAAGCTATAATTAATTCAGTTATGGCCAGCAGTTAATAATCTGCAAATGTACTCCCTTGATATCGCTGATGAAACATTGTAGCCATTTTTTTATCAGCTAGTTCATGTATCTTTCAGTTTTAGTTTATGATATAAAACATGTATCTTTATCAGTGAATTCGATTCACATATATGAGGCTATCCATAAAACCTGTTAAAACTTAGAGCAACTTCTATATGCTTGCAGTTCTCTGCAACGTGCTGCTGTTCATTACAATGTAATTTTGATTGGCCTTCTCAGGAAATCATAAATAGAACCTGATGTAATATGAAATCCCTAGAATTATTAGATGGAAACAACTTTGCATTGATTAACCTGTTACAGTTCTGCCTTGACCCTGCATACCAGATTACCATTGTAGACATTTTGTGGCACTAAAATAGCCAGATAGGTGGTACTTATGCTGACACTAGAAGCCTAATAGGTGGTACTTCGATTCTGGTTGTGCACATTTCTATGAGCACATAATATTTGCTAATATATGTTAGATAGGATTTTCTGTCTTCTCAATGTATTTGTCCTATGGGTTTGGGTTTTAGAACTGCAGGTGTTTCCATTAAACTCTAAATAATAAAACCTTGCAGTTGGGAGCCAACATTTGTGTAGGGCTAATATTTCTAGATATGATTTTTCAGTAGTTGATTTTTACTATGTACTGTAAGACTACTGCAGTTCAGAACTAAAATGGAAAAGAACAGATGTCCTAACTTTTGCATTTATGTGCAGATTTTTGACGTACGAGGCCACTGAATTACACAACAGAATATGAGGCAAATGGAATTTGGTAAAATTTATCTCTGAGCCTAGCAGGTTTTCTCCCTTTCTTATTTTTTTTGTCCAATTGCTCAATACGGCTGCCAGCATGTAGTGCCCTGGTTTTGCTATGATCAATGAGTGAAGACACTGGTAGTAGTACACTACTAGTACATGTCGGTAGAGAGGTTGTTGCCTGTGTGCCTGCTTCTTCAAATTAACATAAGTTTGTGACTTGCCTACTCACATGAACAGTAGATAGACCTTTGTTATATATCGGCCATCATTCCATAATCATTTAATTATTACTAGCTGTGTATTTTGAACTCATGTTGCTTGTCTCGGTTTTGCATTGAATTATCTTCTTAGTTGGTAGCAGTGTGCTCTTTTTGCATATGTTCACTGAAATTTCATAAAACTGACATATGCTTGGATCTGAAATTTTGTAAACCCCAAGTGGAGGCTAGTTTGTCATACTGCGAGGTACTTGCATGTCCTCGGCCCTACCTTGAAGCCTCCCCTTTCTTCTTGTGTGGATTTTATAAACCTAAAAAGAAAATGCTGTGAAGATATAATTAGTGTTGCTCTTGGGTTTATTTTCCACATGTTTAGCTAGTTAATTAGTTAGCGTTCATTTACTTCTATCAGAAGATTCGCACCAGTCCTTTCATTAGCTTACCAACATGTTTATGCTTCCTTCAGTGATCAAGTGTTCAGTTTGTACCAAGTAAATAGACAGTGATTCCACCTGTGATCTGCTTATTGGTGCGCTGCTTTACTATTTGATCTGACAATCGGTATTTTTACTTTTTTACTATGACAGAATGTCGATGGTGTTAATTATATTCATGTCAAGGTCGCCGGACTATTTTTTGTGGTAACCACAATGGTTAATGTTTCCCCATCCCTTCTCTTGGAACTTCTTCAAAGGATTGCACGTGTTACAAAAGATTATCTTGGCGTTCTTAATGAAGAATCACTGCGGAAGAATTGTTTTCTCTTCAACATCTCAAGATATTCTTCCTTTTTTTCCTTTTCTTTTCATGAAATCCTTTATGTATGTCCTGAATTTGTGGTTCTAACTGTTTTAGATAGTGATGACGCCCACTGCAAAATAATTTTTCATATATCATCATCTAATTTTGGTTTGTTCTTGGGTTTTTGCCTTTACTGCCAGAAACTACCCTCTTTGCCATTTGTTCCTTATATCACTACTGTTAAAATAGCTTCTGTGTTCACTGTTTTTAACTGGAATAAATAAAGATGACAGTCACTAGTGCATTGATTTTATATTATGATACTCCAAATCCATGGGGTAGGGGGGCCATTGAGATGAGTTATGACCATTTACTTCTCAATCTTATATATCTTGTGATATGATCTTCGTCCACTTAATGGTGCATCAGATCTACTGAATTCACTTGAGTTACTAAAGCCCAGTTCATTTTGTTACCTCATTTATTTTCCTTGTTATGCTCTCTCATAGTATTGTTTTTTATGGAGCACTAATAGACCAGTCATTTCATGACTTCATTTTTCATTTCCATCAAACAGGGCTATATACTTACATCTGAGATTGATGGAACAATTCAAATGAAAAGTTACCTCACCGGTAATCCAGAAATCCGTCTTCCTCTCAATGAGGATTTGAGCATTAGAAGAACTGGATCTTCATACGGTACGTCATTAGCTTTTCCTTTGACAACTAGCTTAGGCAACGAAGGATGTGTGGATATGACACAAGAAATATATTTCTCCTTGTTCGTCTTTCATGATGCTCTGTTGCTGTAACATTGGAGATCTGTCTATGATAAGCTTATAATGTTTCACTCATTCTGGAACTCATAACGTGATGAGTTATTCAATGCATACATTTAAGCAGTTACTAGTCACTATACATTTAAGGAGATCTGGTTCACTGCTGCTTCTATTATTTCAGATCATTTACCAGTGACTGCAGTGGAGCAGCGAGGTGCAGTAGGTGAGCAGCCTGTATGCTTTTCCTTGTTTGATTGATGGCAGCAACTATTACTTGTGCAGCATAATGACGTTTCATATAGACTGATTAGTTTTAAAATAAACTATTTGTGTCAATCTGTCAATGATACATGCATCTGGAGTTTGCATCCTCACTGTGTATTAGGGGTACTTGTGAAACCGGCCAGGCCTAGTGGCAGCAGTGTTGTTGAACTGTTAAGTTCTTTAGTAGATTTGCGTGCTTGCTTGCTCTGGAATTTAGAGTTCAAAGTTCAAATGGCAAGGCAAATAAAGATGAGTCTTGATTTCAGAGTTAGCAAAAAGTGACCTGGAAATTAGTAGCTTGCTTGTTCTTCATTTTTTCCTGACTAAATATTGCTGTTCAGTAGTACCGTTTGCCTGTACTGAAGTAGCTTGCATGTTATCACTTGTTGGATTACTTAAAGTTGGTTATTTAACTTCTACAATTGGTTAAACATCTTTTCATATCATTAATATTCAGGTCCCCCATACATCATCAGATTACCTGCTGACTATTGTACATGTTCCTTCTGTTCGTGCATGCTATCAGGCAGTCCATTTACAAATATTCATCTGCTATTAATCTGGACAGGAACACTATCACTTTTAAATAATCAAGTGCCGTGGGCATATTTTTTCCCTGTAGTTTGCAGCAAAGATCCATTCACTTCTGCATTTCTACTCCTTTGTGCATGTCGTCTTGATACTTATATTTCATTATTTGTTCATTTAGGACTCAGAACCTGCTGTTGGCTCTACTCTCATTGGTGGTGAAACAAGCTGTGGAGGTTGAAGAAGTTTGCTGCAGACTGCACTATGCAGCCAAACAAAGCAGACAAAGCAATACCCGAGATAGCATATATGGTGCTAATTTCTCCAAAATTTCTCTATGGCTTGCTTGCACTTTTTTTTACTAAAGTGTTCAACATCTCATAGTAACACACTGGAGTGTAACGAGTTATACCTTTGGCTTGAACTTGTATTCTGTTGAATGAAGCATTATTTATGAAGGAGGATTATGTATGGTTATTATAACTATGTAATTGGTTATGTGGTTTATAATATGTGATGATTTTTTAAATGGGCCACTATGTAATTATTTATGTGGTTTATAATATGTGATGTTTTTTATATGGCCCAGCCTATAATGAAAAGACATGCCAATTTGTATTTAGGCCAAAAAAACATTAAATTTGTGATTTTGCAGGGTTTTGATGCGAGAAAACAGAAAACAAAAGCAAAAAAAATCCAGCTTTGCCGACTGTTTATAGTCGGCAAAGCTGGGCAAAAAAACCCAGGACAGAGTCTTTGCCGACTGCAATGGGAGGCAGTCGGCAAAGAGGTCAAACCTTTGCCGACTGCAACTCCGAAAGCAGTCGGCAAAGAATATTTTTTAAAAAATATTTTCTTTCTTTGCCGACTGCCGAGCTGGCGACCAGTCGGCAAACAATTTTTGAAAAAAAAATCTTTGCCGACTGCCGAGAAACCAGCAGTCGGCAAAGCCTGCCGTCAGGGCTGACGGCGCCACGTGGCTATGCCGACTGCTGGCGTGGCAGTTAGCAAAGGCTTTGCCGACTGTGTGCCACGTGGCAGTCGGCAAATCCGCCTTTGCCGACCCAGGCTTTGCCGACTGCTCTTTGCCGACTGCCACGTGGCTTTGCGGTCGGCAAAACCTTTGCCGACTAGGTTTATGCCTTTGCCGACCGGGGCAAGCAGTCGGCAAAGAGGCGTTTTCCTGTAGTGTAATTGGGTATTAGCTAAGAATTAGCTAAACTGTTAACCGGATCCTATTGGTTTTGCCCAACTAGTGAAATAATTGTTAATTAGGTATTAGCTAAACTATTAGTTGAATCCTGCTTGGATTCAGAGCAGCTAATTACTATTAGCTTGTTTAGCCCAACTAGTGAAATAATTGTTAATTGGGTATTAGCTAACAATTAGCTAAACTGTTAGATGGATCCTGCTTGGATTCAAAGCAGCCAATTACTATTAGCTGGTTTTGCCCAACTAGTGAAATAATTGTTAATTGTGTATTAGCTAACAATTAGCTAAACTATTAGCTGGATCCTGTTTGGATTCAATGCAGCTAATTACTATTTGCTTGTTTTGCCCAACTAGTGAAATAATTGTAAATTGGATATTAGATAACAATTAGCTAAACTATTAGCTGGCAGCTAATTACTATTAGCTTGTTTTGCCCAACTAGTTAAATAGTTGTTAATTGGGTATTAGCTAAACTTTTAGCTAGATCCTGCTTGGATTGAAAGCAACTGATTACTATTAGTTTGTTTTGTCCAATTAGTGAAATAATTGTTAATTGGGTATTAGCTAACAATCAGCTAAACTATTAGCTGGATCCCATTTGAATTTAAAGGAGCTGATTATTAAATCCCTCTGTCCCACTATATCTATCATTCCAGCAGTACATTTAATTGTCTAGATTCACAACATGCTTAATGTATCCAGACACACTGTATGTCCAGGTTTAGAGAATCTTTGTTGTACCTGGTAGAAAGCTAAAATAACACATATAACGGGACAAAGGGAGTAACTATTGGCTGCTTGGATCCAAACATGACCTTAGCGGGTCTGGGCCTAACTAACAGTGTCCGGTAATTGACGCCGGCCCATAAGGCCCAGCACTATCGAACCTGTGCCCACACCACAGCCCAACCTTCGGCGTAAGCTGACGATTTAGCAGAGCGACAAAATTAAGTGCCAAACCTCCGTTTCTTCCATTCACGCTCCTTGCGTGCGTTTCACTCGCACAAAATCCTAGAACGCAAAACCCCCCAGTTGGCCAGTCCCATACCACATACCCCCGTTTGATTCTCCCCACTCCCAGATCGTAGGCCGATCGCCGGTGGCCATGATGCGGAGGCAGAACGACATCGACTGGTATAGCGTGTTTCTGTCCTATTATTCTCACGACGGCGTGGTCGATGCCAGCTTCGACTCCCCTGCGCCAGCGCCGCAAGCCCCCGAGTCTCCAGGTGGCCGCCAAAGGTCCAAGGAGCTATGCAGCGAGTTCGAGCGGCGCTTCGGTGAGCACAGCACCGGCGTGCAGGTGGATGATGGGGCACACTTCCGAATCACCTATCCGGTGAGCAAGGTATGCATGCCTGCTAGCTCGCTCCTCTCCTCGTGCAATGGAAACGAGCTATGGTGTTTGATTTTTTTTGTGCGCTTTCTGTTCCTCGGTTGTGTGCGTACTGTGTAGGTTTTGTTCGCTCCCTTTATGAGCTACGTCTCATCGGTTATTATTGAGAGTACCATTTCTGGCTTGGTTTGCAGGATGCTGTTGGTTTGGGACCAGATGTGGATGTTCCTTCTGCTTCTAAGGGCGTATGTGATTTCAGTAAGATTTCTACACTTGCTGTCGTTACCATTTTAAATCTTGCACATCTGCAAATGGTTAAAGGTGGGTTGGGAGACGGTAATGCTATCTCGGTGAAATTTGGCTTATGCTGATGCTTATGTTGATTTGTTGTGAGAGGATAACACTGTTCGTTCGCTGAAAGGTACTGCTGAAGTAGTGCTGAAGAACAGGGCGCCAATCAGAATAAAACAATCGTTGAACCTGTTATAGCTGTTCACTGATACAAGTTGTCACCGATTTGTTATGTTTCATTTGTGTGTAGGTTCGGTGGATGAGGATGTGCAGGGGGAACATGTGAGCCGGGAACACTCTTCGAAGTCATCTCCCGAGTTTAGTGGGCACAAGAAGAAGAATTGTGGCCAGGTAAAATACACTTTTTTCAACCCCCTCTCTCTTGCTTTGTTGATCCATAGGCATCTCTGTCTTGGACACTCATGAGGGAACTGTGAATGCAGCTATCCTTGAATAAAAGGAAAAGCCAAAGCCATGGTGGAAAAAGGAAACCTTACGTGAACAAACGAAGGGCTCATGCCACTGACTCAGAGGAGTCTGATTATGAAAGTTCACTTCCCAGTAGATTCTCTAAGAGGTACACGTCCATTTTCCTTGTGTTTAATGACAAGTTATTTACGTTACCTTTCAAACAGTAACTTTTATGATTTTATGTGTGCATCTTGTGCAACCATTTGGGTTAATGAAAATGTGACCTTATATGGAAATTTGTATGCTTTTTACAGATATTCTCTGCCTTACTTAATAGTTATGTTTCACAAGCATTTGCATACTCTGCACATATGTTTTATATATTGGCATGCATGATGTACTAAATTATTATATTTTTACTTCGCTCCATTTAGAAGTATCAATCATCAGCTCTAATCCTGCATCCTTCTATGCAGGAGGAAACAACAGCTTCAGAATTCATCTTCTGTTCATTCTCGAAAGGTTGGTATCTGATACTAATTGTTAGAATGCATTATCCTAGCCATTACTGTCTTCCGGTCTCAGCCATTACTAGATCTAATAGTAGCCATATCTGCATGTACTTTTATAGCCTGTATTAATTAGGCTAGATTAGAGGATATCTTTGATTCTTTCCTTGCATATACACTCACTGTTGTATAAGTACAGCCTACAACAATAGAGAATTTATTTTCCCTATCTTCTTTCACTAAGCTATACCAAGAAGTGTAATTTGTGAATAATCATTTAATTTCTTGCTCCGTAACTAAACATCCATGTTTTCCTATTGCTTGAATGTTAAAGTCACACAATCCTCATTTGGATTATTAACTGCTAAATGTGAAAACTAGAATATGTTGCATTTCCTATTGCATGCAATGTGTAATGAGCATATCATGATGTTTGACTTCAGTGGTCATATATAAGAACAATAGAGATTGTAGTGAGTTGAAGTTTACCATCAAGGACATTTCTTTGCATTATTGGTGGCTTGATTGCATTAATCATTGCTCACTAGCAAGGCAGGGTAAGGTTGAGAAAAATAAACTCTTTGTTAACATGAGGTTACAATTTATGGTATTTTGCACTAAATCTTGTCTTCAGAAGGGTTGGGTGGTTGTTATCCTCTTTAATAGATACCGCTATACTTTCTATTGACAACTTACCTTGATATTATTTGTTTATAATAAGTTTGGTTGTCATATGTCACATTGTTAAGAGCCAGGCCGTTTATTGGGCACTCTACCATGCTTTCTCATAGTAGTTTGATCCTGGCACCACTTTTACATGTAATTTTGACCTTATACATATTTGTATGAGTTGCCTTTAAGGTTCAAGATGTGGTTCTATTGGATGATGAAGATGTGGAACCTAATGAAGAAGTAAACCGTGAGATGTCTGACAGACTGTAAGCTCCTCTCTAGTGTTGTATTCATCATGTAAACTGTTAATATCTTACCTTTTAGTTTATGTTCAACTCAACCAATTGTGTTTTCAGGAATGAACCTAAGATCTACTACCCATCAAGGTGAATATTGTGCATTTTTCTCCAAAGATCCTGAATTCATGGTCGATGTTCATTTTACCTTCCGTTGACTTCATTATGTGAACAGAGATGATCAAGAAGCTGTGGAGCTCACCAGATCTGATATTAAATGTCTTGATCCTGAAGTATGTTTGTCTTCAACAGTGATAAACTTCTACATCAAGTAAGTGGTAACTTTATATTATGATTTTTTTCTTAATCTGCTTCAGTGTATTGCTTATATTTCAAACAAATAGGAATTAATGAATGAAAGGGTTACTATGGGAGTATTTAGGTGTTATTGCTTGCTATTTGTTTAAGAAATTTAATGCTTGGTCTTCTATTGTTGTTTCACATTGTATTGTCTTAAACACCACCAAACTATTCACTGTGGGCTATTTAGCTGAAGAATTTGTAAAGTAGTATTATATGAACTCTGAGCTATGCTATGTCCAGGGAGGTATTAAGATGGTACTCTGTATTTTTTCTGTGATGTTGCTGTGCAGGTACATCAAAAGGACCAGACTGTGTAATGAAAATTTCAGAGACAAATTCTACATATTTAACACGTATTTTTTGGAAAGCTTGAAGAAGCATTGTATCAGCCGGTATGATCTTTTTTGTCATGAAGTCATACTTCTCTTACCAAATGTCATGTATTATGTCTTTGTTCAAAATTGGGATAATTATACTATTCTGGGTATGTAATACATGAGCGCCTTGTAATAAGTTTGTTATTTTCCCCCAAACAGTCAAGAGAGCTGCTCATCCCGTTGTTAAGAATAAATGAATCATTAGTACCACAATACAAAGAAGGAAAAACAGACACAACCAGTTTTGAAAGCTCCCATACAAGGCGAGGTTTGCAAAAATAAATTTCTAGACAACATTTCCTTTTCTTATTGTACAAGGAGGCTGGTTTGAACCCAGGACCTCCAAGCCACAAGAAAAGGGAATTTCTAGACAGCCTTACCCTTTCTTATTCTGCAAAGAGGCTGGTTCGAACCTAGGACCTCCAAGCCACAAGTAGAGAGACCCAACTACTGTGACCTCCAAGCCACAAGTAGAGAGACTCAACTACTGTGCCAAGCCCGCCTTCTTGAGTGTGAAAATTCAATTAACCAATTATTTTCTTTTAGGGTGAGGAATTGCCATTTTTTTTCTTGTGCCCCTCGTGACCTGGACTGCTTATCGGTTGGGTGCACATTTTGGGATGTGTATGGTTCCTCGCATGAAGGTCACCCTGCACCGGTGGATGCGTACAATCCTATAGAGAAGAGGGTTTGGTTGCCTGCACGAGCGGATGCAAAAATACACCATCATCTCATATGAGTGCAGCCCCCAAATTGAGCTTCTCTCATGCAGGCTCGGTGGATGCATTGCATTTACTATAGGCCCCACATGTTAGTATCAGGTGTGCTCATACAGGCAACCAAACATCTTACGAAAGGTCATTGCATCTGCGTATACAAGGTCACTGCATCTGCCCATGCAATTGACCACTCTTCTTTTTAGTTCACTGCATCCACTCATCATGCTTCCACTCATTCAGGATATACAATGCAGGTTTAAGAAGGCAACTAAACACACCCTTGAGTTTTATTCAACTGCATTTCAATATAGTTCATTTGCATTATTTTTCTACTAGTCATTCACAAAATTTGATCATCTTATTTTTCTAATAAAAAATTCTCTCCTGGTTTTCTTCTCACATTTCTTTTGTGTTCATGTGTTGACATTATCTTCTGTGCTACTTGTTTATTCATCATGTTTTTTATTACCTTAACTTGTTATCTTATATGAAAAATTTTATTTCTCCCGTTGGATTTTGTTCTAGCGTGACTTCCCAAAGTTGAGAAGATGGTGGAAAGGTGTCAATATATTCAATAACGCATATATCATCTTGCCGATCCATGCGAAGTAAGTTGATACTGGATAAGACATTTGCATCATCTCTTGCCTTTTAGCATATGCTGAATGCGTTTGAAACCTACAATCATGTTTTTCGCTGTACCTTTTGATATAGTATATTTTATGGAGACTTTCCTATTTGCGTTTGTAAACCAGGGAGCACTGGAGCTTGGTAATCATTTGCCTTCCTTCAAAAGAGAAAATTTCAGAACCAATCATACTTCATCTGGACTCCCTAGGGATGCATCACAGTGCTAAGATCTTGAACACAGTTGGGAGGCAAGTAACAATCTTAGCTATAGTTATCCAGCTAATTTTAGCTATTTTTCACTCTTGCTATTCAGAAACAAGAAATTCCAAAATATGGCCGACTTGCTTGCTGCTGAGTTTTAGTGTAAGTGACCTACTGTACTCTGCACAACACTGACAGCATCAACTACATGTTGCAGGTACCTTGAAAAGGAATGGCGCTTCTTATCCGTTGCAGAGCCAGCATGGCCGTGTCTTCCAAGTGATATACGCAAGGAAACTGTCCAGGTACATACAGTTTAACAATGTTTGCAAAGTAACACTATAATAAAGTGCTTCCAGTTCCTCTTGGTTTATAGGTTTCCAGGTGTTTGCGTTAAATATTTGTTGAGATTGCGATTACTTGGTACAGTTTACTCGTAAATCAATATAACATGGTTTTAACAACTGCTAGGTTCCGCAGCAGAATAATGCATTTGACTGTGGTATCTTCATGCTTTACTATATTGAACAGTTTATAAAAGAGGCACCAGCAAGGTTCACAACCGATAAACTTGGCATGGTTAGTGCTGCCACCTGCTTTTCTGTACTTGTTTCTTTAAGCTTTTAAGACTGAGATGTTTAGTTCCCAAAATATTTTGCAAAATGTAACTGTAGTGCTACTGTAGCACTTTCGTTGTTATTTGACAATTATTGTCCGATCATGGACTAATTAGGCTTAAAACATTCGTCTCGTGATTTACAACTAAACTGTGTAATTAGTTTTATTTTTTATCTATATTTAATGCTTCATGCATGTGTCTAAAGATTCGATGTGACGGGAATCTGAAATATTTTGCAAAATATTTTGGGAACTAAACAAGGGCTTGACTTGTGTATTCCACAGTTTAATCGTAGTTGGTTCAAACCTGAAGAAGCGTCTGGTCTAAGGCAGAGAATAAGAGAACTACTGCTGGAAGAATTTGAAAGTGCCAGGCTGGATCATGATATATCAAAAGCAGATGCACCTGAGGGCTATGATAGCATAAAGGATGGGGGATTGGAAGCAGACGACAGCTCAAAAATGGTCGTAGAGGTGGGTGGCGCTGCTAAGAGTATAAAAGGCATCAGTGTTGCAGAATCAGACGAAGCAAGTGCGGAGTTTGGAGACACTGGTAAGACTAAGAAATGCATCAAGGTTTTGGCATCTAGCGTCAAAGACAAAAAAGGTACAGTAAAAACAGATTCCGGCAGCTCAAAAGCTGAGAAAGAAGGCAAATCGATTGTACTTGCATCGCCAGAAAGATTGAAGGGGACTGAGGAGGTCATGGGTAGCACACCAATTCCTGATGTAGTTAGTGACAGCAGTGTCAAAAGATCGGAGGGGGATGAGGAGGTCACTGGTAGCATGCCAGTTCCAGACGCAGTTTGTGAGATCACTGGGACCAAGGTGTGGATCACAAGAGTTTATAGACGACCAATAACTTTGCCACTTGACAATTGGTGTCAGAGCAGCGGTTTATCCAACAGGAATGCACGCAGGGCATTCATAGAACAGTTCTCTCGAAAATAGTAAGAACTAAGAGCAGTATTTGAACTAGACATCTTTGTTCGTTGTGTTAAAGAAAACATGGTACCTCTTGCGTTCTTAGGAAGATGGGAAATAGTGACAGATGTTGTATGCTATTCTGAGGTGCCTGTTGCCACTGGCCAGATGTTGAGTCCAGTTAGGTCAGGTACCTGTTGTTAATTTGTTATGAACCTTTCGATGAACCGAAAACTTAGCATGCAGTGCTTGGCGATGCTTGACCTGCTTCTTCCCAGCTCTCGATCGGGCCCTTGCTCCTGGAAGCCATTTTTGGGTAGGAAGTCCATGGGCATGGGCTCGAAAGTATCTTGTATCGGATATTTATAGCAATGGCATCTTTATTTATTTTGGTTCCTTTGGGGAAATCAAAAATATGCTTGGGCCATGGGTGGCCAAACATTCATCTTTAATCCTCCAGCTCGCCACCCGCTCCAGCACCTGGCCCCCGCGCTGCGCGTCGCCTGCTTTCCTTCTTCCCAATTGGTGGAGCTCTCAGCCACATGCCTTGGTCGCGTGGGGCGGTAGCCGGCGGTCGATGGACTGCGGCGCAGATCCGGTCCTGTGACGCCCTTGGCTGCCGGCAAGTCACCGTTGACGTGAGCACGGAAGTGGAGGAACGCCGACGAGGACAGCCCTCAGCCTTAGGCGATTTCGATTTCTGAATATGTCTGAAGGTTTCTTACAGAGTTATGGCACTTATGTGCCTGATACAGACGCTGGCTTCTTAGGCCCACTTGACAGTGTAACACGAAAACGTAAATGACTTATAATACATAAAAAATATGCTACTAAAATGGGAACACGCCTTCTCCTTCCTGCTCTATCTTCCTCACTCTTTCTCCTTGCGTGTTACAGGTCCCGGTGCATGCAGATCCGGTGTTCCCCTGCCTGGATCTATCATGTAGGCGTGGTGGTGATGCCTGGGGCGGCAGGAGGCCGCGCAGGGCTTGCTGTCTGACTCGGCACTGTGCCAGCCGCTGTGCACGTCCCCAAGGCTGGCACTCCCCGTGCTGGAGGCTGCGGTGGGGAGCGCCGAGGGCCACGACACGGTGTGTTCAGCGGTGCCCGCGGTTGTGTTCTCCCGGTGCTGGCTCCAGTTGATCCAGTGGACGAGGTCCTGGCATGGCAACGACCGTTCAATGCCACTGCGGCTCGATCTGGCTGCTCCCCCGTATCCGCGGTGTGAAGCCCTTGGCGCCATGTCCCGACATGGCTGGCCCGATGGCGAAGACGGTGGGCACTAGTGAGCTGCTAGATCAGGTTTTCATTGAGTGGTCGCTGGCCCGGATCTATGTCAGCAAGGCTTGTGGTGGCCACGCTTGATGGAGTGGCGGCGGCGGCTCGGGCGACGTGGCGAGCATATGGTGGGCCGCTAGTGTTTGGTAGTGGCAGTGGCGGCCGTGCATGGTGGTGCGCCTAGGGAGCGCAAGCAGCACGTGGACAGCGTGGGCTACACGATGGCGGTGTTTGTAGGGCGTGCAGGCCGCTTGTGGACGGCTTGGTCATTGAGAGGCGGCAGCGGCATACGGACGTGGTGATTGTTTGCTCCCGGCAATCGATCCATTGGTACCCTAGGGGCAGTGGTGGCCTAAGCGTTGGTGCAAGGATCAGCGAGGAGGGGGCGGATCCTGTTGCCAGCAGCAGCCCTAGGGGTGGCGGCAGCGACAGAGGACTCTAACCGAGGCGACGGCCATCTAGATGATGGGTGGTGCCTATGGGCGGCGGAGGCCTAGGAATCCAACAAAGCAGCAGCGGATCTTGTCGGCTCATGTCTAATCGGCTAGTTCTGACTAGATACAACGGATGAAGGTGTGGCTAACGGCGACACATGGTGTCAGCTCACTTGAAGCGGATGAAAATGGCAACAGCGGAGGTTCGCAACGATGGCGCACTAGGGGATGGCGACAACTTGACGACTTCCACTCACCCAATCTGACCGTTTCAGGAGAGGATGTCGGGAAGCAGGGATGTGCCGAGGTCAAAAATTTTCTTTTTTTGTTGTGTGCTCTCTTTGTTGAGGTGTGAATTTAAGTGCTCTTGTATTTCTTTTGGCTGAGAGTATCCTTCGTGGATATGAAGGCTGGATTAACGAAATCCATTATCTAAAAAATATAATATATGATGGCATGCCTCTTGACTTGAGACTTGGGAGTGGATTTACTGTGCGAAGCTGTTACGGCGCAATGCCATAGGAGTACATGTATGGGCGTGAAATTTGGCATGGGCAGGGGCGGGGTCCGTTAGGAGGGCGGCGTCGGACGACAAACAGCCGCGGGGAAACCACCCCGCGCCCCGCCCCCCATTACACAGTTTCAGTAAGATTTCCACAATTGCGTCTACCAGTTGTCACTATAATTTTTAACCTTGTACGTCCACCATTCCCAACAAATGGATTGGGAAATATTGGGCTCATGGGATAGGTTAAATTTGTCTCAGAAAATGCTGGCTATTCGCTTGGAGTACTAGTATGAATTGAAGGGTTATTGATTGTGTTCCAGTTCATTAATACAAACTGTCAGTGATGTGTTATGTTATGTGTTGTAGATCAAGAGGATGAGCGGGTGGGACATGTGCCCTGTAACTGTAAATACTGTTTGAAGTCATCTCCTCCTGTTTTAGTTGGAAGAAAGAAGAAGAATCATGTGCAGGTATCATATAGTGTAGTGTCTTTCCTTTATCTTGTTTTATTATCAGTAGGCATCTCTTGAAACTATGATGAGGAAATTTGGAATGT
Source organism: Saccharum spontaneum (assembly GCA_022457205.1). Taxonomy (NCBI): domain Eukaryota; kingdom Viridiplantae; phylum Streptophyta; class Magnoliopsida; order Poales; family Poaceae; genus Saccharum; species Saccharum spontaneum. The sequence goes on from CM039610.1 coordinate 46,458,555, forward strand.
AGCAACTGATGTGAATAATTGCAAAGGCCGAAGACATGGTTGACAAAGTATTAACGAACATGTGTTCTGCTTGGTAGGTTGATGGCAATTGCAAAAGGGTTGCTCTGCTGCGAAGAATGACAACAAGGAACGTGCAGATTTACTGAGGGCGTACAGCACGCTTATCCGCGATGATCGTCTCATGGCTCTGCCTGAGGACATGAGGAAGGACTGGCTCCTCTTGGAGATCAGGAACCAGGGAACTGAGAGGCTTGTCCTGTTTGCGTTGCATGTACACGGCAACTGACACACAGCATGCATGACAATTGGCAATGTTGTCGAGTGATCTGTTTATCTATAGTGCTGGTTATCGTAGTATTCGTTTGCCAGATGTAATTTCCTAGCCTCTTGTTGGGCCATGTAATGCAATGTCTGCGACATGAGGAAGGACTAGCTGCTCATGGAGCTCGGGAACCAGTGAATTGAGGCTTGTCTTGTTTCCGCTGCATGTACACACAGCAACTGACAGCATGCTTGACAACTGACAATGTCGTCGAGTGATCTGTTTATCTAGTGCTTGTTATGTGGTATTTGTTCCCAGATGTAGTTATCCTAGCCTCTTGTTGGGCCATGTAATGCAATGTCTGTGGCGTTTCCCTAAGCTAGTATGAATCCTCTTCAAATTGTCAATATGTGCTGCTGTTTGCGCGTGACTATGTGAGCACATGAAACTAGTGGATTGCATTGAGCTAGTCCACACCGTTTTCCGATCCTAACATGTCATTGTTTCATCAATCTCAGCAGGTCAATGCACTCATAAATTTCACTACTCTTCAAAAGGGAACTGCAGCAACCTCTTCCGGATTTGTTTGCAGGAACGCTTCTGAATTTTGTTCAATTTTTAAACCAAAACCTAACAATCTGACCTCACACATCCCTTCAGCCCGGCCAGCCCTTTAGCATACTTAGGCCTGTTTGGATCCATTAATAGTAATAGTTAGCTAGCTACTAGCTCATAGCTAACTATTAGCTTGTTTTGCCCGCCTAGTAAAATAATTGTTAATTGGGTATTAGCTAACAAATAGCTAAACTATTAGCTATATCCTGCTTGATTCAAAGCAGCTAGTTACTATTAACTTATTTTGCCCAACTAGTGAAATAGTTATTAATTAGGTATTAGCTAACAATTAGGTAAACTGTTAGTTGGATCCTGCTAGGATTCAAAGCAGCTAATTACTATTAGCTTGTTTTGCTCAACTAGTGAAATAATTGTTAATTGGGTATTAGCTAACAGTTAGCTAAACTATTAGCTGGATCCTGCTTGGATTCAAAGTAGCTAATTACTATTAACTTGTTTTGTCCAACAAGTGAAATAATTGTTAATTGGGTATTAGCTAACAATCAGCTAAACTATTAGCTGGATCCCATTTGAATTCAAAGTAGGTAATTACTATTGACTTGTTTTGCCCAACAAGTGAAACAATTGTTAATTGGGTATTATTAGCTAACAATCAGCTAGCTGAACTGTTAGTTGGATCCTACTTGGATTCAAAGCAGTTAATTACTATTAGCTTGTTTTGCCCAACTAGCAAAATAATTTTTAATTGAGTATTAGCTAACAATTAGCTAGATCTTGCTTGGATTGAAAGCTGCTAATTACTATTAGTTTGTTTTGCCCAACTAATGAAATAATTGTTAATTGGGTATTAGCTAACAATCAGCTAAACTATTAGCTGGATCCCATTTGAATTTAAAGGATCTAATTATTAAATCTCTCCGTCCCACTATATCTGTCGTTCTTGCAGTGTGTTTAAGTCTAGATTCATAGCATGTTCCATGTACCCGGACACACCGTATGTCCAGGTTCAGAGAATCTTTGTTGTACCTGGTTAGAAAGCTAAAACGACACATATAACGGGACAAAGGGAGTACCTATTGGCTGCTTTGATCCAAACATGACCTTAGTGGGTTTGGACCTAACTAACAGTGTCTGGTAACTGATACCGGCCCACAAGGCCTAGCACTATCGAACCCGCGCCCACGTCGCAGCCGAATCCTCCTCCCGGCATAAGCTGAGCGACAAAATTAAGCGGCAAACCTCCGTTTCTTCTCCTCACGCTCCTTGCATGCGTTTCCCTTGCACAAAACTCCAGTACGCAAAAACCCCCAGTCTGGCCAGCCCCTACCACCTACCCAGCAACCCCTATTTGAATCTCCCCCTCCTCAATCGCAGGCTCATCGGCAGCGACAATGGTGCGGAGGCGGAGCGACATCGACTGGTATAGCGTGTTTTTGTCCGCCTTTTCTCACGACGGCGCGGTCGACGCCAGCTCCGACTCCCCCGCGCCAACACCGCAAGCCCCCGCGTCTCCAGGTGGCCACCAAAGGTTTGAGGAGCCGCGCAACGAGTTCGAGCGGCGCTTCGGCCCCGGCGCGCCTGTTGATGATGGGCCGCACTTCCGACTCACCCGTGCAGTGGCCAAGGTACGCACGCCTGCTAGCTCGCTCCTATGCTCTTGCAACGAAAACGAGCTGTGGCGTTTGATTATCTGTGCGCTTTCTGCACCTTAGTTGTGTGCGTACTGCGTAGGTTTTGTTCGCTCTCTTTATCAACTACATCCCATCAGTTATTATTTAGAGTACCATTTCTCGCTTGGTTTGCAGGCTGCTGTTGGTTTGGGACCGGATGTGGATGTTCCTGCTGCTTCTAAGGGCGTAGATGATTTCAGTAAGATTCCTACACTTGCCGTCGTTACCATTTTCAACCTTGCACATCCTCGGATGGTTAAAGCTAGATTGGGAGAATTTGGGCTCATGTCATGGGGTTATTGAGTTTATCGTGGGAGTGCATGCTATCCCTGTGGAGTATCAATGAACAAAACAGTCGTTGAATCTATTGTACCTGTTCACTGATACAAGCTGTCACTGATTTGTTATATTTCTTTGTGTGTAGGTCCGGTAGATGAGGATGAGCAACAGGAACATGTGAGCTACGAACACTGTTCGAAGTCATCTCCCAAGTTTAGTGGGCATAAGAAGAATGATGGCCAGGTAAAATACATTTTTTTTCAACTTTTGCTTTGTTGATCCACATGCACCCCTATCTCGCTCCTGTGCTCTTGTATCGAGCTGTGTTCTTGTATCGAGCTGTGTTGTTTGATTATCTGTGCGTGTTCAGTTCTTGAAGTGTGTGCCTAGGTTTTGTGCGCTCCCTTTATGAGCTACATCGTGTTGGTTATTCAGAGTACCATTTCTCGTTTGGTTTGCAGGCTGATATTGGTTTGGGACCGGATCTTCCTTCTACTTCTAAGGGCGTATACAATTTCAGTAAGATTCCTACGCTTGCTGTCGTTATCATTTCTTAACCTTGCATGTCTGCAAGTGGTTAATACGTGTCTAGGCACTGTCGCGGAAAAAAGTCTACAAGTGGTTAAAGGTGGATTGGGGAATTTGGGCTCATGTCATGGGGTTATTGAATTTATCGCGGGAATGCATGCTATCTATGCGGAGTATCAATCAGAATAAATCAGTCATTAAATATGCTTTAGTTGTTCACTGCTAGGATCATGGATCCTACTGCGACTGCGAAGAGCGTAGGGGTATGAGGTGGGAGGCTGAGGTCGTAATTTTTGGCCCCGGGTTGGTGCCATGGTGACGAGCGGCGGCGGCGCTAGGGTCAGCGGGCGCGCGTGATCACGAGAGGGAGAAGGGAGGCTCAGTAGATGGCCCTTGAGGCCAGGCAAGAATATTGCCTCGCTTCATTATTTCCAAAAGAGTCAAGGGGTATTTATCCCTTCACCTTACAAGCAAATCAATCACGATCCTATAATTATGGAAATAGGAAAAATATCTAAAGATAGCCTATCCTGAGCGCCTAGCCCCTGGGATACGTGACGTCGGTCATAACATTCACTGATACAAGAAGTCACTGATTTGTTATGTTTCATTTGTGTGTATAGGTCCGGTGGATGAGGATGAGCAGGGGGAACATGTGAGCCGCAAACACTGTTCGAAGTCATCTCCCAAATTTAGTGGGCAGAAGAAGAATGATGGCCAGGTAAAATACACTTTTTTCAACCCCCCTTCTCTCTCTCTTGCTTTGTTTATCCACGGGCATCTCTCTCTTGGACATTTGTGACTTATGAGGGAATTGTGAATGCAGCTACCCTTGAATAAAAGGAGAAACCAAGGCCATGGTGGAAAAAGGAAACCTTCTGTGAACAACCGGAGGGCTCATGCCACTGATCCAGAGGAGTTTGATTATGAAAGCTCACTTCCCAGTAGATTCTCTAAGAGGTAGGCGTCCATTTTCCTTGTGTGTTTATAGACAAGTTATTTATGTTATTATCTTTCTAACTAGTAATTTTATGATTTTATCTATGCATTTTGTACAACCATCTAGGTTAATGAAAATGTGACCTTATATGGAAATTTGTATGCTTCTTAAAGATATTCTCTGCCTTACTTAATAGTTATGTCTCACAAACATTTGCATATTGTGCACGTATGGTCATATCTATTGGTATACATGATGCACTAAATTATTATATTTGTAACTTATTACTTCGCTCCATTTAGAAGTATCAATCATCAGCTCTAATCCTGCATCCTTCTATGCAGGAGGAAGCAACAGCTTCAGAATTCATCTTTTGTTCATTCTCGAAAGGTTGGTATTTGATAATAATTGTTAGAATGGCATTATCCTAGCCATTACTAGTTTTCATATCTCATTCATTTCGGGACCTACCTAATAGCAGATCATATCTGCATGTAATTTTATAGGCTGTATTAATTATGCTACATTAGAGGATATTTTGTATTCTTCCCTTTGCATGTACACTCACTGTTTTATAAGTACTGCCTACAACAATAGAAAATTTATTCCCCCTATCTTCTTTCATGTTACCAGCCTAATTCATGATCTTGCTGCCTCTCCTTCTCTCTTCCTGCTCCTCTCTTTCTTACCATGGGTGAGCACCCACAACCATATCCTACTGCCACACTAGCTGCAACCATTGTTGCTGCTCTTCCCCATGAACGCCATGGCCCTTCAAGTGAACACCACCTCTCCATGATATACATGGACTCAGGTGCTTCTTAGCACCTCTCCTCCAACTCTGGTAATCTATCCACTCCTCAACACATGCCTCCTTCAGGAGTCATGGTTGGTGATGGTTCTCACCTAATATTGCCTCTGGCTCTACTCCAATCGCATCTTCGTGGACCACTTCATCTAAACAATGTTCTTGTCTCACCATCTCTACAACCACTTTGTAGCGATCGCATTGAGCATCGCATCTCATTGTATGCCGACGATGTTGTCTTGTTCGTTTGGCCAACCCCAGAGGACTTATCAACGAACAAGGCCATCCTGCAGTTGTTTGGAGACGCATTAGGGCTACAAACAAATGTGGCCAAGAGCTCTGTGGTCCCAATATGATGCTAGGGTGACAAGCTCTCAGTGATCACTATGATCCTGCCATGTGAGATCAAGGAATTCTCGTGTAAATGTTTGGGTTTGCCTCTGTCGATAAGGAAGATGACAAGGCGAAATCACAACCCATCATTGACAAGATCCCCGATATGCTACCTGGGTGGAAGGTAGCTCTGCTGAACACCGCCAGGCGATCCGTCCTCATCCATGCGGTGCTCACCATCGTACCGATCTACATGCTAATAGCCATGGACGTCCCCAAATGAGTGATTCACGCAATTGACAAATGCTGTCAGGCATTCCTCTAGAAGGGACATTGGGATGTCAGTGGCGGGCACTGACCGATTGCTTGGGAAAGGGCTTGCAAGCCGATCAAGTTGGGCGGCTTTGGCATCCACAACTTGGAGACCTTGGGATAGGCTCTTAGAATGTGTTGGTTGTAGTTGAGCAAGACAGATCATACGTGGCCATGGGATAAGTTCGATGTTGCGATGCACCCTTGTGCCAAATCCATGTTTGCAATCTCGATCACTTCTATGGTGGGAAATGGGTAGAACACAAAGTTCTAGACAGACTATGGCTCCACGGAAAGTCCATCCAAGATCTAGCGATGGATTTGATCCCTTCATCAAAAGGCGTGCTATGGGATGACAAAATGTGGCTGAGGCACTTCAAGATTGGACCTAGGTTCGCGACATTTCTAGAGGTCTCTCGGTTGTGGTGATTGTCAACTATCTACAGCTTTGAGATGGGTTTGGGACGATTTTAGCTGCATGCGGACCAAGAAGACATCCAAGTATGGAGTCTGTCGAGCTCTAGTTTGTATACCACCAAGTTCGCCTATCGTCGATTCTTCAATGGTGCTATTGTTTTGAGCCTCACAAGTGCATCTGGAACACTTTGGAACCGTTGAAGTGCAAGTTCTTTCTCTGGATGGCAGCACACAAGTGATGCTAGACGATAGAACACCTGGCTTGCCGTGGATTGCCTCACCCTCCATGGTGCCCTTTATGCTACAAAGAGAGTGAGACTATTGACCATGTCTTGATATCTTGCGTGTTCTCACGCTAAGTGTGATTTTTTTGTGCTTCATCATTTGGGACTTGATGTCCTTGCACCTTCACAAGATGACGACAAGTTCCAATCTTGGTGGTGATGAAGCACACGCAGGATGCCCAAGGCAGCGAGGAAGGGACAAAAAACATTAGTCATCCTCATTGCTTGGATAATCTAGAAACATCGGAATCGATGCATGTTTGAGAACATATCACCCTCAGAGGTGATGGTGTTGCATGAGGTGCACAACCAAGGTCACCTCTAAGTGTTGGTTGGAGCCAAGGCGCGCTCTCTTCTAGGACATTAGTAGAGCTATGTTGTTTTTATCTAATTAAAAGGGCGCGAATGTAAAAAAACTAACCCAAGTCATGGAATTGGCATGTATTCGGACCGTTTTTTCTACTTATTAATGAAATGATACGCAATCCTCCTGCGTGTTTGAGAAAAATTATACCCTTTTGGCCTCTCTGTGAAGGATCTTCAAACCAAGATAGTGATGCTTTGTTGCAATAGCTCCGGCGAACTATACCCTATCCCTCCAGCACTGCCACATGCCTTCATTATGCCATCTATCGACAACACACTCTGGCATCGTCGCCTTGGTCATGTTGGAACTTCTATTCTTCAACACCTCACCACCACAAACACCATCTCGTGCAATAGATCAGCTACTCCTACTTGTCATGCATGTAAATTAGGAAAGCATACCAAGCTTCTGTTTCAGTCTTCTTTGTCGTACACAAATAAATCTTTCCAGATTGTTCACTATGATGTATGGACATCTCCAGTTAAAAGTATATCTAGCAACAAGTATTATCTTGTTTTTTAGATGATTACATTCATCACTGTGGGCTTTCCCTCTTGTACAAAAATTTGACATTTCAGTGCCTATGTCTCTACATGTACACCACAAAACACTTGATTCTCCTTTATCCAATGCAACAATGGAAAATAATTTGGCAACGCATTCACTCGGGATTTCTTCCTCACCCTTGGCACCCAGCTGCTTTTCTCTTGTCCCTACACATCGCAACAAAATGGTAAAGCAGAGCACATCATTAGAACTACCAATAACATCATCCAAGCTTTGCTTTTCGAAGTATGTCTACCTCCTAAGTTTTGGGCTGAAGCACTTCTTACATCAACACACATCCTTAATCGCCTCTCATAAAAACCTTAAATTTCACCATCATATAGTCACCTTCGGGTTTTTGGATGTCGATGTTATCCTAACCTTTCCTCCACAATTCCCCACAAACTTGCTCCTCGGTCTACAGAGTGCATCCTTCTTGGATACCCCACAAACCACAAAGGATATTGTTGCCTCCATTTGTCTACTAATTATGTGATTATATCATGACACGTTTTTTTGATGAATCATGTTTTCCATATGCGGATCGATCCGCACTAGACTCTTCTTCCTAAAGGTTCTTGGAGGAATCATTGTGCTACGTGTTCCATCCTGCCCTTTGTCTTGGCTCCGATGCCCGCACAAAGGTCCCATCATGGTGGAATCATTGTGCTACGTGTTCCAAACACGTCTCTATTTTATGAGGTGCTGCAACATCAGCCGACAGCCGCACAACTGCATCTGTCCAGTCTTCTTTAGCACATGGCTACCCTTCACCCGTCGCTTCTTCTACGCTAGGCATGCCCCCCTATGCCACGTGCAGTCCTTGCGCACACGCCTTCTTTGCCGCACGTGGCTCCTGCTATCGTACCGACGACAGTTGTCTCCCCTGCACCAAGGCCTACTTTGAGAACCCAAAACAAGCGCGTGGGAGTCACAATGGCCTATCGGTGCCAGTGTCAAGCCTATCCAAAACTCACACCCAATGTCCACCTATGCTAGTGGCGAAGCTAGAGCAAATTAGAGGGTGGTGCGCTTCTCTTATAGGTGTGTAAATTTAAGCTGCAAACATGGTGAACGTTTGATCCTATTATTGGTTTTTCAAATATTTGTGGGTGCATACGCACCAACAAGCTACAACGTAGCTTCGCCACTGACCTATGCCAAGGGGGCATTCGCGCTCCCAAGGACTACCTCACCTATAGTGCCTCCATCATCGATCCACCCTCTCTCCAATGTTGAAAAAAATACCATGGTGTGCTCGCTGATCTCTTTTGGTATGATGCCATGGTCGAGGAGTTCAATGCTCTCACAACCAACCAAACACGGGACCTTGTCCCACCTCCCAACCCCAATGTCATCTCTGGCAAATGGGTATACCAAAACCCATACAACTCCGATGGCTCCTTGGCTCGGTACAAGGCACACAGTGTTTTGTGTGGTTTCTCATAGCAACCTGGCGTTGATTACGACGAGACTTTCAACCTCGTCATCAAATCAGCGACAATCAAAAAGCTATTGACCTATGCACCAACTCGATGTAAAGAACACCTTTCTCAATGGCGTCCTTCAAGAAATGGTGTATTGTCAGCCATCTTTGGCTGCATTACCCTGCCAATCCCCATCATGTCTCCTGCCTCAACAAGTCCTTTGACGGTCTCAAACGGGCTCCCCGTGCCTAGATCAGTCAATTCCTAGAGTTCATTCTCTCCATCAGTTTCAAAGTCTCCAAGTGTGACCCCTCAATGTTCATCTTCAACCAAGGGTGCAAGACGGCATACTTGCTCCTTTATGTTGATGACATCAACCTCACTGCTTCCACTACAACTCTTCTTTGTCTTGTCATCAACTCTCTCCAGCAAGAGTTTGCAATGACAGACCTTGATCCACTCCATTACTTCCTTCCCATCACTGCTCCCAAGAGAAATATGCTGCTGAAATTCAGGAACACGCCAAGATGACAAACTGCAACCCTAGGTCCACTGCCATTAAATCCACCTCAAAGCTTACAGCCAAAGGAGGAAGACCTGTTGCTGATCCAAGCCCCTATAGGAGCCTTGCGAGAACCCTATGGTACCTCACTCTCACTCACCCCGACATTATCACACATGCTATGCAGCAAACATGGTTGCATATGCACTGCCCTTAGGAGCATACTGTGGTACGTGAAAGGCACTTTAGCCCATCGTCTTCAGCTCTCTCACAACTCTATCAACACCCTCATTGTACTCCGATGTTGATTGGGCGAGCTACCTAGATACACGGCGATCCACATCTGGTTATTGAGTTTTTGTTGGTGACAACCTCATTTCTTGGTCTTCCAAATGACAACATACCATGCCTCGCTCCAATTAGAAACCTTGTCGTTGAAGTTAGTTAGTTCTGCCAGCTGCTCGCTGAGCTCTGTCGTCCTCTACAGAAAACTACTGTTGTCTACAGTGACAACAAAAAGTGCAGATTGCCTCTCCATAGATCTAGCGCAACATTAGACGACTAAACATGTGGAGATTGATTTTGTCCGTGAACGTGTCTTTCTTAGAGAAGTTCGTGTCCTTCACATTCCCAGACTCCCCAATATGTGTACATCTTCACCAAAGGGTTTTCGACTTGATCTTCAAGGAAGTTTGCTCCAGTCTCAACGTCCACTGTACCCCTGGTTGACACCACGGAGGGCTATTATAATGTCATTATCCTAGCCATTACTGTCTTCCAATGTCAATCATTACTGGCTATGTCAATCATTACTGGCTCTAATAACAGATCATATCTGCATGAACTTTTATAGCCTATTAATTAGGCTAGATTAGAGGTTTTGATTCTTTCCTTGCATATACACTCATTGTTGTACAAGTACAACCTACAACAATAGAGAATTTATTCTCCCTATCTTCTTTCACTAAGCTATACCAAGAAGTGTACTTTGTGAATAATCATTAATTTCTTGTTCCATAACTAATCATCCATGTTTTCCTGTTGCTTGAATGCTAAAGTCACACAATCCTCATTTTTGGATTAACTGCTAAATGTGAAAATTATATTATGTTGCATTTCAGTGTAATCCTATTGTGTGCAATGTGTAATGAGCATATCATGTTTGACTTCAGTGGTCATAAGAACAGTAGAGATTGTAGTGAATTGGTTTTTACCATCAAGGACATTTCTTTGCATTACTGATGGCTTGGTTGCATTAATGATTGCTCACTAGCAAAGATGGGTAAGGCTAAGAAAAATAAACTCTCTTTGTTAACATGAGGTTACAAAGTTTTGTATTTTGCACTAAATCTTGTGTTCAGAAAGGTTGGGTGGTTATTATCCTCTTTAATAGATACCGCTATACTTTCCATTGATAACTTACCATGGTATTATTTGTTTATAATAAGTTTGGCTGTCATATATATGTCACTTTGTCAAGAGCCAGTCCGTTTATTGGGTGCTCTACCATGCTTTCTCATAGTAGTTTGATGTTGTTACCACTTTTACATGTAATTTTGAACTTATACATTTATTTGTATGAGTGGCCTTTAAGGTTCAAGATGTGGTTCTATTGGACGATGAAGATATGGAACCTAAGGAAGAAGTAAACCGTGAGATGTCTGACAGACTGTAAGCTCCTCTCTAGTGTTGTATTCATCATATACATTGTTAGCTTACCTTTTAGTTTATGTTTCAACTCAACCAATTGTGTTTTCAGGAATGAACCAAAGATCTACTACCCATCAAGGTGAATATTGTGCATTTTTCTCTGAAGATCATGAATTCATGGTCGATGTTCATTTTACCTTCCATTGACTTTATTATGTGAACAGAGATGATCGAGAAGCTATCATGCTCACCAGATCTGATATTAAATGTCTTGATCCTGAAGTATTTTTGTCTTCACCCGTGATAAACTTCTACATCAAGTAAGTGGTAACTTTATATTATGATTTTTTCCTCAAATTGCTTCAGTGTATCGCTTATATTTCAAACAAATAAGAAATAATCAATGAAAGAGTTACTATGGGAGTATTTAGGTGTTAATGCTTGCTATTTTTTAAGAATTTTAATGCTTGGTCTTCTACTGTTGTTTCACATTGTATTGTCTTATACACCACCAAACTATTCACTGTGGGCTATTTAGCTGAAGAATTTGTAAAGTAGTATTATGTGAACTCTGAGCTATGCTATTTACTGGGAGGTATTAAGACCGCACTTTGTATTCTTTCTGTGATTTTGATGTGCAGGTACATCGAAAGGACCAGATTGTGTAATAAAAATTTCAAAGACAAATTCTACATATTTAACACGTATTTTTTTGGAAAGCTTGAAAAAGCATTGTTTCAGCCGGTATGATCTTTTTTTGTGATGAAGTCATACTTCTCTTACCAAATGTCTTGCATTATGTCTTTGTTCAAAATTGGGATAATTATACTATTCTGGGTACGTAATACATGAGCGCCTTGTAATAAGTTTATGTTATTTTTTCCCAAATTGTCAAGAGAGCTGCTCAACCCCTTGTTAAGAAGGAATGAATCATTAGTACCCAAATACAAAGAAGGAAAAATGGACACACACACACACACACACCAACTCAAATAGTTAAACTTGAATATGCGACACGTCTGAGAGAAATGCTATCCAAACAAAAGATATGTGTGGCATGATGGAGCTCAAACCAGAAGCTCCTGCCGAGAACCAGACTAGACCTTCTTCATGGATCCCACAGACCACAACTGTACTTAGACTCAAACACACACTTGTTTTAGTGTTTCGAAAGAAGCCGCAACCAAAATGGCTTGCGAGTTAAAACCTTTCAACTAGGGTTCATTCATTGATTGTGCCGCAGCGCACCACCATTATTGGAAGGAGATAGGATCAACATTGTCGAATTCGTAGTTTATATTCTTCCTCGCTAGTGGCTATGAGGTAGATCCTTCTTTCCTTGGGTGGGACTAAAATTCAAAAGTTTGCCTACCCAGTTCTGAAAGCTCACATACAAGGTGAGGTCTGTGGAAGGGATTTTTTCTTCTTTTCTTGTGTGGGACCACAATTAAAAAATGGTGTACCCAGTTTTGAAAGCTCCCATACAAGGCAAGATCTGCAGAAATATATTTCTAGACAGCCTTAACCTTTCTTTTTCTACAAGGAGGCTGGTTCGAACCTAGGACCTCCAAGCCACAAGTAAAGGAAATTTCTAGATAGCCTGACCCTTTCTGATACATCCGGCCCAGGTGGGGTTGGCCGAGGCCCAATAAATTAAGGTTGCCCAGACCCCAACAGTTCTTATGCACACCCACTCGAGGAAAGGCCCAATTCCCTAAAAGACTAGTCTGATAGGAGAAGGGTGACTCTCTCTTTTAAGGTGGCTTCCTCCTCCCAAGCTAAGCAAGGTGGGATTATACAGAGGCTCACACGGTCGCCGCCCGACTACAACTAGGTCACTTGGCCTTTTTTTGTTGCGTCTTTGCCAGCGGGTAATAGTAGAGGATGTCCTCATCATTCCCACCCCCTTAAACAAGGGCCCAGCTCTGATACCAAATGATACATCCGGCCCAGGTGGGGTTGGCCGAGGCCTAATAAATTAAGGTTGCCCGGACCCCAACAGTTCTTATGCACACCCACTCGAGAAAAGGCCCAATGTCCCTAAAAGACTAGTCTGATAGGAGAATGGTGACTCTTCTCTTTTAAGGTGGCTTCCTCCTCCCAAGCTAAGCAAGGTGGGATTATTCAGAGGCTCACACGGTCGCCGCCCGACTACAACTAGGTCACTTGGCCTTTTTTTGTTGCGTCTTTGCCAGCGGGTAATAGTGGAGGATGTCCTCATCACTTTCTTATTCTGCAAGGAGGCTGGTTCGAACCTAGGACCTCCAAGCCACAAGTAGAGAGACTCAGCCACTGTGCCAAGCCGCCTTCTTGAGTGTGAAACTTCAATTAACCAATTATTTTCTTTTTGAGTGAGGAATTGCCATTTTTTTCTTGTGCCTCTTGTGACCTGGACTGTTTATTGGTTGGGTGCACATTTTGGGATGTGTTTGGTTCCTCGCATGAAGGTCATCCTGCACGGGTAGACGTGTATCGTCTTATAGAGAAGGGTGTTTGGTTGCCCGCATGGGTGGATGCAGAAATATACCATCATCTCACATTAGTGCAAGCCCCAAATTTAGCTTCTCTCATGCAGGCTCGGTGGATGCATTGCATTTGCTATAGGCCCACATGTTAGTATCAGGTGGAGTGGCCACTGCACCCGCTCATACAAACTACCAAACATCTTTACAAGGTCATTGCATCCATGTATACAAGGTCACTGAATCCGCCCATACAATCGGACACACTTCTTTTTGGTTCATTGCATCTACTCATCATGCTTCCACTCATTCAGGATATACAATGCAGGTTTAAGAAGGCAACTAAACACATCCTTGAGTTTTATTCAACTGCATTTCAATATAGCTCATTTGCACTATTTTCCCACCAGTCCTTCACAAAATTTGATCATCTTATTTTTCTAATAAAAATTCCTCCCGGTTTTCTTCTCTCATTTCTTTTGTGTTCATGTGTTGACATTATCTTCTGTGCTACTTGTTTATTCATCATGTTTTTTATATTACCATGACATGTTATCTTATATGTATTTCTTCCGTTGGATTTTGTTCTAGCGTGACTTTCCAAAGTTGAGAAGATGGTGGAAAGGTGTCAATATATTCAATAACGCATACATCATCTTGCCTATCCATGCGAAGTAAGTTCATACTGGATAAGACATTTACATTATGAAGCCAAAATACAATTATCAATATAATTTGTTCTCAAAGGCACACTTGTATAAGTTTAAGACATTATTAGCATGTTAGCAAGCCTCATGGTTCATGTGGATCCATTTTAAATTCTATCATATTAGGAATGTGGCTCAGAGGTACCTAATGTTCTCCTTATCCGTGTATTGCTGTTAAACCTTTTTTATTGTCACCTGAAATATTGCCTTTTAGCATATATATATATGCTGAATTTTGAAACCTACAATCATGTTTTTTCATGCTGTACCTTTTTATATAGTATATTTTATGGAGACTTTCCTATTTGCATATTGTAAACCAGGGAACACTGGAGCTTGGTAATCATTTGCCTTCCTCCAAAAGAGGAAATTTCAGAACCAATCATACTTCATCTGGACTCCCTAGGGATGCATCGCAGTAATCAGATCTTGAACACAGTTGGGAGGCAAGTAACAATATCAGATATAGTTATCCAGCTATATTTTAGCTATTTTTCACTCTTGTTATTCAGAAACAAGAAATTCTAAAATATGACAGACTTGCTTGCTGCTGAGTTTTAGTGTAAGTGACCTACTGTACTCTGCACAACACTGACAGTGTCAACTACATGTTGCAGGTACATTGAAAAGGAATGGCGCTTCTTATCCGTTGCAGAGCCAGCATGGCCATGTCTTCTAAGTGATATACGCAAGGAAACTGTCCAGGTACATACGGTTTAACAATGTTGCAAAGTAACACTATAATAAAGTGCTTCCAGTTCCCCTTGGTATATTGCTAGGTTTCTAGATGTTTGTGTTAAATATTTGTTGAGATTGCGATTACTTGGTACAATTTACTCGTAAATCAATATAACATGGTTTTAACAACTGCTAGGTTCCGCAGCAGAATAACGCGTACGACTGTGGTATCTTCATGCTTTATTATATTGAACAGTTTATAAAAGAGGCACCAGCAAGGTTCACAGCCGATAAACTTGACATGGTTAGTGCTGCCACCTGCTTTGTGTACTTGTTCAGTTCTTGCATTGCTGTTTCTTTGAGCTTCTAAGACTGACTGAGATGTTTGATACTGCACTTGTGTATTCCACAGTTTAGTCACGATTGGTTCAAACCTGAAGAAGCATCTGGTCTAAGGCAGAGAATAAGAGAGATACTGCTAGAAGAATTCGAAAGTGCCAGGCTGCATGATGCTATATCAAAAGCAGATGCATATGTGGGCTGTGACAGCATAAAGGACGGGGAATTGGAAGCAGACAACTCAAAAATGGTCGTAGAGGTGGGTGACGCTGCTAAGAGTAAAAAAGGCATCAGTGTTACAGAATCAGATGAAGCAAGTGGGGAGTTTGGAGACACTAATAAGACTAACAAATGCATCAAGGTTTTGGCATCAGAACAAGCAAATATGGAGTCTGGATACCCTATTAAGAGTATGGAAGATATCGTTGATGTTGCAGTAGTAAACAAAGGGCCTACTAGCAGCAGCAACAAATGCAACGAGAAAAACGCAGGTGCTGTGTCAGAAGCAGCCTCATGTTCAAATAGCGTCATCAAAGACAAAAAAGGTACAGGAAAAACAGATTCTGGCCGCTCAAAAGCTGAGAAAGAAGGCAAACCGATTGTGACTGCATCACCAGAAAGATTTAAGGGGACTGAGGAGGTCATCGGTAGCACGCCAATTCCGGATGCAGTTAGTGACAGCAGTGTCAAAATAAGATCTGAGAGGAATGGGGAGGTCACTGGTAGCAGCATGCCAATTCCGGATGCAGTTTGTGAGATCACTGGGACCAAGGTGTGGATCACAAGAATTTACAGACGAACAAGTGGAACAACTTTGGAACCTGGCAATTGGTGTTGGAGCAGCGGCGGATCCAGCAGGGATGCGCGCAGGAAATTCATAGAACATTTCTCTCGAAAATAGTAAGAACTAAGAGCACCATTTGATCTAGACATCTTTGTTCATTGTGTTAGAAAGAAAGAAATGGTACCTAAGAATACCCTAGCGCCGCCGCTGTGTCGGAGTAATTTGGTATGCTATTTTGAGATGTCTGTTGCCGCTGGCCAGACGTTGAGTGCTGCGTGCATCATGCATACATGTCAGTTCTCAGTTGGCATGAACCTTATTAGTGTTGCGTGATGTTGGTGTTACGTAGCAGCTGGAATAAACCTAGCTCTCTAATGAGCTTTAGTTATTGCATGCAGCTCTTCTTGCTTATCTAACCTATATTCTTATTTCTGTATACCACGCCCCACCTCACAGAACACTGTTGCCGTAACAGAACGGATCCCATGAAACAATACTCACCCAATATGAACAGTAGATACACATTAGTAACAGTACAGCCTGTAACAGTGCCGGATTCGTTACTGTACCAAATGCCCTTACTACATATTACCGGGCTTATCACTGTAGCAAATACCCGTTACTGTTTCGCTCATTTTCCTCCTCCTTCCATAAAAAAAAAACTCGCTCGTGCTTTGCACAGGTCCCTGCTAGTATATATCATCCTTTTGTCAGTGCTCCTGCAACTGATGTTGCAGCTGAAGAAGAAGAAGAAGAAGAGTAGACAGGAGAAGAGGCGCAGGATGATGCTGTGGATCAGGCTTTGGGCTCTCGGCACGATGGGAGGCCCATTCGGAAGACAAAGCCAAACCCCAAGTGTTTCGGCCCACAATGGGCGTAGTATAGTAGGCGTGAGAACTCCGGACATGCTGTGTAATCGTTGGAGAAGGGATGGGGAGTTGTTCTATATACTAAACTGCCTTAATACTGGTAGAATTAGTGTCGTGACACCCTTTTGCTTTGTTTTGCTTTTCTGATGATGATAATCCTCATCCTCAACGTGATTTTAGAGGTTAGCTAGGCTTGTGACTGGATGGATGGTGGATGCTCCACGGCAGCGGCTCTGGAGTCAAGACGCATTAGAAAGGTGTTCATTTATACTCCCTCCGGTCTATTTTATTTGGCGCAAGTTAAAATGACACGGTCTCCTAAATTATACTTTGACCATCCATTTGCTTTATATTATATTATTTATGCTTATAAACTTATAATCATTGGATAGTATAATTTCTTACAAATATAATCATATAAAGTTTGTATTATAATAGTTAAAAATTATTGGCCTAATTATTTGTCAAAATTTTTAAAGTTTGAATCTTGATATACGTGTGCGCAAGATAAAATGGACCGGAGGGAGTACTATACTAGAGAAAAATATGATGAAGGATCACCTCGGACCGCCCGCAGATTGTGGGGGTGATTAACTACAATTGTTTGATGAGAATGGGAGTGGTTGGATAGATGCTACAAGCAACGAATTGAAGGACGGGATGGCAAGCGGGATGAAAACGGATCTGATCGGATCGGATACGTATATGACTCATCTTCCTCTCATGAAAAAAGGGTGTGTGATGTGTGATGTGCCTCAGCCGTCGCTTAATTATTCCTTCGTTCGCTCTAAAGCAAGCGAGCAAGCACAAACGCCTACCTGCACTCCTTTGTTTTTTGTCTAATCTAATCTAATCCACATCATTTAATTAACAAAGATATCCCTTTAAAAATAAGGTCTACGAACCAATTAAGCATCTTTCTTGGAAAAAACAAAGTAAGCATCCTGGCCGGCCGGAGGAAAGAGAAAGATAGAGATCCAGCAGAAGGCGCTCGATCAAGCAAGCAAGCAGCACGGATGAACTAAACATCTGCTTTCGCTGTCCCGTACATCTCTGTTCCAGGGGATCAAAATTTATTGACGCCTTGACGGTTTCAAGGTCTTGTTCATCCGGCTTATAATTCGTCTTTCTCAGATTGTTTTTTCAGCTGAAATAGTATTTTTCTCTCATAACAAATCAGACAACAGTGTTTTTCAGCTGGCTTATTAGCACAGCCGAACGGGCCCAAGTTGCTGCCTTGGCTGCACAAGTAAACACGTTATATATGACGTTAACCTTATGCTCGATCGATCTTGTCACACTGCTTCGCCAGTAGTGGCAACTCGCGGCCTTCGATTCTTCCTATTACCAAGCGTGTCGTCGTCACTGCTTGTCACTGTCGCCAAGTCGATGGCGGTTGGCAGCTGCCGTAGTGCCAAGCAAGGTCCCATACAAGTTATATATAGGAGTAAAATAGGACGCGTTTGGTTTCTTTACTGTAACTGTGCTATGCAGCTGGCAAGATTCCTGTTATTTTTTGTTGGAAGGGATTCTTTTTCGTTTGTGTGAGAGCGCCAAAATAGCTCATGTACATGGGCAGGCTTTTCGTTGTTCATGCCCATGCCGTAAAGCGGGGCGAGGCTAGCCAAACTACGCTAGAAACTAAGGCCTTTTTCCTCCCAAAACTTTACACTTTATCACACCGGATCTGTGTTGAGACAGTGATTGATAGCCTGAGCAAATAGATATAGTTACCTTGCATCTAGAATGTGGTGATGTTAGGTGATTTTTTCCTTTTAAAAAAATATTGTTTCCACCATCCCACACCTTGTCTGTGAGTGATGAGTGCTCGTGAGGTCTGACGCACTGTTGTTTTTTCTTTCTGATGAATATTGGTACCTAGTGTATTTTGTATTTCGGTACTCTGCGCTACCACTCATTGAAGACAGTGCTTCAATGTATTGTAACTTAACAATTCATCCATAGATGATGCTTGTCACTTTGACATAATACCAGTTTTCTATATATTAATAATTAACGTGACAAATATCTAGCAACACGCCTCAGTGGCTCACTCAGTCGCTAGGGCTGGAGAAAGAAGATCGGGATCATCGTTTGGACCGCCAGTAATAACGACGAGGCGACGATGATATGTTTCTTTTATGATTGTGCAAGCAGCACTGCACCTTGTGATTTGTTTTGATTTCCTAGTCAAAAGTAGATCGGGATCGTTTGGACCGCCAATAATGACAGATGCTCGCCTTTAATTATGCTCTAATTTTCTACTAAAGCATGTGAATTAACAAAGACGGATCCTGTTTAATTTATTTCCTCCAGAAGTGCATTTCCTACCCTCTCCACCCAAAAAAATATAAAGTTTAATCAAATATAATATACCAAACACGTACTATTAATTTAATTATATTATGGAATATATTCTTGTGATAAATTTATTTTTGAGGCAAAAAAATATAGATGCTCTTTTCCATGAATTTAGTACAATTTTTTTAAAAAATATACTCATTTCGGTTTTCTCGCTAACTCACTGTGCACATCTCTTTCTTAGAGCAACTCTAACAACTCTGTTATCCTTGTTTTGGAGGCTATTTTAAAATTTGTATAGCAAAAAAATAGACTCCAACAGATGTGCTATCTGGTTTTGTAAAATACGTAGGAAATTGGTTATCCCTTGATTCGCGGTAGCCATATAATGTCCACCACGGGTGCTAGCTATCTGAAGATGAGAAATAGCAATACTATCGTAGACCTCTTTTTTTTAGGTTTTTTCTATTTTTAAAAATCGCTAAACTATATAATTTGGCTACTAAATTTAGCTGTTGGAGTTGCTCTTACTATATAATAACTTTTCTCGCCGCTCGCATGTCCTCGTCATCATCAGAGGTGATAATCACCATGATTAGGTTCCTCAGAGAGAAAGGTTGTTGAGTCTAGGACAACCTAACCTATAATAAACATGTGTGTGCAACTGTGTATGCATGTAGAGAGCATGCATGCCAAGTTGCCAACCTGATGTTAATCCACAAACGGGCTTGCTAGCACCAGAACGTCTGGATGAACAGGGTGTTCGGATGCTCGCGTCTCAATAGCGTCATTTCACGCGTCCACATGGGCCCACGTCGCCTTAAATGTCACCAACATCGAGAGGAGGGCAGAGGTGGCGGATGCCCAGCTGGCGCTAGGAGGAAGAGGAGGAGACAAGGAGGCGAGGCAGTAGAAGGTGAGAAGTGAGATGCAACACTTGCAACATACGTCTGAAGGCAGATGAAACACTTGAAACATGCATCTAAACACTTTCAAAACACCTAAAAATACTTGAAACCATTGCATACGCAACATTCAGATAAAGCATATGCAACATATATGTGAAACATATGCAACATTAAAATAAACACACTTGTAACATATGTTTGGAAAACAAATGAAACATTGGGAACAAAAGCTTCAAAATACATGTGCAACCATTACAGCATATGCAACATCCTGATCTATTTTTGCAATATCTATATAAAACATCTAAAACACTTGAAAGATAAGCTTGCAATATACACTTTCAGGGTAGCATCTACTTGCTGCTTGGGCGAACGGAAGCTCGTTGACATGGAGCACAATGCCGCGGAGTGCCGCAGCAGGGGGATGCTAGCTAACGGGCGGCAACGCAGCCCTGGCGAGTGGTTGTGCAGCCACCGACGAGTTGCTGCCCGGATATAGGCTAGACTGGGACAAAACGAGATGTCGCATAGGCCCCACCGTCATCGAACCATCTATTGTCTGTCGGATCCTTTGCCACGCTCTTCGATGGTTGCACATCTTGAGCACGTGTGTGAGTCGCGAGGCGAATCCCTTCACCTCCGCGACGTAGGCAATATCCGCTGCCAATCTCGTCGGCTCAGACACTGGCATCGATGGGAGGAGGAGAAGCAGCAGGAGAGAGGATAATGTTGTGTCTGTGAAACGAGAGTAAGGAAGAGGATAAGATTGTGCTAGATCTATAGGAAAGAAGCGGCACACATATAGACATGGTGTGCGATTTTTTTTTTATTCGTATGGGATGCGTTTTGATGGTGGTGCCGTCCGATTCTGGCCGGAGCATCAGACACCCTAAGCCTAGCATTCCGGATAAAAAAGGCTTCCTCCCACCAGCGGTGCACTAACCTGCACTCCCTACGGTTCTACTAGTACTTGTTCCTTAGACTGACTCCAACCGTCGTTACCCAAACAGGACATGCATTTTTTGTTTTGGGTCTTGCAGGAAAAATAGGTCAGGTACCCCAACGTTGCGTGTTCCAACCGGTGACCCAAAGACAAAGCAATGAGTACGGACGGTTTCATTCGCGGGCAGACGGTTGAGGAGAGAGACGGTTGCGGTTGAGGAGAGAGAGACGGATAGAGGACCTATATTTGGGTCTCGACGTGCTGCTCCCGCAAAATGCGTCTTTCCTTTGCCTATGCTGTTGGAGGCTGATTTTGTCGTTTGGACGATGCAAAATGGGTTTGGGTGCCGTAATGGCTACCCAGTTGGAGACAGTCTTCCAGGGAAAAAAGGCAACACTTGTGTGTTCAACTGGCCATAGATATTTCCAACTTTTTTATTTTAAGGGAAAAAAAGGGCTTTGGCAGGGTGAGCCGTGAATAGCAGCGGCTCAATAAATCCAACGGCAACTGAAAAAAAAACTTTTCAAAAAAAAACAAACTACACTATTACAGCGAGCTGCACCCAACTATGACGGATTAATTAGGCTTAATAAATTCATCTCACGGATTCACGAGGTATTGAGGTGAAAGTGAAAACTGGCCGGTCGAATCAGAGTGAGCAACGTATTCCCTCCGTCCCGCTTTAAGTGTTGTTCTAGCACTATTTTTACCCGTCCAGATTCAAACCATGTAGCAGGAATTTAGACGCAAGACACTATCTGAGTTCACAGCATGCACCTGGTCGGAGGCTACAACAACCATTAATACGGCACAGAGGGAGTATGTGGGTAGGTGCGTGACCGCTGCCAGTTTTGTGGGTAGGTGCACTGAACCTGCATCGCCGCGCACGTATCATGCATGCTCTCGCGTCTTCGGTACCGTTTGTTAATTAGCTGCTGACGAGGATGATCGCGGTCCTTGCACGTAGTAGCGTTATTGCACAAGCGACAAGCCACATTGCCGCAAGATGCTCAAAAAAAAAAAAAGCAGCGTTGCCACGAGGTGGCACATATTGATATAGCGGCCCTGTTCGGTAGGCTATTTTTTTTATTGCTTATAAGCCGGCTGTGGCTGATTTACTGTGAGAGAAAAATACTGTTCCACGGCTGATAAGTCGTGCTGATAAGCTCAGCCGAACAGGGGAATTTATTTTGCTACGTACGTAGACATATATTATATCCAGATATATAATAAAATGTATGTAAAAAAAATCAAAACGACTTATAATTTAGAATAGAAAAATATTATATTATCATATAAATTTGGTCAAACATTAGATGTTTTGGCTCTATGAGATTTTTAAAATGACTTATAATTTAGTGTGGACGGAGTATTTCTGGTAACAAAAAAAACTCAAGTTTCTTTTATTTTTTCTTTTTTGGGGTAAATAAACCGAGGTTTCTTGTCACCATGACATGACGCTGTCATCGATCTGTTATCCCCCAAATTGGTCTAAGGCATTGTTTAGTTCCTTTGCTAAAATTTTACACCATATCATATCGGATGTTTGACACATGAATTATTAAATATAGACTAAAAAATAACTAATTACACATATTGTGAGTACTTTGCGAGATGAATCTTTTAAACCTAATTAATTTATGATTTGATAATAAAGTGCTACAGTAACACATGCGCTAATGGCAGGTTAATTAGGTTTAATAAATTTGTCTCGCGATTTACTGATGGATTCTATAATTTATTTTTTATTAATATCAAATACCCTCATACAACACTTCATGTAACACCTGATGTGACGTCCAAAATTTTAGACCTGCAACTAAAGGAAGCCTACGCTGCCTTGTAGCCAAATAGCAATACAACTGGGGTAAAATAAATAAATTCCCCGAAGCTACCGGGGAACGAGTGTTCGATATCTGTGTGACATGACATCATGCGTGCGTGCGATACAAATGCAGTGTCTGATTGTATCTATGACATGTGGACCGAGTATCGCAAAAACTTTGAAAAAAAAATATGACCGAGTATTACACAGGGGATTGTTGGAATTTCTTTAGCCGTAATAATATTGATATTGAGGGGAATTGATCGATCCTTGCTTATGACTATGGTGGCATGAAAAATGTGGTGGCATTTCCGCAGGTGGACCAAGGCATGCATGCCCGTATATATACGAGTAAAACACGTCACTTTTGACTGACTCATACATACTGAAGAATCTTACAATTTGCGTACGTACATACGTATATTTCTACTCTTTCCATCCCAAATTATAAAGCATTCTAAGAATTTTGGAGAGTTAAAGGATCTTAAGTTTGACCAAATTTATATGATAAGATAATAATATTTATGACACCAATTAAGTATCATTAGATTCTTCATTAATTATATTTTCATAGTAATATAGTTATCATTTGTGCTAGGACAACACTCAGTGTTAAGAATTATTATATATTAATGATCAATTAGGAATTAATCCTAAATAGGTGTCTTTTCCACACTCTCTCTGACATGTAACTGCTTACGTAGGGCCTGTCTATATACATATATTTACACACTGTTTATTGAAAATACCATAATTTGCATCGCTCATCTATCTCGCTTTCTACTTCTACCACTTTATCAGCACGAGAATCTTCTAACGTACGTGTGATTCTGCCCAAGAATCTTCTCAGCAGCAGCCAGCTTGTCTAACTAAATTCTCTCTCCCTCCTATAATCCTCCTTGTCCTTGTTAGGGCAAGAGATGGGGCAAATGGTCATGAAGAAGGGTTCATGATTACTTACTCCGTTCTAAATTCATGTTGGTTTTTGTAGATACAACAATACCTACTCCTCCGTCACTTTTTACATGTCGTTTTTTTCCCAGAAAAGTCAGACATACTCAACATTGACCAATTATGCGCAAGAAAATGTTAATACTTGTGGTATATAATCCGTTGAATCTATTTTCATAATAAACTTATTTTGAGATACAAATGTTGATGATGTTTTTTATAAACTTAATGAAACTTCAAAAAGTTGACCAACATGAATATCATAGACATAGATAAAAAAAGGGATGAAGGGAGAATATATCTAAACATAGTGTATAATTATAAGTTCAAAGAGAGAGAGAGAGAGAGAGAGAGAGTAATTTTTAGTTGATCAAAGTTTTAGTTGCTTGATTTTTAATTAGAACTAACAACTCATTCCTGAGGGCCTTTGTTTAAAGTAAGGGCTCAGATGACACGAGAGACATTAACAATTACAGTACTACAAAGATAATAAATCGATTTTGTTTTGGGAATAATAATAAATCGATTTTGAACAAAGCTAATAAGACCAGTCTCATAGAAGTTTCACGTGAGTTTTATTTGCATTAAATAGGTTGTCATGTAGATATTTCTATGACATGGCAACGTATTTAAGAAGAGAGAAGAAATGAGTTTCTCTTAGCACGATTACCAACTCTTTATTAGTTATAAAATTAAATGCTAATGAATTCTCCATTGAAAATAGATATTTCATCCAAGTTTTATTTTATTTCGTATAATATGACAGTTTTGGAAAACGCCACGAAACTCCGCACTAAGGCTATCCGCACTCGTGGTACTCTAAATTCATCCTCAATACATCCTAGTCACCAAGATTCTCTCCTTTTATACTCAATTCTTTCGCACTCATCTATCCTCTATATCATCCTCTATCCACTGTGGGGGACCCATTTGTCACTTTATCTAAATATATCCATATGAGATCTAGTTTTGAAGAATTTATTGAAACGAATTTAATGGTGTAATCAGAATTTAATTTGGTTTTTTGATTTGTGACTTATAATATTTTTTAGTTAGTTGAAGCAGTGAGGCCCGTCACTGAATTCCCTCCCGCCATTCGCTCTCTTTCTCCCATCTCACGGCTGAGCAGCAGCAGCACAGGGTCTGTACTGCGCTGGCATATAGCGGAGGCTCGCTATGCCACTGGAATAGCGTTTTCGTATTGGTACTGGACTACATGCAGTACCGCGCTGCAGGTCGTCGCTCCGCTGTCCGTCTCCTGCAGGGACCGGGTACCGGACCCAGTGCGGTTCGTCTAACACTTGCCTAACAGAAAAAGGAAAAAAACAGAGTAGGCTCGGCGGCTCGCCACTCGCCAGCCACCCTGGTCTGGTCTCCTCTCCTGGGCTCTGGGCGCTGGCGCCGCTTTATAATTCGTCCCGGGGATCCCAACGCCGCCTACTCCGCTCTCCCTGAACAAAATCCAGAAGCCAGCCCCACAACCCTTCCTCCATTCCTCCAAATCGAAGCCTTGCCTAGCCTAGCCTTGCACGCCGAGCAGCCGCCGCCAGTGGCAGCAGGAGCAGGGGTAGGGGCTGAGACGAGATGGTGGGGACGGCGGCCAGCGCCGCGGAGGGGACGGTGCGGCGGTGGGTGGATGCCGCCGGCGGGCGCCTGGTCCTGGACGGCGGGCTGGCCACGGAGCTCGAGGCCAACGGCGCCGATCTCAACGACCCGCTCTGGAGCGCCAAATGCCTCCTCTCCTCCTCGCACCTCATCCGCAAGGCAAGCCACCCCCAACCCCCAAAAACCCCACTCTTGGTGTGAGGCGCATTCGGCCGCCGTTCCGTGCTTGGGTGCTTTCCGGCGATCTGTTGGCCCCTGTTCTTCGAGCGAGGGAGAACCCAAGCGCGCGGCGATGCGGCCGTGCTGCAAAAATTTAACCTTTTTTCCCCCCTTTGTTTCTTTTCTTTGTTTCTTCTATATTCGGAACAATTAACAAGTGACGAGCCGAGATTTTGACGTGGGTTGGGATCGACGCGTCACTGCTCTGCTCGTTAATACTGGGCCTCGTTTAGATACTAAAGTTTGGGTGCAAACTTTGCAGAGTAAACGTCACGTCACACTGTAGTAATTTTATTTTTATTTGGTAATAATTATCTAAATATCGATTAATTAGGCTTAAAATGTTCGTCTCGCAAAGTACAATAAAACTGTGCAATTAGGTTTTTATTTTATCTATATTTAGTACTCCGTACATGTGCCGGCATTTTGATGTGACGGGAAATAAGAATTTTGTATAGTGAATTTCGTGGCCAAACTTTGAGTAGTTCGTTGCAAGGTAGGAGTGGGGATGCTTTCTTTCTGTTTTCATGGTCCAAGGGTATTGGAAGGAAATATCGTTGCAACAAAAGCATACTCCCTCCGTATCAGATTTAGAAGCCGTTTAGGAAAGTAACACGGTCTCTAAAACACAACTTTGACCTCTTGTTTTTATAAAAAATATTTATGGAAAAATAATATATGTATATTTTTATGAAAGTATTTTTCAAGACAAATCTATTCATATAATTTTTACATTTGCAAACTCAACAACTTTGATGATTTATATTCCCCATGTTTGACCCAATCATTATCCAAAACGATTTCTAAATCCGATACGGAGGGAGTATTTGGGAACGTCCGTCCCCACAGCTAGTTGGTAGGACCAACGTGAACAGGACAGTAGCATATGGGTATGTTGTGGAGATTGGAATAAAAGCCCATGCTTGCTGCCGAATTGGCTTACGCGTCTACGCTAGTGACTGAATTTGGTGATCGTTCATGAACAACTTTCTGCTAGTTGATTCTTTGAAAAAAAAATATGCTAGTTGATGATTTTGACCTTGCCCTGGACCAGAGCAGTCATTGGGCGTATGCTGTACGTGTGTCCTCGTTGGTCTTATCTAGACCCAGACTTATCCTCAAGAATCTTATGCCATAGTCAGGACCTCAACTGTCCTTCACTATGGAATTCAGAATCACAGCCCATTTTTGACCCGACTCATTATGGAGGCTGGACATGGACATCTGGGAAAGGTGTTTATGTGATTTATTTTCGAAGATAGTTCTGGACTAACAGTGAACTACCTTGATACTATTGTGTTAACAGAACTGTTCCCTCGTGATCAGCTGTTCAAATCCCTTCTTTGTTCTGCCTGCAGTTACCTAAGCAACAACTTTTTTTTTGGGTATTTTGACTTAATATAATAATTCATGTTTCATTGGCAAACAGTCTTTTTTTTGTATTTTAACTTAATATAAATAATTCATGTATATTTGGTGAACCAGGTCCATATGGACTATCTGGAAGCCGGTGCAAACATTCTAATCACGGCTTCGTATCAGGTTCCATGCTGTAAACACTCAACTTTTCAGCTTCATGTGATGTCCATTTGTCAATGATACTGACTGTCATCTTGGGTATGGCAGGCCACTATTCAAGGGTTTGAATCAAAGGGCTTTTCAAAAGAGCAAAGTGAAAAATTACTAACAAAGAGTGTTGAGATTGCACTGGAAGCTCGTGACATGTTCTTGAAGGAACATTTGGAGAAATCCATTCCTATACAGCATCCTATTCTGGTTGCAGCATCTATAGGTAGTTATGGGGCTTATCTTGCTGATGGCTCTGAGTACAGGTATTTATAACTACTTAATGACACAGATTATGTTTCCACATACTTATACCAGACACTCACTTTTGTTTCGCTGTAAATAGTGGGGATTATGGTGAAGCTGGTACAAAAGAGTACCTGAAAGATTTTCATCGGCGGAGGCTTCAGGTTCTTTCTGAAGCAGGCCCTGATTTGATTGCTTTTGAAACGATCCCCAACAAACTGGAAGCTCAGGTCAACTACTTCGTGATCTGAATCTTTTGCCTTGCATTTCTACCCATTCTTTATGAAATAGTCTTTGATCGTTGGCTACTTTGTGTTCTAGGCATATGTTGAACTCCTTGAGGAATGTAACATCAATATCCCTGCATGGCTTTCCTTCAACTCAAAAGATGGAGTGCATATTGTGAGTGGTGACTCGTTAATTGAATGCGCTACTATTGCTGACAAGTGTGCAAAGGTTGGTGCGGTCGGGATAAATTGCACACCTCCAAGATTTATTCATGGACTGATACTCTCCATTAGAAAGGTATCCCCAGTATCCACCACATTTTGCACAGTACTCACCACTTTTTTTGCCCCTCAATTACAAATGGATATTCCTCTTATCCCTGTGTAGTGCATATATCATGATTTCCATTCTTGTTTTCCCTTGGCACAAATCACTGTGCTGTGGAGGCTGCAGTTCTGTTTTATCTGACTAACTTTGTTGCATTACCACAGGTCACGGACAAGCCTATTCTGATATATCCCAACAGTGGTGAAAGATATGATGGTGAAAAAAAGGAGTGGGTGGTAAGTTCATTGAGCAAACTTAAGCTTATTCATATAATCATATATAGCCGCTGTCTTCTTTGGAACATGAAAAAACAAGGGAATATTTAGTTTTCTCTCTTTCATATTGTGCATGTGATTTGGGGTTCTGAAACCACCAAATGTAAAAACATAAATTCATGCAATGTACTTCCCTAGGTTGCTAGGAATTGTACAGCTAGAGCTTATTGTGGTCTTTTCCTTTTTCCACGAACATCATGGCTATTCAGTCTTGCATCTGTGGAAGCATGATAAAGGGGAGATGTGTTCTCTTATTTTGTTTTTCCTCTGAATGAATACATATGCATAGCCAACAATGTGCATTTTTATATTATCCTCTTCGGCACTTTTCCTTGTTAAATACAAGCCGTCCTTTAGAATTTCGAAATTAAATATAGTATGTGATGATAAGCCTGACATGATCTAAGCTCTGGAAGCTTTATATTCTGTGCAGGAATCCACTGGTGTATCAGATGGTGATTTTGTTTCTTATGTAAATGAATGGTGCAAAGATGGGGCTGCTCTTATCGGGGGCTGCTGCAGGACAACTCCAAACACTATCAGGGCCATACAAAGAACTCTAAACCAAGGGTTCAATGAGCAGCACTTACCTGTAGCATAGAGCTGTGCTCTACTCCTGATGAGCTCCTCCTAGCAGTACCTTGAGCTATATCCCTGAGATTCCTGAACCAGCGAACCAATATAATGTTGCATGTTCTCTTGCAAATGAGATGTTCTGCACCTATGTTTGTAAATAATGGTGTATTTCTGGGTTCTAAGCTATCCAACTTGGAGGTACAACCGGTGATGGGTGAGGAAGCAGCAACAATGATAGAGTTCTACTACTGAGTAAGGAAAACTACTTGCGGCTAAGTTCATGAAGCTTAGTAGCTATCATTATTTAGAGTTAAAAGAGTTTGTATGACAGTTGCTCTGGAGATGTTATCTTTAATAAGTGCTTATGTTACTGCTACTTCGCTGATATCCTGAAATGAAGATCGTATTACTTATGTTACTGCTACTTCCCTGTGAGCTGTGTTAAATCATATGTAACTTCTGTTTGACAAACCTGAATCTCCTGGAAAAAAAGATCTTATTACTCCTCTTTTGTCAGCACACAACATTTGATTTACCAATCAAAAGTTCATCTTTACAGAAAGTATGCAATTTGATGCCAAATACTAACCCATATCCTTGCATGAATTGTTACATCGGCTGCTTTCTTCCGCATACGTTTCGCTTCGACATATATATCCAAGAAAGAGCCATAACAAAATTCATATGGCCAGTTGAACAGAAACGGTATGTAAACAGGCTAAACGACGGTGTGTAAACAGACTAAACTACCATTTAGACAAACAGTGATTATACGACATCTACCAAATGGCTAACATGTCACCTGTTCACAACAGGTGCAGAGGTAGCTAACCTGAATTTTCACGCCACCGGAAATAACATAAAGTTGAAAAAAATAAAATAGCGTTAAACAGTATTTCCATCATCCCGAAACAAGAGTATCCATGAGCAACATGGCTAATTGTAACCCAAACAGTCCGCCACCCGAAAAAGAAAAAAAATTCCAGAATAAGACACTTGGAGAGCTAAAGTATGGTCAACTGAACTGACAGTAGACCGTTCACAACACCTAGGCCTTCCACTGCATCTTTCAGGCCATGATCTTGGCCGATCTCATGTACAGGCTGTCCACAACCTTCCCCACATTCGTGATCGTTTCAAGCGTGGCAGGGAAGATCTCCTCAGTCTTGCTGTCCTCGAAGATGATGAGGCAGCCAGCACCTTGATCTAGTGTCCCTGCGAATTTCTTGTCAAGGATCATCTGGGACAGCTTCTTCTCAACATGGTTGATTGGCAGCTCAATCATCTCTGCAATGTGGGCAATCTCCACCCTTGAGTAGGGCTCAATCAGCCTGCAGAGATTCTGCTCCAAGAGAGTATCATACAGCGAAGAAAGGTGCCTGTGGACAATAGGATCTTCTTCCAGCTGAGCTTTGTAATCACGGAGAGCAGTTTCGAAGTACTTCAGAGACCTTTTGGAGTAGGCATCGGCCACAGATTTCATAGCATCAACATCAGGACCCAGATACTTCAGGCCAGCCTTTGATGAGATGATTCCTGCAACATCATCAGCTTGGTTGACCATTATCTTGCACAGAAGCATGTACTTCAAGCTGAAGATGGCCTTGGGATCTTCCAGTGAACTAAAAGCTTCAAATGCTTCGAAGAAGTAGCTGTAAGCAGTCTTGTAATCCTTCTCTTCAGCATGAAGGATTCCGCTCTGCAGATCAATAGTGCCCTGCTGAGATGGTGGCACGTAAATGGCATTGGCTGCAGTTCTTGCAGCGGTCAGAGAAGCTTTGGCTTTTGGAAGGTTTCTCAGAGAGAAATGGAGCTTGCTCTCCAGGAGGTCAATGTCCACAAGAAGCAACTTGTCATCCAGCCTCCTGACTTCCTTGATGAGTCCAGAAAGGAGTGTGAGGGCCTCAGTATACTCCTGATTCTCTAACAGAAGGGCTGCCAGCCTTGCTTCCACACGCTGCCTGAGGAAGGTTCGCTTCTCCGCACGGGTCCATTCAACCATCTCCTTACACAGTGAGATCTGAAGCTCAGATGTCCCAGGTATCTTGGCAACGGCATCAATGATGCCACGCACAATCTTCGCAGTCTTTGCCTTGGGGATCAATGCAAAAAAGGGCCTGAGCTGGGTCAAAAGGTTCCTGAGATCCTCAGCTCTGTTCTCTTTTGTGAGGTAGTTTGTGAGATTCGTAATGGCAAGCTCTTTTACTCTCAGTGCATCCGCTGATGAAGAGGGATCCTCAAGCACATGGTAGAGGATTGAGATGGACTCCGAAGCGTCCTTGGCCTCCTGAGCTTTTGCTATGGACTCAGTGGTAGCAGGGAGGTATGAAGATTGCATCGATGAAGACATGGTGACTTCCCACTGCATGAGAGATGAACACAATAATATATTAGAAATGGTGAACAGAGCCCAGTCAATATGAGTAGTAGAAAATTATTACATAATACAATACAAAGTGCTGATAATTATGGAATCCATATGTACGTACTACCCGCTGTCGAAAGAAATAAATCGTTTCAGACATACAATATCACTTTTTTTTTTGCTCCATATATTTGATTTGTCCAAATAATCATGCTCTAGAAACGGGAGGTAGAATGACAAAATTTGTACAAGTGCTGATAATTATGGAATCCATACGTAAGTACTATCTGGCGTCGAAAAAAATAATTCGTTTCATATATATTACATCACTTGTTTTTTTTTCCTTATATTTGATTTGTCCAAATCATCATGCTCTAGAGACTGGAGGTAGAAATAGAATGATAAAAATTCTACCCACACCAAAGCAAACAGGTAAAACTTTCAACAGATCAAGTAAGCAAGAATCACAGCATCTTGGTTTTCATTGTTATTGCCAGTCATCAAGAAAGAAACTGACACGTAACAAGCAAGACAGGTTTTGGGAGAATTAGCTACTGGAATACAGACATATCAAATCCCTTGCCTTCCCCCACAGGGGCATCCATACAAAGGGGCACTAGGTATTCAATTACTGGCATATCAAATCCTGGCCTCTCCCCACAGGCGCAAGGCGCACTACTTGGTTATCTGTTAAAACATTGCAGGTCACCATGACACTGAAACTGCAAGCAAGCCATACTGTTTGTAACAACACGAGCAAACGCCTACAAGGGGCGGATCCAGTATAGGACATGCGTAGCTCTTTCGTCTTTTGGCAAAGAAGACCGAAATTACTGGGTGTAACATATACATGTAAATCGGGTCAGATCCGGCTACACACAGCGCAAATTAGGGTTTGGGGGTGCTCGAATTCGCACAGCGGGCAGGGAGGAAAGGGAGCGGGCAGAGGGAGGGGTGTGTACCAGGAAGAGACTCGTCGCGGCGAAGGTCGCAGTGAAGAGGGCGCCGCCGCTCGCCCCGCCGTCGACGCCGGAAAAAGAAGCCGAGTCAGGGGAGACGTAGTCGGAAGGGCAAACGAACGATTTGTTTTTCTTTTTCTTGAGAAGAAAGAAGATCGATGACCGGGGAGATATAGCTCGGTGGGCCGACTTCGACTCCAGCAAGGCAGGAAAAGATGGGCCTATATATGAAAGAACGGGCCTATATTTAGGGCCTATATAGATTGCTGGGTCCGCGTGCCGTACGTCATGCCGGCTTCGGCCCACTAGCACTGTTGTTGCCGTTGTCGCC
Source organism: Saccharum spontaneum (assembly GCA_022457205.1). Lineage (NCBI taxonomy): Eukaryota > Viridiplantae > Streptophyta > Magnoliopsida > Poales > Poaceae > Saccharum > Saccharum spontaneum. Next base: position 46,490,920 of record CM039610.1, read on the forward strand.
CCAATCATCGCCTCGTCCTATGGGCCGTAGCTGCCGCTAACCGTTCAGATTGAGTCCACGCCAATTGAAGCTGTCTGTACATCTAATTATTATTTGTTTCTAAAAAAATCTAATTATTATTTTCTCTCAAAAATCTAATTATTAATAAATCCTACTATAAAAGAACGAGTTTTTCTGAGGGGTTCTCCTCCTATAGTAACCGTTCGATCTAGACGTCATGCTATATGGGCCATCCGTCATCCATGATTTTACATCTTACATGTAAGACTCATAGCATAATACGTAAAGAAAAGATTCGGATTTATTTGTCGAAAAAGGAAAATCTATATCTATATGAGGCAACGCAGCTTACATGGCCCGACTAATCCCTAAATCCAGACCGTATCGAAAATTATATAGAAGTCATGCTTGGGTACGTTTGAGTCTATTACGCTATAAACCGTCGCACCCAAGCGGAACTAGCGCGTCGCGCCCGTCGTCTTCTCCTCCCTCGCGCTCTGGTAGGCCGTCAATGTAACGCTGTTGGTCCCCGGCCCATAGCCGTGAGCGTAGTCCACCGCCGCTCCCTAGACGCCATGCGTGCAGCCAGGATCCACGTCGTCCGTCGTACACCTCCGTCTCCGTACCCGGAGCGGAGCACATCCAGGAGTAGCCTTCCATCGCTGGCATCCTCGTTGGCGCCATCGGCCTCCGTACTCGACGTGGTCAAGAACGTGAGACCCTCACCTGCATCAGCACAGCAAGATCGATGCACCTTGGATTTGAAGAAGCAAGATCCAACGTGACCTGTCCTTGCGCAGCATAGCATCACGGTGACGGCAAGAAGCGGGTGCCGACCTCGTCACCGTCTACCCATCAACCAGTGCTTTCTAAACCATCTCAACATAATTGTTTATCGAGCACAACAGCCAAGGTCACAAAAGCATAAAGAAATTGTTCATATCTCCACGTCATAAGAAGCGGTCAAACATTCACGCAGCTGCACCAAAATCAAGAGCCCAATGGAGGGCCTTTCTCGTTGGCTTGCACCTTACCACAACAAGGCGGCAACACCGGCGACCTCTGCAGGAGGGTCTGCTGCTCCAGCCAACAAACGCAGCAGGAAGCCTGCAAACAATGAGGCAGAGGACGACAGCTAGCACAAGCACTCCAAGAGGGAAGGGCCTGCGACGCTCACTATTTTGGGGTGATAGGGTCTGCGGTGCTCGCTTCTGTGGCCAAAGACACTCGAAGAACTTTGGTGGCTGGCTGTGCTGCTTTGTTCGGGGCAGACGAGTTAATCCTCGTGGTGTGATTAATCCCGGGGCAGTAATCCTCATGGTGTGGTGTCGTGGAAGAACGATGGGTTAGCCATTTCATGCCGGAATTTTTTTCCACGTTCCAAACATGCCGTTATTTCTTATGCACTTTTGTAATCTAAAAGCTGGAGAACATCTAGACCTAGCATGGCAACCATGCGTGCAGAACCAGCAGGACACTGCTGCTACGTACAACAGAGGGCGGGCGGGTTCCTAAGGCTGCTGCTAATTAATAAAGCGTGACTTGGTGAAGGTTAGCTATTTTCTTTTCTATTCTTATCCAATCTTCGCAATATTGCTAATTAGTTAGGGTTATTTGTTCATATGTATTGACACATATTTTTATCGTAATTAACCTCCTGAACACTACTGATCTCATATTCTCGTTGTCATCTTTATTGATATATGCATTAAGAAGTAACGAATAGATATTCATTGAGTAATGATTTAGTCTATCTAGCGTAATATTTACTGTGTAAAAAAGTTCTTGATAAACACGTGCGTGCGGCACGTGCATATTTGCTAGTGATTAAGAAAATTATCAGTTTTTTAAAGTAGTATATACAAAAATATTATTTCACGACTAGATAAAGAAAGAAAATGAACAAAGATATTCCAAAGGCCGTCCTTTGTACGACATGACAGAAGGTGCACGAAGTAAAGACTTGCCATGTGCTAAATCGGCATGCATTGCCCGATGAGGTCCCAACTCACTACTGAACTCGCATGCTTTGTCGAGGGCCAGCCCAAAAACCCTCGGCAAAGACTTTGCCGAGGGCGGTCCTCGGCAAAGAGCCATCGGGAAATTTTGAGACGGCGAAGGGGTCTTTGCCGAGGGCCCTTTATCGGGCACACGGCAAAGCCTTTGCCGAGGGCTAAAAAAACCGTCGGCAAAGAAAAACCCTCGGCAAAGAAAAAATAAAAAAAACCTAAAAAAATAGCAAAATAATTTTATTTTTTTCGAGGCGCTGACGAGCCATCACTCCCACACGTGGTATTTTTTTAGCATTTTATACAGTATTTTTGACCCTATTTGTAAAGTCGTGGTCGGTGGGATTCAAACTCATGACCTCTCACACCCTCTCCCACTTACCTCCTCTAACCACTCTAACCCTTTATCACTTGTGTTTATATTTCATTTCGATTCCCCATATATTATAAAAAACCGAGTGTAAATTGATTGTTTGAGGCACTAAATGAATTCAAATGAAAAAGTTGTCAACTACAAAGTTTCATAACTTTTCGAGATCTACAACTTTCGTTTAGAGTGTTTCTCCATCCGAGGTTTTTTTCAAAATTTCAAATTTCAAATTTTAAACTTAAGACGCAATTATCGGCAATTAGATGCTTTCAAATGAAAAAGTTGTCAACTACAAAGTTTCATAACTTTTCGAGATCTACAACTTTCGTTTAGAGTGTTTTTCCATCCAAGACTTTTTTTAAAATTTGAAATTTGAAATTTCAAACTTTAGATATAAATATCCTCAATTAGATGCTTTCAAATGAAAAAGTTGTCAACTATAAAGTTTTATAACTTTTCGAGATCTACAACTTTCGTTAAGAGTGTTTTTCCATCTGAGAATTTTTTAAAAATCTCTTTGCCGAGGGCCATAAGGTTGGCCCTCGGCAAAGACCCTCTTTGCCGAGGGCCATAACGGCCCTCGACAAAGAGATTTTTCAAAATACATTTTGAGGCACTAAACGAATTCAAATGAAAAAGTTGTCAACTACAAAGTTTCATAACTTCTCGAGATCTACAACTTTCGTTTAGAGTGTTTCTCCACCGGAGGCTTTTTTCAAAATTTCAAATTTCAAATTTCAAACTTAAGACGCAATTATCGGCAATTAGATGCTTTCAAATAAAAAAGTTGTCAACTACAAAGTTTCATAACTTTTCGAGATCTACAACTTTCGTTTAGAGTGTTTTTCCATCCAAGACTTTTTTTAAAATTTAAAATTTGAAATTTCAAACTTTAAATATAAATATCCTCAATTAGATGCTTTCAAATGAAAAAGTTGTCAACTATAAAGTTTTATAACTTTTCAAGATCTATAACTTTCGTTAAGAGTGTTTTTCCATCCGATAATTTTTTTAAAATCTCTTTGCCGAGGGCCATAACGTAGGCCCTCGGCAAAGACCCTCTTTGCCGAGGGCCTACCTTATGGCCCTCGGCAAAGAGATTTTTCAAAATACATTTTGAGGCACTAAACGAATTCAAATGAAAAAGTTGTCAACTACAAAGTTTCGTAACTTTTCGAGATCTACAACTTTTGTTTAGAGTGTTTCTCCATCCGAGACTTTTTCAAAATTTCAAATTTCAAATTTCAAACTTAAGACGCAATTATCGGCAATTAGATGCTTTCAAATGAAAAAGTTTTCAACTACAACATTTTATAACTTCTCAAGATCTACAAATTTTATTTTGGTTGTTTGGTCATTTATTCAACCGACGTGGTGGTTCTAACATATTTCACAATCCTTATATATCCTCTCTAGTAGTTTCATAAAACTTATTAGAGAGATGTAGATTTTGTGAACAACATTACTATTGATTTGTTAAATGAAGAAATGACCAATATATACTTTGTAGATCTTAAAAAGTTAGATAATTTTGTAGTAGAAAACTTTTTTATTTGAGTTAATTTAGTGTCTCAAAATATATTTTGAAAAATCTCTTTGCCGAGGGCCATAAGGTAGGCCCTCGGCAAAGACTCTTTGCCTAGGGCCAATAGGGAGGCCCTCGGCAAAGATTTTTTATTTGCCGAGGGCCGTTTCTTTGCCGAGGGCTGGCCCTCGGCAGAGGCCTCTTTGCCGAGGGCCTGTCTTTGCCGAGTACCCGATATTTAGCCTTCGGCAAAGCCAGAAACCCTCGGCAAAGGCTGTGTTTCCGGTAGTGACTGGAACGGGCACGAAGCATCAGGTCGTGTCGTGCGAAAATTTCTCTCCAATTTTTCACTCTCCACTCTCTCCATGTTCGTTTGTCCCTTCACTAGTTGATGACGCACGCCCTTGCGCGCGAGAGTAAACGATCCCAGATTGCTTCACGGTGGTCATTTTGAGTTGAAGGTATCAGGGATTGCAATTTTAGGTTGTTATTAGTTAATAATATAGTGGTGTAGGATTTGTGGGATGGTAAAAATGGTCTATAATTACTGAAACGCAATGCAATAAATTTTGAATTATAAGTTCATGAAGGAGGCGAACAGGGCAGGAATGGTGCGGTACCTTTTCTTTGTCCTCGAAGATAGCACGCTGGAAGTAGACCAACTGGGCAACCAAGATTGGTGTTGGAGCTCAGGCATATCCGTAGAGAGGAAGGTGGCTCCGTTTATCAGTATCATACCCTGCATAGCAATAGGAAAATGAGAAGCACAACTAGCAAGAGGAAAGAAAGAAAATTCACGAAAGCAGGGAAAACCGACATTGAATAGCATAGATCCAAATTAATTTTTCAGAGGAAATATATAGACAACAAATCGCCAGACACGATCACATGTAACATGAACCCTCAACATGGATATTCAGTTACCAAATTTTGTCGGTGAATATACAGGCACCCAAATCACATGTGCCTATAGCAAAGACGCTCATTACGGATGTCCTGCGTCTAATGGTTTGGAGGCAGATTAGGTTTAGAAAGAAGGTTTTTTTTTCTGTATAATAGAGGCAGTAGGCGCAAGCCTAAAGCAATAAAGTTGCCATTTTTTAGAAGGTACCATAGCAGTAAGGCGGAAACTTAAATCGCTATTGTCATCGCTTTTTAAAAAGGCACCATTAGAACATGACTCCGTAAAGCACATTAGAACCCTTGTCAGGTTCCTCAATCTTGGGTGCAACCACGAAATATTTCAAGTAAATGGACCTGCTAATAAATATAGGTCCACACTCATGCTCAGCCCATGTTTCAGGCCTACAGTTATATGCACCATCAATATATGATGTATTATTCAATCAAGTCGAAAGAACTATAAATATGTATAACTGTAAAAAAGAAATTTTCCGAACAAGGTTATGGCAGAGCGTACCAAGAAACATGTGCTTTCTCCAGCATTTAGATCATTTTGATCTCGATCTTTGTTCTCCTCATGTTTTTCTTCGTCCAGAAATCATTGTGCAGATGATTTCTGTTGAAATAAACAATGCAGCCATCTTCAGCGATGTATTGACCATGTATAACTTGTCAATTTATATGAATTTGTAAGGACCCATGGTAGGTGCCATAAATCATAAAACTGGGACAATATGTTCCTGGCATTTCCAAATGTTTCTACAAATTTACACATAATAATATGTTCCTGACAGTTAAAGAAGAATTGTAGGAATTTACTCATAATATTCAGACAATATTGAAATAACGAAGAAAAATCTAAAATTAAGTAGGAAACGAAGAGACAAAATACAACAAAATAAGCCATGTAGCATTATGGAGGGGTTCCTAAGTTTTCTCTGAGATCATGGGAACAGAGGCCATTACCCTTTATTCGTTACCACTGGCCATGAACTCCGAAAAATGGATAGCAATCCAAGCTATCAGGCATTTCCGCAAAAATATTATCACACGCACATGTAAATGATGTCAAGAAGTTTCATGACAAGCTCCAGCACCACACGCCTACAGCACATTTAGAGATGGAGGTCGTGCCTAGAGACAAATAAATAAAAATAGTCTGAGAGACCAACATGATGTAGCTGACACTGGAACACCATTCCAGTTTGCTTCCTGTACATAGCAGCGTGGTACTCATTTCCAAAACACTATGTTAGCAAATTTACATGACAAGCATATTGAAATAGGGTGAACGGTATGTTATTTACAACATAATAGTCCTTGCAGCCAGCAAATTTCAAACTGAGACTATTGAGTTAGGGATCTATTTTATAACGTTTTTTTGTGGCAAAAATGAAACAAAAGCCTTTAAATGCAATCTTAGATTAATTAGGAGCAAACTGAAATGCACTGCAGAGTAAAGGGAAAATTGTGCAAAGAGGGATTCTTAGCTACAATCTGCTTGGAAATTGCATACAATAGTAAAGATCCTGCATTATTACCTCTAAAGAATAGCATACAATAGTAAAGATCCTGCATTATTACCTCTAAAGAATATGATAAAATCTTAAAATGCAGTTCCCAGAGGTAAAATTCAGAAGGCAGCTAAGATAGCTAGAATGCAAATTGGGAACTGGCAAGATTAATTCATAGTAACTGTGAGCAAACTACCTTTGCTTCCATGCTTGCCTTGTTATACATCTGGTGCTTGTCGTGCATATTGGAAGGTCTGGTGGTGGTGGTGGTGGCTGTCTTTGGCATGTACAAATTATAGATTGATCAGGCAACACATTACCTCAATCAAGAATCTAAAAAAACAATGTCCATCATCAAATTAGTTGCTGCTAGGTGGAGAGTATCATATCGTAGCTTGCTTGTACCTTAGGAATTGTTTCGTAGAGGTAAAAAATAGAACAAAAGGTTCGAGGCTACCATGGAAGTACTGTATCCTGCATTTAGCAAGCACAAACAGCAAAAAAAAAAACGGATCAACCAAATTTAAGCAAAAATAAAGGAAAATATAGCAGAAAAGGGGCAGTGCACATTTGTGTAACCCTCAGCATGGGTATATATGGACTAAAACTGAGCAAGGGTCAAGAGCATGGAAAAATGGAATTTCCCTCACCCCCGGCATGTTCCAACCCTTTCCTTTCAATATTAACAACAGCCATCATCACATATCAGTTTACCAAGCTGCGAGCCATGCATAGGAATTGTGGTGACAATAAAATTCATTGGTAGGTAATTCAAAGAAAAAGGGGAAAAGCACACACATAAATATCTTGCTGACTTCAATGTACACAAACTACGACATGCAATTCTATATGGACACCTTAAGATAAAGTAATTAATGGAACTGCTATCCTCAAGTAAATATGTCCTGAGGAAGTCTAGATACAGATTATTAAAATGGCAAGGCAAACTGAAAAGAGCAGAGCATGCACAGTAGCAAGTTCCAAAGTTCCATTTCTGTGCAACTTTGGAACTTTGGACACAAAGAGCAGAGCAGAGCATGCACATATACCTCAGATAATCTACTTCATTTCTATGCAACTTTGGAACTTGCGCCGCCTTCTTGAAATGCAGAAGTGATAGCCAACCTTTGCACAACCAGAAGAGCATGGCATCCACGTTACTGCTAGCTGGGAGGCAATTGTCTCCTGGCATTCCTGTAAAATCAGAATCCATGTGCACCCAAACGAAGGCAAGAAAGGAAGCTAGAATCCATGTGGACCCAAACGAAGGCAAGAAAGGAAGCAAATTAAATTAATGTAAAATCAGAATCCATGTGCACCCAAATGAAGGTAAGAAAGGAAGCAAACTAAACACTTGGCTTAAATCCCTCATCCACCTCCGGTTTAGTACCTCAGAACAAACTCACACATGATTTGAGAGTCATCATTCTGTAAACAAGGGAGAATATAACTATCCTCACACCTTGGAAGTAAGAAAAATGGGTAGGTTGTTGTAAGGGCACGACAATTAAAAAGTAGAAAGAATCTAGGGAACAAGAGTAGCCTCAGAAATAAAAAAATGACATCATCTGATCTCTCATAGGTAGGCACAACGGCATGCGCTGAGAAATAGCATCATTTGTAGCAATCTATGTTGCAGGCATATACAGTGGATGTAGAGAGGAGTGGGGTATAGTGCCAGGCTGCCAGCACATGAAATTTGTTCTTATTAAGGCAGCATTGCCATAAACCTAGCCTAGGGAAGTGGCATGGTAAGATAAATAAACAGATAGCGATACATATATTCATGAACATGCCGTGGGCCTCTGAAGGTCATCAGTCTATATTTCCAAGTTAAATGGGAGTTCATTTTCATCACAAGCTATATAGCAAAAACACATGTCCATCACTTGCACCAAGCATCAGAAGGGAAACAGTATTTGGTCATGGACGGAGCACTCAAATCAGTAAAAATATTGTGCAGGAATAAAATTCGTACTGTTCTAAAAAAAACGTACGATAAATACGTGCATCAGATAGCAGTATGAAGCTGTGTCCCAAATGAATATATTTATGCCATCTTAGCTGAGAAAGACGAACCAGGGAAAGCACTGCAAAAAAGAGGCACATGGGCAAACTGAGATGAAACTCGAAGATGAGGACGAGCGGCCACGACGCCACGAGGCCATGCCTCTGCCCCTGCGCCGGCCATGGCACGGCCATGCCCCACCCGCGCTGAGCCACATCAGGAGAGGGGGAGAGAGGCGCGCGCAGCGCGTGGGGAAGCGGAGGGGATAGCGGCCGTCTGCGGCGGCCGCGGCCGCCGGTGTGCCGTCACATCAGGAGAGAGAGAGAGAAGCGCGGGGGAGGGGATAGCTGCCGCCGTGGCTGCGGCCATGGCCGGAACCCAGTCTCGCCGATGCGTTGCCACGTCGGAGGGCGGGCAAGGCAGGGGCCCAGCCGTTTCGCCGCCGCACAGGGAGAGAGGGAGAGAGACGGCGGCACTGGCACGGGCGGTGCGGGGAGGGCCGGCGAGCGGAGAGAGAGAGAGAGACGGCGGCGCTAGCACGGGCGACGTGGGGAGGGCCGGCGAGCGGAGAGGGAGCGCACGGGATGGAGAGGCCGGATCTGGATCTGAATCTGGAAACGTCGCTCCGTCGCCCGTGTCGGGGGAAAGAAGGAGAGAGCGAGAGCGAAGAGGAGGAGGTTGGGCAAGCAGAAGCGGCAGGAGAGAGGAGCGGAAGGCGCCGTATATATTTGGTTGATGATCGGATTCTGGCGAGAAGCCGGAGAAGGAAAGGAGAAGACCGAGAAGGCGGTCAGAAGGCAGCGAAGCTGATCTCGGGTTGAAGCCGGCGCGGTGAATCCTGACCGCTAACTCCAGCATCCAACGGCGGCGAGGATTCCGGGCGACGTGGCCAGGGCTCCTACCCGAGGAGCAGGGCGCCCTTGTCTGGGTTAATTCTCTCTAGCATAAGAGATCATATTCATTTTCATGATAAATTAAAGATAAGAGTCATAATTAATTTATTGTCCGTTCGTGATCCGAACTCAGGAACCGTGCGTATAGGAGTTAGAATAGAGCATGTCATCTAGTTGTAAAGTCCGATTCTAAAACATATTGGAATAGATGATGTAAGCTATGTGTTCGATTTTTTTGGCTAAAGTAGCAAATATACCCGTGCGTTGCAACAGGAGAAAAAACTATCAAACGTTAATGGAAAACGAATATTACATATCTATTTAGTTTTTCCCTTTCTATAAAATTTACATCTATAATATATTTATGATGACTATGACATCTATCAACAATTAAAATGCAACCTTCATATATGTTTTCTCTCCTGTTGTAAGCTAAAAAAATTTTACTCGTAAATATATCGTAACTTCAATTTTATGTCCGCTAACCATCCGTTCGGCATGGGGCCGGACTCTCACTTGTTCGTCCTTAGGCTGCAATTAGTTAGGGAAAGAAAAATTTTTAGGTGTCACATCGGATGTTTCGTGAATGTCGGAGGGAGTTTTCGGATACTAATAAAAAAACTAATTACATAACTCACCTGGAAACTGCGAGACGAATTTATTAAACCTAATTAAGCTGTCATTAACACATGTGGGTTACTGTAGCACTTACGGCTATTCATGGACTAATTAGGCTTAAAAGATTCGTCTTGCGATTTCCCACCAAACTGTGTAATTAGTTTTTTTATCTACATTTAGTACTCCATACATGTGTCAAACGCTCGAAGGTACTGTAGAACCAAAAAAATTTTAGGAACTAAACAAGATCTTATCTATTGCAGTTTTCCCCATGCTACAGTGAAACTTTTCCTGCGCCCAATCCCCATAGCTCTTCTTTGATCTCTTCTTGTCTCCAACTTTGATTTGGAGCAGCACCATCGAGCCTTTGTTGTAGCAGCAGCTCCCACTAATCCTTGTTGCCGAGGACCTCGAGGCAGGGGCTGTGGTCGTTTGGTGGACGAGCTCTCCTCTAAGCGCCGCGCTGCGTTGGGACGTACTCCTGCTTGGTGCGACACCATCGCCGGCTCCCCTAGCCGCCAGTCCGCCACCGTCGAGGCATCCTCCTCTCCTCTGCCCTACTGTCTAGCTTCGGGACGCGCTCCTACGCCATCTCGTCACGGCACAGTGCGAGCGGCCACGCAGCCGAGAGAGCATGCCAGGCTAGCGTGGTGAGCTTGCATGACGGTTGCCTGCGGGCTGGCGCGAGACCGCGTGCATCCGGGAGCACGGATAGCGGCGCGATCACGCGGGAGGCCATGGGCTAGGCGGGCACACGCGGTCGGGGGCGCAGGCAGTGCGAGTAGCGTGGGCGGTACGCTGGCAGCAGCAACGAGCCAACGACCAGGCACGATGGTACGTTGGGCGCTATAGCTACATCGGACTCTGGTGGTCTCTTTGATCTGATATGTGAGAGAGATAATAATAAATAAATAAATATATATAAAAGAGAAAGGAATAGGAAAGAAGAACACGACATCACGTGAAAGGGTAACGGGATAGGTCGAGACTCCACCATTGTCAACGGAATTGGTTAGGACTCAGGGTGACGGAGCCAGAAAGTTTTTTTAGCTGGGGCGAATAATATACATGATCTAAACCAAAAGCATGTAAAAAAAAAAGAACCCATATGGCTGTATACTTTAGAAAGGGTACCAGACGATCAATCATTGATCACCCAAACACAATGCTGTTACTACTAGGTGAATGCAATTGTTTAGAAGCTAAACTAACATGTTAAAACGTTATTAGTCTTTAGCACTAGCACATTGGGTGTTTGCCGTTGGGACTAATCTAAACTCAAATGCTGTTACTGCTAGCTCGTAGTGGCACTGGCACGTTACTACAAGCCACATACACTAGGTCTTTGCCGTTGTGATGTGGCCCAGTTAAACAAGTCAAGCTGCAGCACCTTTTTTCTGTCTTGTCTCATTGTCAGACTCTCTAGCGCTCCCTGAGATGAGAAAAATGACAGCGCTATGTGAGATTTATGATAGGAAAAATCAGAGGGTGCTCTGAACATCGCCGGCCAGTAGCTGGGGCGGCCGCTCCACGTCGCCGCTCCGCCAGTCTCAGGTAAAACATGATTGGTTTCCTGCATACAGAGAAACCTGGCTCGTGAGGTGCAGGGAACACGTGATTGGTTAGCTGTATGCTTTTTGGAGCCTGGTTCGACTGATGCAAAAGTACTGCTCCGGCCTGGCTGCTTAGAAACGGAATTCAACCTCGTTTCCGGCGAGCCTGGCTCCCGCGGTGCAAGCACGCACGTCCAGCTGCCTTCGCGTTTTCAACTGAAAAGCTGCTCCATTCAGGCATCCAAACAATAGCACTGTCTGGCCTGTCCCATCGATTCAACCTACCAAACAACTAGCTCTTGTACCGTCTCCGCCTGGTTCCTGCGGGCCTGGTTGGCAAGTGCGAGCCTGGCTAAGCTCAACCGGCAACCAATCACGCCCAAAGTGACCGAGCGCACGGACTGAATGGGACGTAAGGAACTCTAGCGATCGTGCAGACATAATTTTTTTATTAGGCATGAGTCTTGATGAGATATGATATGTGATGCGTAGGACGCGATCCAATGCGTATTAGAATCGTACTCTTCTGCATCGCTAGACACGATATATTCAAACTCCTATGAATATGGGTTATATAAGTCCAGGCAGAAAAACTCTTCATTATCCGGATAGTTAGAGGGAGACGGACCAAAAAAAAATGGGAGGTGAGAAATTTTGCCTCTTTATTATTATTACTAGTATAGTAAATATGACCGTGCGTTGCAACGGGTCTTTTGAGTTTTATTATGCAGTCACTTAAATATATAACTCAAATATTTATTCAGCGGTTGTATTATTTATTCCAATAAGTATTGAAATCGGACTTTGTAATATCTCTAGATGTGTCTTAAAATAGAACTCTTTATCGTCTAGCAAACGTGTTCATGCATTATAACAGAACGTATTGCTTGTTGCACACTTGCACTACTGTAAAGATGATTTTTGGTGACTACTGCTTTCATTTATAGGTAACATATATATTTGTATCAAATATGTCTCTCAAAATATAGACCCATTTTCAGAGACTTATATGTCATTTATTATAGATGTAGAGGAGTTTGTGTAACCCGTTTTCAAAATTCTTGTCCAGCCCTAACTATGCTTACAGTTAACCGGTGTACGTGAGCGCTATCATTCTTGGCACGCACACCGGCTTTTGGTGTGCATGCCTTGCCGGTGACGTGTTCGTCGCACTCGCACCAAGGTTCCACGCGCATTGTTGGCAACAAGTCCAACACCAACACCCAAGCAAAGCCAAAGCCACGTTCTTTCGCCCCGTGACTTGTCCAGTTGTTCGACGCTACCTAATCCGGTCTCACGCCATGCACTCGCCATGTCTGCAGCAGTGAGGCGCACCAGCAGTAACAGTCTGCTCCACCAGAGCGTCCACCACCGACGCTTCCGATGCAGGGCCCCGCCGGTTGACGCCATCGCAGACTCAATCGGTTATCCGATCAATCTACAGTCATGGCATCGAGGCAACTGTTGTCTAGCGATTGCGTGATGATCCCCTGGATCGGCAGCAATGGCTCAGGCGACGACTACATGTACTACTCATGGTTGGCCTCCCTCCCGCGTTTCCATGACGACAGCCATGGCATGTCAGCTTGGTCTGCGCGGCCCTGCCTAGCGGCGGCGAGGTTACCAGCTCTGGCGGGCGTGGCCACAATGGAGCATGTGCCTCTCCGTTGTCGCTTTTCTGCGTTGGCTTCACGACTGCTGCGCTGCTAGCAACGAGCAGCGGCTGTGAGTGCCTCAACGTCACCACGAGACATCGGCGTCATGAGGCTCAGGCACAAGGACAGGAGCTTTTTTTAATTTTTATTAAATTAAAAAAATATGATTTAAACAGATGGGCAAGTTAACTGCCGGCTGTGAAGATATCCAAGATCTGGACGCATAGGCGGACCTCCTAGCAGCCACTACTGCAGACAGCGGGTTTGCCGAGCGCCTGAGACGCTCGGCAAAGGGCTCCCGGCAACGAAATGCCCGGCAAAGGCTCCTTTGCCGAGCGTCTTTTATCGGGCCCTCGGCAAAGCCTTTGCTGAGCGCCTAGGCGACATTCGGCAAAGAAAAGCGGCGGTCACGGCGGATAGCTGCCGTGACGTTTTCTTTGCCGAGCGCCTCCAGTAAGGCGCTCGGCAAAGAGCAAACTATTTTTTTAAAAAAAATTCTTTGCCGAGCGCCTCCAATAAGGCACTCGGCAAAGGGAAATTCTTTTTTTGAAAAATCTTTGCCTAACGCCTCTAGCCTGGCGCTCGGCAAAGGATTGCCTTTGCCGAGGGCTAAGCCTGAGGCACTCGGCAAAGCTGGGTAAGCTGCCGTGGTGTAGCGCTAAACATGGCAAAGGCACTGTCTGCCGTAGTGAGCTCGAGCTGCATCTGTTATTTATTTACCGCCTTGATGTATTGTATTTGATTTTGGAGAAAGGCAAGGACCCATGGGAGATATGGAAAAATTGGGCCGATGCTTCATGCTTGTATCTTGTCTGATTTCGTAAAGAGAGACCATCATGGAGACGTGAGAAGTAGGGTCACTTTTCTTTTTTGCTTATGGTCTGTCCAAAGAAAAAAAGAATCAGACTTGTCTTACCGGACGTATGATGAAAAAAAAGTATATCTGAAAAAATAAAATCGACAAAAATAGAAGTGGATGTACCTCTCTGGACGTAAGAGGACAGGTCTCTCCGGAAGTACAATGGAAAAGTAATAATAAATAACACAACATAAAAAAATAAAAAGATTAAAATATAGGTTTCCTATGCGCTGGACTCTATTTGCCTCGTTTGTGTGCCTTTGTCCCGTTATGCTCCTATACACATCTATATCTGTTTGATGGCTAAGGCCGAATTACTTTAGGAATTATTAGGCTGAACGAAGTGGTCAGAAATTTTGCCTTTGGAGATTTGAGGAATCTGTTTAGATTAGAATTCCTACTTCATATTGGTCTAGACGCGAGCTATTCTAACTCGTATGAGCACGGGTTATATATAAGTCCGAAAAAAATAAACTCTCTATTGTTCATTAGTTAGAGGAAGACGGATAAAAAAAATGAATGGACGAATAAAGAGCCTATTATTATTATTATTATTATTATTATTAGTAAATATGCCCTTGCATTGCAATGGGAGAACAAAACTATCAAACATTCATGCAAAACGATAACGTGAATAGTACATATCTACTTATGTTTTATTCTTTTATAATTTAAACATGCCCGTGCGTTGCAACAGGATCTTACAGGAATCAAACTTTGTATTGTCCTTAGACGCAAGTTATTCTAACTTGTATGAGCCTGAGTTATATGAGTTCCAGTAGAGATACGAAAGGCGTGACCCAATACGTTTTGGAATCTAGTTATGTAAACTGTAGAGCACGAGTTATAAGTTTGAGTCGTGTATAGGATACGACAGGCGCAAGACTAGTTTATGAAGTAAAAAAAGTAGGATGAAAAAACAAGTTGGAATAAAAAAACTCTCTTTAATTATTAGGTATACAAGTGTAGAACAAATAGATATAGATATACATAGATAAGATTAAAGTAGAAAAGTATATATAAATAAATATAGTTATTTATGTATTTGTTCAAACGTGACAAAAAAGGATGATTAATCGTAAAAAATAAAATGGCAACGAAGTCGACTTTGAAAAGATGAAACATATATGTAGTGTGACGACACCGTTTTAGGTGCCAAAGCCTCAGGTGATCCACGTTTCCTCCTCGTGGCGACCATAGCCACCACTGAGATGGCGACCAACCACAGACCACCGGAGATCCCTCGCGTCGGCATGCGAGACGGCCAGCCGGTGACGCTCATGCCCTTCCGCTATGCTGGCTTCGCCACACTCATGTGCAGCGGGCTGTCCGGGGGCGTCGCCGTAGTTTTTTTTTGGAGAAGAGCGAGTAGTACTAGCAGAAGCGGTTGATCACGTCGGTGAGTTATGCTTCTTAACGTTCAGGTTGTACTCGTGCTCCGTGGTTCTAATCTGCTTCGTTGTTGCATGCTCCTGACCGTGTACATCTTCAGGGACATCAATATTGGCATGTACTTCTGATCCTGTATCAATTATCATTGGCTCTCCTTCGTGTGTATTAGTGTGAGGATGGGAGCCGGAAGAGTGTTCCATGTATTCCGTATGATTGCTTGGTTCTTGGATCAGCTCAAATCTCAAACGCAAATCTGGAACGCCTGGTGGCAATTTCTTTCTCTTCTGATTTGTATATATATTTGAAAGCAAATCTGAGTTGTATTCTATTCTATTTTGTAACTCGGCAAGACTACTTGAAAGCAAATCCTAATTGTATTCTATTGTATTTTGTAACTCGGCAAGACTTTGTGTTGGACTCGGTAAGACTTTGCAAAGTAAGGACATCCTAGTTGTATTCGGCAAGACTTTGCAAAGGAGCAGTCCAAATAAACGCAGTTGTATTGTAACTCGGCAAGACTTGCAACCGAGCGGTTCAAAGAAACCTTTTATTTAATAGCCGTGCCGCGGACCTAGAGAGGAACATACGGGGGATGTTGAGTGGGCTGAGTGTGTGACCATAGTGGTATTGGGTTATTGGGCTAAAAGAATGGGCCGGACCAAACTAAAATTAGGGGGTGAGAAATTTTACCTCTTTATTATTAGGTATAGATATAAATTAAGGTAGGTATAGATATAGGTATAGGTATAGATATAGAATAGAATATAAAAAATATGGAACAAAGCTAAAAAAACATAGAGTTGAGCAGTTCTAAACAGACTATGTATCTAGATGCATATATATAGTTAAAAAAATGTATCTAGAAAAACCAAGTGTAATCCGGTGGACGTATGGACACATGCACCGAACCTGAGACGAAAGCAAACTAGACCACCTTCACAACTGGCAACGTTTCCTTGGTACGTACGTGTGCACCGTACACACACAGACTCGGCGCTATATACGAATACCAATTTGTACACCAAGCCATAAAGTATGTACGCAGCACGTTCATATATATGTACACATACATATAATCGTTCCGTGCACCAAAGACAGAGTTCCTTAAAAAAAAGACAGAGTTTCGAATTCCGATCCCAAGGAATTCACACGCCAGCCCTCCTCCCTCCCATCGTCGATCGAGCACCTCCATCCACCAGATCGATCACCAATGTCGTCGTCGTTGGCGCGGCGTCTCGTCCCCGGCTCCGTCACCGTCGCGCGGCGGGCCAACGGCAGCCACCTGCACCCGATGGACGGCCACTCGCTTCTCGAGCAGGCCATCAAAACCGGCAGCGCGGTCACCTCCAGCGCCTTCTCGGTCGGCGGCCGCAAGTGGCAGCTCCTCCTCTACCCCAACGGGATCGACGCCGACCACAGGGGGTCCGTGTCCGCCGACCTCAGGCTCGCGTACGAGGACGAAGGTGTGCGGGAGGCCACGGCCACGTACCGCGTGAGCTTCCTCGACTACGCCGGCAACCCGGCGCACAGGCGCACAGCCGCACCGTCTGGCCGTGCCGCTTCGAGGGACGGAACTACATCGGGTCGTCGTGGAGGACGAAGGAGGAGGCGGAGGAGCTCATGAAGAAGAAGAGTGTCGACGAGCTGGTGGCGGAGGAGGAGCTGCGGAGGTCGGCGCCGTTCCTGCTCCGGAACGACCGCCTCAACGTGCTGTGCGACGTCTCCGTGGTGGAGAAGGACAGTAAGCGTCACAACAAGTGGTTTAGGCAGTATCAGTGGGTTTCGTAGCCCAATTTCCAACACATTCATATTTTAGAAATAGTGTAGAAGAATTTTATCCTTGTAAAACTATATCTACTCCCATGAAACTTTTATCATCTCTCTCTTAATCGATTAATCAATGCAGTGCCATGTTAGCGTGTTTAATGCCCATAAAACTCTATGAAACCCCATTGAGATTGGTCTTATGGGACTCGACCGCGCCTTCCATGGCTTTAGTTATTAATTAGCTAGTGTAATTATTAATTTTCTCCTTATATTATGTATTACTACTATAGTCTATATTCTAATATTAATTATGTGTAATCGAAGAGTTATTAGCTAATCTTGCTATTTGCTTCAGGGTTAAAAATACCGCTCGGTTTACCGCGGTAAACCGCGGTTACCGCCCTAACCGGGCCGGGCCGGTCCGGTTCCGGTCCGGGCCGGTTAGGTATTCCCCAAATTCAAATTTAAAATTTGAAAAAAAAATGCTGAAAAAATTCCTAAAAATAGTTTATGATTTATAGAAGCCAATGGTATAAAAATTTTTCAAATTCGAGTTCGTTTAGTATTTATTTATACGTATAGAAGTTTGAAAAAAGAAAAAAAAATCTCGGTCCCGGCCCGTTAAAGCCCCCAAATTCAAATTTAAAATTTGAAAAAAACAAAAAATGCTGAAAAAATTCCTAAAAATAGTTCATGATTTATAGAAGCCAATGGTGTAAAATTTTTTCAAATTCGAGTTCGTTTAGTATTTATTTATACGTATAGAAGTTTGAAAAAAAGAAAAAAGAAAATTCTAAACTCAAACCGAACGGTAAACCGGTCAAACCGGCCGGTTACCGCTCCAAACCAGCCGGTAAACCGGACTCGAACCGAACTGAAGGAGCGTTTGAATTTGAATTTGAATTCGGCCGGTTACCGACCGGTTACCGGTAAACCGGATCGGTTTACCGCTACCGGAGGCCGGCGGTTACCGGAAACCGATCGGTAAAAAAAACCCTGATTTGCTTTGCTTGATGAAGTACTATAGTCTCGCTCGCTTGTTTGGAGCTCTGCATGTTTCCGAATGTAGTCTTGGGGTTTTCATTATCGAAATAAAAATTTAGTGGAGGTCATGGATAAATAGGATATAAACAGGATATATTAAAATATCAGACCAAATTAAAATAATCAAATTGTTTCGAAAATATCTGTAGAATTTGATTTGAAACTATTCCGAAGCTATTAAAAATATCACTTGTTCACGAATAAAAACAAGAATAAAACATTATGAGTCGATCGTGGCTATTGCGGCACCGTCCACCACCATGAGCGTGGATGTGGTTTGCGAGGGGGGGACGATTGGGATAAGAGTTGGATTTCTAGGATTTTGATAGATTGGGATGAGCTATATGCGCTATTGGACACGGGTGAATTTGGGCCGTGTGAGTGGGAGCAGGAAAGAAACTAAAACAATTGGTCCATATCTAATTTTGTTAGACCCCATAGATAGAACGGAAATTTCAAAAAATTCTATGAATTTAGTTTAGGTTGATAAAAAATCCCTTATCTAGCACTCTAGGTTATGAATTTTTGTTCTATAGGGTTGTTTGGTTGCAACCCTCCTAGGGAGCCGAGCCAGGCAACTGCATCTGACTCCAAATGCCTGGCATTGATGCCTGGCTCAGGCAGGTTCCCTAGGGTGGGAAACGAACAGGCCATATATCTCTGGGCTAGGGATAAAAATGGGGATGACTAGCGCGCCCGGATGTCCGTCGTGAGGGCGCGTCTGGACACCCACGCCCACCCCGCCTGCCCCCGCATGCAACTCACACCTGCATGTCTAGCTCGCATGCAGCTACTGCGCCTGTAAACCCGCCCCTACATGCTAGTGCGCCTACGCATGCAGTTATGCGCATCGCGCATGCTGATGCCCACCTCGTGCCTGCTGTAACATCCAGATGTTAAGAAACAATTAAAACTTGATTATGAAGCATCATCAAGTATAAACCTCAAATGACATGCCATAAATGCATTCATGTTGCACAGGTTATTTTAGTCATGTTGCATATGTTGCATGTGTTACATGTGTTGTTTAAGCAATGTTTCCCATGTAAGGTTCATATGTTGCATTAAACAAGTGTTTTACATGTTATGAATATGCCTTGTTTCACGTGTTTCATGCTTCACATGTTACTTAATAATGTTTCAATAGTAAAGTGTTATGTTGCTTTTAATAACAAAATGCTTTATATGTGTTTATGTCATGTTTGTTTTTCTTCTAAAATGATGTTTTATTAGTGTTGAAGGATTAATCATGTTTTAGTTAAAAAGAATAATCAATTGAATTCAAAACCCTGATTTTCGGAAAACCTCGTTTTACCCTTTTTGAATAATTCAAAATCTAAGCAAAATTTGGGAAAAAGTTTAAAACAAAGGTTGTAGATCTTTTCTAGGGCTACAAGTTTGGTGTGATTTTTCAAAGTTTTAGTGTAAAAGTTGGAGTAATTTTCAAAAGATTCAAATTTCAAGTTTGACCCCTTTTCATTTCCCTATTCCAATTTCAAAATGGAGGCAGAATTTGAAAATGGTTTAAAAAACAAAGTTGTAGGTCTTACCTAGATGTACAACTTTGGTCTTTTAAGTTTTCCAAGTTTCAATGCAAAATTTTGAATAAATTTGAAAAGATTCAAACCCTAAATTTGAATTTCAACTCAATTTCAAAAAGTAGGCATAATTGGGTGATAGCCACATTATGAAAGTTGTAGATCTTCAAAATTTGTAAATTTTCTCTTTTTTACAGATTTTCAAGTTGTATTAAAAATTTTGAAGTAATTTTGAATTTACAGAAACCCTACTTTTATCCCCTTTTGAATTCAAATCCAAATTTCAAAAATTATTCAAAATCTGAGTTTGGTCACAAAAGCAAAGTTGTAGAATTTGAAAAGTTGAGCAACTTTTGTTTTTACATATTTTCTACTTTTACAGGAAATTTGAAAGTAATTTGAAAATTTCGGTCAGTGGCATTTTTGTAATTATTTGAAAATCAGTTCAATAGCAGAGCGCCACCTCCGCTTGCCGCCGACGGCCTTCGACCGGCTTCCAGTCACGCCCGAGGTCGCCTCTTGCTCGACGTGGCCGCGTAAGAAGCTACTGGCACATCCTCGTTCATCGTCCGTGCCTATAAGCCCAAGCCGCCATCTTGGCTCATTCTTTCCCTCCTTTGTTCCATCACCGCCGTCGGTGAGCTCGGTTCGCCGAGAAAATTCACCGCCGCCTCAACGCTTCCGCTCAATTCTTCTTCCCAGCGGCTCCGCACCACCCTGACGCACCCCGCTAACCCAACCGCCGCACCTCGCCTTGCCTGAGGTGGCCGCGCCACCGTGTCCGCCGGAACATCCCGCCACCACCGCCATAGCCCACCTCACCGTGGCCAGCGCCCTACATCGCCTCCCTCGCTCCACCGAATAGTCGAGCAGGTTCATGGTACGCCACTGATGCTGCTCGACCTCTCAAATTCGTCCCTCTTGCCTTGTCGTGCTTAGCGCATCGCCGCCACTCCGCTCGGGCCGCCATGGTCGGCGTCGAACACTGCTCGCAACCCTCGCTGCTCTGTTTTCTACTCTAGGCGTTGCGCCTCGTCATCCTGATCGCGTTGGTACAAGCTAAGTCGCCTAGATCCTCATCGCCGGCAAGGAGGCACTGTCGTTGGTCGATGGGTCACCGGAGCTCGGTCTCGGGCCAGAGGTGGAGAAGGAGGGAGCACGCGCCCGACTGGGCTGTTTGGGCCGAAGAGAAGGAGGAGAGCGCGCGGGCGCTGGTGGGCCTCGCGTCTAGTTGGGCCGAACGAGGGGAAGGAGAGGGGAGACGGCCCGGGGTGAAGTTTTTTCGTTTTTTTCTGAAAATGTTAAATAGTACCAATTTTTATTTATTTCATTGTGAAATATCTAGAGCTCCAAAAATATTGAAAATTTTTGTGTAACCTCCCTGTGATGTGTGCTATTTAGGAAAAATATGAAATGCTAAATTTGATTACTTTTTGTATGTGATTTAATTAGCTCAATTAATTATTAAATGCAACTTCCATGAATTTTAGTAATTGAAATAAAAGTCCAAAATCATGAAATTTTATGAGTATGCTTTTTCTTGGATGGGTCTAGCTCCACAAAAATTATGGTACTGTTTTAATGAATACAAATTAAATACTTAGTTTTATGCTTTGTTTATTAATTAATAAATGACAAATATAGAGTTTGTGTGGTTTTGGGATTGAGTGATGACCTTGGGTCATTAACATGTAATGACCCCTAACACTTTAATTAATTGTTTGAGTTTATGATTAACTTGTTAACTATGATTTGTTAATGATAATTAATGTGTTTAACATAAGTCATTAATGGTTAATGATTTCTTGTGTAAGTAATTAGTGGTCTTGTGATAGACTTACTTGCCTATTAGATGCAACCTCTTGGGTAAAAACAAAGTTATGGTTAGTTAACCTTTAAATTAACCTTGTTAGCTTGCAACTGTACCGTGAAGGAAAGTTGTACTCAAGTAGAAAACTAATGTTTATCCTTTCTAAATGTCTCTTGTATGCTATGCTTTATTCATCATCATGCGTCATGCATCATGACATGCATTCCATCATATTAAGCCTCGCATCATTTGTATACGTGTAGTTTGTACGAGAGTGTTTTGGATCGTGTCAATAGTCTCGGAGTAGGTCCATCCACCAAAGGTGTTGGTGTCTATTGGAACTCTCTGAGGGAAAACTAACTTCTCTACAACGAAGGCAAGCCCTGGACATACAACCACTCTTCTATTTTATAAATGCTTTATTACACCATAAGTCTAGTGTAATGTGCATTAAGTTAGTAGGAGTTGGTCGATACCGTTGCTGCATGATTACCTTGATCTACACTTATATCCAGATGATATCCCACTAATATATATAAGTCGATCTCTTATGCTTAGTAATGCTTAGACTTCGGTAGAAGTCGAATGGTGGTTTCATCGTTCGCGAGAGACAGGTTTACCTTTGCTTCTCCTAACTTAATGACGGGTCATGAGAGTGAAAGGTCTTGATGGCTAGAGGGGGGTGAATAGCCTTTTTAAAAAATTCTACAAAGACAAGCTAAATAAGTTTATCAATACAACAAATAGCGAGATGCGAGTTTTGCTTAGCCTACGGGGTGTTTGCAAGCCACCTATCCAATTCACAAATCTAGTATATTGGCACTCAACCGCACAAGTCAAACCGAGAAGGTAACTACAACTATAACTAACAAGCTACACAAAAGAGCTACTCTAGCAAAGCTAACTAGCTAGCAAAGATAACTAAGTAATGCGGAGTTGAGTTAGGAGGGTTTCACCGAGGGGCGAAGTATTGAGCCAACCAATATGATCAACAATGAATACCAAGACAACCAAACACCGGGATCAATCAATCACAATATGAAAGTAATGACACAAGATTTATCCCAAGGTTCACGTGCTTGCCGGCACGCTAGTCCCCGTTGTGTCCCTCTTCACCACGTGGTTCGGTGGCTAATCGGTCTCACACCGAGCCTCTCAAAAGGCGCCACAAGAACCTACCAAATGGTAAAAGGTTGTAATGACATGAGCAATTTACTAATGTTGCCTTTGGCGCTTCGCCGAGGTAGGCACAAACCCCTCACAATCACCAGAGGTGGCCAAGAACAATCACCAACTCTTGCCAACGCCTCCAAGCTGCTCCAAGCCGTCTAGGTGGTGGCAACCACCAAGTGAAACAAGAATCCCACAACAAATCAACCACCAAGTGCCAACTAGATGCAATCTCACAATGCAAATGCACTTGGATCACTCAATCTCACTTCGAATATGCAAAGAAGCAAGAGAGATGAGTGGGAGGGGAGTTTCTTAGCTCAAAGTGCTCACAAGTATGTCAAATGTCCAAGAGATAGAGCCTTGAGCCGGCCAACGAGTATTTATAGACGTACCCCTTCGAATATAGCCGTTACTCACTTGAAACAGCTGCAGTCGCACTGACCGGACGCGCTGGTCTAACTGACCGGACGCGTTGATCACACAACGGCTACTCGCGAAGCACCGACCGGACGCGCTCTACGCAATGACTGGACGCGCTGGGCTCGACTGGACGCGCTGGTCCCATAACTGACCGGACGCGCTGGTCAAGCCTGAGCAGCGCACAACGAAACAGCGACCGGACGCGCTGGAGAACTGACCAGACGCCACAGTGCCTGCGTCCGATTGGAGTCCAGTAAGCTCCCTGATCGACCGGACGCGTCCGGTCGACTGTGACCGGACGCGCCACCGCGTCCGATCAACAAACCGAAACACGCGAAGACGCTGAACACTGACCGGACGCGTCCGGTCAAACAGAGACCGCGTCCGGTCACCACTGTGACCTCCGTTCGCTTCCATTCGATTTTCGACTTCCGGCGTAGTGGAAAATAGTCATTTCAACTTCTCGAAAATGCTTGAATCCCGCCTGGCAGGCTCGGCGGGAGGGAGAGAGGACCCAAACCCTCTCTACCGCTCAAACTCCAACACCATCGCAAATGTGCTAACACCACCAAGTGATTACGTCATGTGCGAGTGTGCTAGCATTTTCACAATCATTTTTCGAGGCGTTATTAGTTCTATCCAAATGCATATGATTATGAAATGCACACCTAGAGGCACTTAGGAGTTCAATAGCCACGTCATTCCCCTCTTTATAGTACGGCTATCTATCCTATAATGTAACCATACCCACTAGGTGTCTTGGTTACTAAAACATAACCCTTAAGCATATACCTTTGCCTTGATCATGTAGGGTTGCATCCAAATCCAAGTGTGGCCATCATGATCACCATGTCCATCTTGCCACCAACCTTGGAATGTACTAATCCTCATATGCTACATACAACTTAGGCATAGGATTAGTACTTAGGCATTGTCACTAATTACCAACACCAAACATAGGACTTTCAGAGAGCATATGAATATGAATATGGTAATATTAAGCTAAGACCGGGCGGGTGGCTTGCATCGTGAAATGCGTCGATGTAGTGCTCCACCTGTGTCGATTAAGGACCATACCGTTGGAGGCCCGCCTGTGTTTTGAGAATTTGCAATTGACTGCATGCTCTGAGAAGCCTAAAACCTCGGTAATGTCATAATGTGAACGGCCAACCGCGCACTGGAAGTGGAGAGATGGCGAGAGTGGTGTGTACCCTCGTAGCCAAGGGCTGGATTGGAGGTGTACTATACTCTCGGGTGGCGCTGGACCCGGTCACGTTATGGAGGATCCGAGTGAAGGTTGATTTATGTAGGTTAGAGTCCTACATATCTCGTGTGGTTAGGGATCCCCAGCTGGGTATAATCGGTTTGAATCGTCATTGCTCCTCGGTTATGGAGACTCGATCACCTGACCTACATCATAGTTAACAATGGAACATGGTGATTATGGAAATGAGATGAAAAAGAGATGGATATGAAATGTGATGCTTGATACAAGTGATTGAGATAGAACAGGTGCAAATCTATCTATAATAAGCTTCACTAAAATTGATGCTAAAACTTGTTTAAAATATTGAAAGTAAGGATCCTCGCATAGTAAAGCTTTTCTGCAAAATTTCCCTTAAAGCCAGCATATCCTTGGAGTCTTTTCTTTTCATCAGATAAGTCTTGTAGAGTACAATTGAGTACTCAGGGTTTGTTAACCCCTGTTGCAGGTGCTGACTAATGCTGCTAATCAGGTCATGTTAGTAGGCTCGTCGTGATCTGGTTATCATCCCCTAACTTAGATGTTCTATCTAAGTTGTCTTCTGTAGTTCTACTCGACTTCCGCCATTTAAGTTAAGTTTGTAAAAAGTTAACTTAATCATGATTTGTAAATCTATTGTTATTCTTCCGCAATCTGATGTAAAGTTTTGTAACAAATATTGTAATGTTGTAGTTACTCCTTTGTTGATCCTGTGTGAGTTGTAAAATGTGGATGATTCGGGTTTCCCGAGGACACCCGACAGACTTCTTAAGTTTTGTGGTACACATGTATGGTTGTTAGAGGTCTTTAAGACGATGACAAGTACATGTGGGCCATATTATTTAGGAGGTTCTGCCACACCTGCTAATGCTCGCCTCGTGCCTGCTGATGCGCATGCAGATGGAGACCGCTACGCATATGGGGATTGCATCTGCATGCGCCCTGCTAATGTTGTAATATGAAAGCACTTCTGCAACATTATAGAACAAGGTTAACTAATGACATCAATTTTGGGAATCAATCTGCGGCAATTAGGCATTTCAGTTACCTCGGTATTAATTACCCACCTCTTGCCAGAATCTAAAGCTGAAGGAATTGACAATATGGTTCTTCCCAACACTGCTTATGAAATCAGCAACCTTTTCTTTTTCTTTTTTTTTCTTTTTTTTGCAAATGGAACCATCATCCCCTTATATTGATAAGGAAAATCAACATAATCATGGAATAGTCAGGAATTGTATGCACTGAAACCACAAGACTAAACTATATGTATTGAAAATTAACAATGTAACTTTGATTGGAAGTATGATAGTTATATTGCTTTCTTTGAAGTCATGTTCAATTCAATCAAAGGAATATAGTTTGTTAAGCTTGCAGGTTGCATGGCGTGACTGTGAAAGAAATCAATTATAACTTAATAAGCTTGTAGGTTACATGGTGTGTGACTGTGAAGTCAAAAGCACAAAGCACAGTTACTCTCTTCATGTAATTGAACAAAGCAAGATGGAATAAAGTTATCAGATATGGTAGCGTTGATGTTGCATCTATTTTCCTTGTCCTGACCAAAACGTATTTAGTAAAGAAAAATATGTATCCATTAGATTCAAGCATACATCATCCAATTACCGCCACAAAACTAAAGGCTAAGAAGGTCTACGTACTGTAATAACTGGAGACGACCTTTGCTGAATGAAAGCCAGCCTATGAGATGTAGATTCATAAGCTGCAAGAGAAAGAGAGAGGCAGTCAATCTAGATTGTGTATCGAGTATCGACATTACACATACTGACTCGACCTATGTTCATAACTTAAGGTGTAAGCAAATTAAACTAAAAATACAAAGTGCCATTGTACTCCAGCTGAAACTCAGTAAGTCAATCCATCAGGCAACTTCTATGCAGTGCGCACAATAGAAATGTTTGTAGCGCCCGCAGAGCGCTATTACGTTTTATCTAACAGACACGGTTCATCAAACATGAGGTAGGAATAGCAAAAGGAGACAACGATCCAGCACCCAACCTTCGAGGGCGAGTGCGAGGTCGCCGACGGCATCAGGGCCGAAGGCGTCGTTGCCGGCGCAGGGCAGTACGGAGGTCCCAGGGAGTCGATGCCGCGACCGTGGCTAGGGAATGGAGCCATCGTGCCGGGAGCCGGCGCCGCGCCAGGAGGCCCCGCGGTGCCTGAGCCCGCTACCTCGCCAGCTAGCCAGCAGCAGGGACCCGCGCTGCAGCTCGCGCCAGCCGCACCCGTGGTTTGTCCGGGAGCCGCCGCCTGCACCCACGGCTTGGCCGGGAGCCGCCACCCCGACTGCCCGCCAGATCCCCGCCTCACCAGCCTGCCACGCTGGGGACCAGCTCGCTAGATTGTAGCCGCTTCGGTAGCGCGGCAAGCAGAGGGGGCGGGGGCGTGGCGGCGGCGGAGCAGCGGAGGGGACGAGTGTCGGCCCGCGAAGCTTCGTGACAACTCGGGTAGATAACAAAGCGGGTGGAAGACACAAACCGATCCACATCGGACGGACCAAATCTTATGTCCGCCTGATCCAACGGCTATCAGACTAATGGGCGATGTGGCCCAATCCGCTAGCCTGACACGTGGCAAAATAATAAGCCAGGTGGGTTGGTGCGGATTTTGTTATGTAGAGATACCAAATGAGAACAAAAATGACATAAACAACAATTTATCCATTCACCATTCATTCTTTCGCAAGTTCATTAGTCTTAGATCCATGGAAAGACACGAAGACAGATTACATATTAAAGTTTCTCGAAGTGTAGCGCAAGAACTCACTCACCATGGCCGTGGCGTTCCCGCTGCACATTATGTTGCTGAGCAAGGTGTAGCGCCTCTACGATGCCTGCAACGTCATCTTCACACGGATCACGCCTAAGAAGAAGACGAGCTGAGCCCCAAGAGTGCCCCTACCTCCTTCCGGCGTCGCCGTTCACGCGGATCACCTACGTACGTGCACATACACCAGTGCCATGGTTTCTCGGTAAGCAGGGCTGCTGTTTAGCCGGAGCTTGTGGTCGGTTGTGTTGTGTTGTGTTGTGCTTGTACTGATCCTGTCCTGGCGTGTGTTGCCTTGCCTTATGTCCCTGCTCATCACGCAGTTGGCATCTTCTGCTTCCTGGCTGGTGCGACGCTGCCGCCCGCCCTGCCAGGCGTCCATGCTCTTCCCGCGCAGCAGCAGCAACCTGCACGCCTTCACCGCAGTCACGCCCTGCACCATCCTCGACGTCCTCACGCCGCCCTACTCGGAGAACCACAAACGCCCCTCAACTTACTTCACCGACGTCCCCGTCACGTCTCTCTCGGGTTTACTATCTTGGAAGAGACGGACCTGCCCAAGGGTTTCACCATCGCCGGGGCGCCATATCTTGACCCTGAGCTCACGGTCGATATGGATGATGGTGACAACAAACTACACAGCTACGATGATAGGTGGCGTGGCCAGATCGGGGGAGGACGGAGAGTAGAGAGCGTCCGCCAACCGCTATTGCTCGCGACGCCATCTCCGACGAATTAACCGAGCAGAGCAGACGGGCTGGGCTCGGGCTAGGTTGGACAGGCTAAGCCCAACCATGATTCAGGCAACAAATCAAAATAGAAAATAATTAATTTCTTTAATTAGCTGCTTTGAGATCCGTATTATTTTTAGAAAAGGGAGTACCAGAGCAACCCTTCTATTTTTTCCAATGACATGCTCCCAATCAGACTCCAACATGCAGATGTTTCCAAAGCAGTTTTTTTTTTCTCAAGTGACGTCATCGTACTGGAATCGTTCTCCCCTATTTTGCTCTACGTCTTGCTAAGTTAGAATTAGAATCCGTAACTATTTAGGTGTCGTTGTTTTGGAATAGGACTCTCAATTGTCCGACAGCTAGTGGAAGGTGGACGAAAAGAATGGATGGACGAAAAAAAAACCTAAAATTTTGCCTCTTTATTATTAGGTATAGATAATACTAAAAGCGGTAAATTTCTTTCTTTCATCTCTCACTCTCCCCATAGTCTGTTTGTCCTTCACTTCTCTCTTATCTCTTTGTCCTTTGTTCCTCACTTTCATCCTTCTCGCTTTGATCTGGCCGCTCGAGCCCGTGGGCGTTGTGGCACATGTGTTGCCATGTGGCTCACCTCCATTGTCGCATATGGTTTTAAGGACCATAGAATGCAAATCATATGTATGATAGAATCATTTATTCAATATATGCATGTGACTCCGAGGCATGTGGCTCAGGGCTCCTGTTTGAGTACTTAACAAACGGGTTACCTAACACTAACCCCTGGATCTGTGCCATGACAATCTGATAGACCCACTAACTAATTATCCTAATCAACTAGGGGTTTGGGAGCTATACCCGTCATAGGCACTCACGTGCACACTTCGGACTATTGCTAAAGCCTGATGGGCCTAAGACGGCTAATCCAAAAAGAGGCCCCGGTTCCAAGGAGATAAGCCATGAGGGCAAGCCCGTGCCTAAATCGTCTGCGCCCGAGGGCTTGGCTTGGACCACCAGGTTCCTGACCTTGGAAGGTGACAACTAACCAAGGGCAGCCACGAGTGCCCTTGTG
This sequence comes from Saccharum spontaneum, assembly GCA_022457205.1. NCBI lineage: Eukaryota > Viridiplantae > Streptophyta > Magnoliopsida > Poales > Poaceae > Saccharum > Saccharum spontaneum. Next base: position 46,519,783 of record CM039610.1, read on the forward strand.
TTGCTCGGCTCGGATTCCCATCTCGACCAATGTGAGGAATACTCCTCCAGAATCTGTCAGACAACTAAAACCTGACACGGATAGAGCCATAGAGCGTGAGGTCTTGCTGGGCTTTGTTCCCTCACTCCCATGAAGTCGTGTCAGCCACTTCAAGCCTAGGGTCACGCCCATGGCATGACACATCGTGACAAGGATGAGTGCACGACCACCGTCTAGGCGCGTTTGGGCCTGCCACTTACTCTATCTTTGCATGTGGCCAGGCCCTTAGCATACAATGGATGCCGAGAGGAAGACGAATCCGGGAATGACACATCGGCAACTCCAACTCTGACAGACAACTCTATGCTCTAGTAGAGGATGTCGGGGCAGTTGAGGACTGTCAGCCAAGAGCAGCAACGAGGGATGATGCCCGACACCTCCACCAACCAAATACTTAGGACACAAAATCCTAGAAACCCCATGAAACCTAGCCCGACCGACTTTGAAGTCAGCCAAGCCGACTTTTCTGCTGATTCCAAACCAAGTTGTTTCCAAGTCGATTTTTGGATCTATTTTGATGTGGGAAACTTGGTGAATGTGTTTTGGACTCGTTTCTTACTGGGACAAGACCACCTGCTTCTATATAAATGAGTGGATCACGGCCGATTGAGAATCCAAACTTTCAATCATCAAAAAAGACAACTAGTACCTCTCTTTACCCTCTTTTCCCACCTACCTCTTCTCCTCGCTCTTCGTCATTGCTGCATGGCTAGAGGGTTGACAACGACGAAGCTCTAGAGCGGCTAAACCGGCTAGGGCAGCCCATAGCCACTGCCCTCCCCGATTGGGTCCCTCCCGGGCATGTGGGGTTTCGGGTTTCAAGAGACCTCATCGGCGTTGCTTGCGCATCGCGCTCCCAGTGAGGCTCCTCTGGTGACATGTTTTGAGTATCGCGCTCATCGTTGGAGGCACAAGGTCCGAGTGCGGAAAAACCCTAGGCGCTGGCCAACCTAAAATTTTGCTAGACCCTACATCGAGCGTTCTAGCTCCTTACTGGTGTGGTGACCCAACTCGGTATCAACACTGTGGTGCTGAGATACATAGTGCTGGTTCTAGTTGTACTATACACAAGCAAGGATGGAACAGAGTTAAAAATGTCAACATATTAACACCATTTTCAAGCATGTTAACACTATTTTTTTATAAAGTTAAAAACTTAAAAAAGTTAGACTTCTAAGGATGCCTCACCATTGATGCCGGCCTAACATAGTAACATGTTAACTAGCTGTGGTGCTGAGATACATAGTAGTAGTGCCGGTTCTAGTCGTGTCATCCACATGCAAAGAAGGAGCATAGTTCAGAAGTCCGAGCGGCACCGGTACGCAGGTTGCCACCGGCATTCTTCTCTCAGGGAGGCTCGGCAGCGGCGCCTCAAACCGCAGAGTGCTAACAGCTTGCCTGATGGATGGCCTCAGGTTCCGGTCCTGTTGCGTGCACCAGAGACCGACGAGCAACATGCGCTCCATCTCTTTAGGGTCAAACTCCCCATTCAGGTGGGGGTCGGCCGCGTGAAGAACCAGTCCGCGCTCGTGCAGCTCAGAAACCCGCTGCGCCAGGTGGACGACGGTGTCATCAGGAAGATCCACCACGGGCCGCCGGCCACAGGCGACCTCAAGGAGGAGGACGCCGAAGCTATAGATGTCGGATTCCGTATTGAATCTGCCGGTGACCGTGCACTCCGGGTCCATGTACCCCAGGGTTCCGGCGACCACCGTGGTGTGCGAGCCCCGGCCGTGGTCGACCAGCCTCGCCAGACCGAAGTCGCCGAGCTTGGCGTGGAAGGACGCGTCCAGCATCACGTTGCTCGGCTTGATATCCCTGTGCACCACGCACTGCTCCCACTCCTCGTGCAGGTAGAGCAGCGCCGACCCCAGGCCCAGCACGATCTCGTGCCTGTGCGGCCATGGCAGCACTACACCGTCGTCGTTGGTAGCTCCATAGAGGTGCTTGTCGAGGCTTCCGTTGGGCATCAGCTCGTAGACGAGGAGCAGCTCGCCGCCGCCGTGGCACCAGCCAATGAGCTGCACCAGGTTGCGGTGCCTCAGGCGGCTGATGACCCTCACCTCGGAAGCGTACTCCTTCCTCCCCTGTTTTGAGCTCTTGGACACCCTCTTGACGGCGACGTGGAGGTTCTTCTCGTTCAGGAATCCTCTGTACACTGACCCGAACCCACCTTTTCCGAGCTTCTGCTTGTCCGAAAAGTTGTCCGTGCCAATGACGAGCTCAGCGTAGCTGAACCGCTTTGGCCCTGTTCCTTTCTCAAACTCGTCTTCCATCTCAAATTCATCTTCCGGCTCTTCCTTGCTAGCTTCCCCGTTGAGTTTGGCCTTTCTTTGCCGTCGCCGGAGGAGGAGGCATGTCGTCGTGAAGCCTAGAAAGATCAAGAACAAGACCAAACCAACGGACATGCCGATCGCAACCCATGTCTTGGTCTTGGACGAAGACGACGAAGGTCTTGTGGCAATTGAAGATCCTGGAATGTGGCACGACATCAAGTTTCTTGTTTCATCTTAACAAATATAACAGAGCATTTTAACAGATTTACTCAAATGCAGTTGCCAGATATTTTATTTTCTTATCAGTCAATTTTCACAGAACAGCACATGTATACTGCCGGAGCATTACAAAAGATGCAACGAGACACGCGTACCTGGAGCCGGCGGTGGTGCCGGCACCACCGGCAGAGTGACGTCAAACGCTCCCACCTGGTAGCGCAGGTAGCAGCTGTACCCCTGGAGGGTACCGTAGGTGCTGTTGGGGAACATGTTCCACAGCTTCTCGGTGTAGCTCGAGATGCAGGTCGAGCACTCGCTGGCGTTGAGGTCCCTGGTGCACTGCGCCAGCCCGTACATCTCCTGGGGACCCTCCCGCGGGCCCAAATATGGTGTGCTGCTGTTGGAAATGCGCAGCGGCGAGCACTAGTAGAGAACTGACTTATACTCCCGGCACCATTTTTTAGATTACTCTCGGCACTTATTGCACCCGGGAGTAAATGGACCTTTATTCCCGGTTGGTGTCTCCAACCGGGAGCAAAGTCCCACATGCAATTGCCACTACGTGGTTCGAGGACTTTTACTCCCGGTTGGTGTCTCCAACCGGGAGTAAAGGTAGACATTTACTCCCGGTTGGAGACACCAACCGGGAGTAAAGGTGCAGTCAACCTTTACTCCCGGTTGGTGTCTCTAATCGGGAGTAAAAATGGACTTTTAGTCTAGGTTTTTAAGCACAACCAGCTAACTAAGTGTTTCTCTATATATTGTTAGCCCTGCATTCCGACCGAAGTGTTGGAGACAAGAAACTTGAGGTTCGCCTTAAGTACAGATGGCACTTGATGTTGCGTTCAAACTTTTTTTAAAAAAATGCAAAGTCATCACCAAATTAAATTTGGTGAGTTCTGTGAATCACAAGGCGGTTTAAGTCTTAACTCCTTTTATGTCACGCATGGAGTAGTTGCAGGTCCAATTAAAATTTAGATACCTAGACAAATATTTGTCTATATACATAGTAGAAGTTGATGTATTTTATTTGAAATGGAAGGAGTAAATGATAAAAAGTTTAATACCATATTTGTCTGGATGCATACACTACAGAGTGTGCCTAACAATTAGTTACGCTAGACTAAAATTTAAATCTACATTTTAATTCATACTACGTTTGAATAGTCTCAAACTAAAGTTTTACATGATTAAAGTTTAATTTAGTGATCAAACAGACCTATAATATAGTATAATATAGTATTTTTTTGTGGTACTATCTCTAATCTCGTTTGTTTCGTGTGCACTTGTCATCATTAGTTTACTCCACTTAAGATAGAATTGTGCCCTTCAAAGTGAACAAAGATCCAAGCATAGCGCTAAATGATGAGAACACTCCATGGTTGCGACACAATCATGACCAGAAGATCACTGTGCCTGCTTAATTTAATGTTGTTTAATGTTGTGTATTGAGAAATAATTATGTAATAATTGTGACCGCACATTCATTCCAGTGTTGTATTGATCTGGAATTTTTTTCTGAGGCTTTCAAATTCCCTATGTGAAGCAACCGCCAAGTTTGAGATTTTTCTGAATTGGTTTGGTACTTTTTCTGATTTAATTGAATTTCCGAGCAACTTCACCAAGTAATTCTACGTTGAACTGTGTCCACCCCATAAAAGAGCTGGAATGGTGCCAAACTTTACCACATGGTCTCTTATGCCCTAGGAGACAAGTATTTGTGGAGGTCGTTGCAGAATTCCAATGTTTTCAATCTGTAATCCACCATAGTTTGTTTCCCGCCACACGAAGAAAAATATAGTAATAAAAATAATGATTAGAAAAACATAAGATCTTGTGTGGGGTCATATTTTGGGTGTAAATGAGTGCCAAAAAAATCTCAAGCCATTTCGACAAAGGCGGAGTCCACGTGCTTCACAAAGGTATATGGAACCTTTTCATCGAACCATGTCTATACACCTGGGTTCTTAGGGATTATGAGGTTCAAGTGTCGTATTGGTCTCAAACTTTTTCTTAGGCTTGCAAATGCCCTATGTGAAGCAACCACCAAGTTTGAGATTTTTCCGAATTGGTTTGGTACTTTTTTCGGTTTAATTGAATTTCCACGCAACTTCACCAAGTAATTCTACGGTGAACTGTGTCTACCCTAGAAAAGAGCCCGAATGGTGCCAAACTTTACCACATGGTCTCTTATGCCCTAGGAGACAAGTATTTGTCGAGGTCGCTGCAGAATTCCAGTGTTTTCAATCTGTAATCCACCATAGTTTGTTTCCCGTCGTACGAAGAAAAATATAATAATAAAAATAATGATCAGAAAAACCTAAGATCTTGTGTGGGATCATATTTTGGGTGTAAATGAGTGTCAAAAAAATCTCAAGCCATTTTGACAAAGGCGGAGTTCACGTGCTTCACAAAGGTACATGGAACCTTTTCATCGAACCATGTCTATACACTTGGGTTCTTAGGGATTATGAGGTTCAAGTGTCATATTGGTCTCAAACTTTTTCTCAGGCTTGCAAATGCCCTATGTGAAGCAACCGCCAAGTTTGAGATTTTTCCGAATTGGTTTGGTACTTTTTCCGGTTTAATTGAATTTCCGCGTGACTGCACGAGGTAATTATACGTTGAACTGCGTCCACCTTAGAAAGGATCCGGAATGGTACCAAACTTTTCCAAATGGTCTCTTGTGACATAGGAGTCAAATATCCTCGGTGGTTGATGCAAAATTCCAGTGTTTTCGATCGGTAATTCACCATATTTTGTCTCACGCAGCACGAAGAGAAATATAATAATAAAAATAATTTTCAGAAAAACCTAAGATCTTGAGTGGGACTATATTTTGGGTGCAAATGACTACTAATAAAATTTCAAGCCATTTCGACAAAGGCGAAGTCCACATGCTTCACAGAGGTATATGAAACCCTTCATCGAACCATGACTATACACTTTGGTTCTCGGAAATTCCAGGGTTCATATGCATTCCAGCGTTGTATTGGTCTCAAACTTTTTTTCACAAAGCGTTTGAGATTTTTTTTAATTGGTTTGGTACTTTTTTCCGATTTAATGAATTTTCTGATTTTTTACAATATGTTGTGAATATTTAAAAGAAAAAATAAAATATTTATGTTACATATTTTTCATGTGTGCAATAAAGCCAAAGCAACTCTAGTTATTTTTTAAAAGATTTTATGACTTCTATGTAATTTACTGCACATATAACTAGACTTTAGGCATTAAATAAAATGAAATATTAAAAAAATTGAAATTTTCGCGCCTACATTTTCATTGCCCGCCAAAATATAGCTAGGTCTGACCTTTACTCCCGGTTGATATTACAAACCGGGAGTAAAGGACTTTTAGTTCCGGGTGGATTTAGGAACCGGGAGTAAAAGTCTGGACCTTTACTCCCGGTTGATATTACAAACCGGGAGTAAAGGACTTTTAGTCCCGGGTGGATTTAGGAACCGGGAGTAAAAGTCTTTAGTATATTACCAGCCCCTTCTCCTTCCCTCGTCCGCCTGGCTGCTCTCCAATTCTCTCGATCCGATCTGCGCCGCCGTCCGTCCGTCCGGGTCCTGCTTTCGGACGCCCGAGCTCTTCCCTCTCACAGCGCCACGGCGGCGTCCAGGGCCGAAGCTAAGCACATTGCTGAAGGCAACCATGCTGATATGGTCGCGGGCTTCGCTGCCTCCAAGTCGCTGGCACATCCGCGTGCATGGCAGCTACCCCCTTCCTCTCTTGCATGTCGTCGGACGGGCGGAGCTCGAGCGGCGGCGGCAGCCCCGGGGGCAAGTCGCCGATGGTGATCGGCGCCTGCACGCGGTGCCTCATGTACTGCATGGTGGCCAAGAAGGACTACCCGACCTGCATCAACTGCAAGCAGCCGTGCCTGGTGGACCTCCTCCACGGCGAGGCCGGTGGCCGTGGCGGCGGCGGCAGCGAGGCCGCCGGCGACAAGAAGCCGCAGCAGCGCGGCAAGCGCAAGTGAAGCCACGCGGTGTACCGTGCATGTGCCCGCGCGCCCAGTGGATGCTCATACGGAGGGTCAGCTAGCTCCAACTGACTGCCGTTGGATCATCCACTGGACGACAGCAGGGTGTTCCCTTCCTTCCTCATTAGGAGGAGGCTAGTATGTAGTAGCAGTAGCTTAGTTTACTTGATGCTGCTGCAGTTGGAGTAGGTTGCTGTTATCATGATGGTGGAGTTATGTGTGGTGGAGACTTGTGGTTGTGGTGGTGTTTCCGGCAGCTACCCCCTTCCTCTCTCCTTGTTCCTATGTGCCACTTGCATCGGCTCGACACGGAAGAGGAGATACAGAGGCCCGATGGGAATAGCAGGAGACCTGGCGGTGGCGTGCTATCCTTAGCTCCCCTCTGCCATCGCTGCTATTCCATCTAGCTAAGCTCTCCCATGTCAACTATCATAGCAGAGGAGGGCATGCAGGCAAGGTGCATGACGAAATGCCACTGCAGGTTGCAGCAGCTGACAGCTAGACTAAGGGCGGCCTCAAGGTTGCTGCTACGAAAAAGAAGATTAAATTGCAACAAAACTCCATGTCTTGAGCATTAATCTACTGTCTTTCTCCTTTGATTCATTATGACAGTAAGCACCCCAAAGGTTTGCATCCTTATATTGATTTTAATTCAGGTCGGAGTATCACTTGTTGCTGCAGCAGTACTAATGACTAGAGTACTAGAGGATCACTTGATACTTTTTCCAACAATTAACACCATTTAATCCCTTTTTTCAGATTGGGCTAATGACTAGAGTACTAGAGGATTACTTGATACTTTTTTCCAACACTTAACACCATTTAATCCTTTTTTTTCAGATGGAGTACGTATCACTTCATACTTTTCAGATTGGAGTACGTATCAGTTCATACTTGACCTGCTGTTAGTTGTGCTTGCCTGGTGCTAAAATTAAGTATCAAGATATCTTGACGACGTCAAGTCAAGATGGCCTAATGCTGTCCAAAGATGATGGTTAAGATAGCAGCTGAATGTCTGCTGAAGCCACAACATTTTTTGGGTCTACCTGTCACCCGAGTGATTTTCACCCTCCTGTCACTCGGGTGACAATAGCCTTAAAAACACCTGAATTTAGCATGCAAAGGGAATCAGGTGACAGGAGCCAAAGAAATACTAGATGCGCTCTATTAGTTCAATTTCCCTATGTTGCTTCCTATATGTATCAATTTACCTATATCGGATCAGATATTGAATCTATTTTCTCCTAAAGTGGGTTCTGCGGCAGCCACAGGGGACCAATCTCTGTGAATACTATGTTTGTGAGTTCCTGAAGTCGTGCTCAAAAAAAAGTCTAGAGCAAGAAAAAGTATGTATCTAAATACTACTACTTTTTCTTGATTTATCATTATTCTTGATATATATACTAATAATTTTTCTTTTACTCAAATTGTAGACTAGATATTTAAAAGAGAAGACCCTGCAAATACACCATCTCAAAGCAATGCAAGAGACGATAGCAGGATTTCAAGAACAGGTCTTAAAGCCCGGCGCCGAGTTCTACTTTAACCCCGATGAACAATGGCTTCCAAAAAACTAGGGTCATTATAACTTTATTTTGAATGTAATGGGTCATGACAACTTGTTATCGGATCCAAAGGGCGGACACGACGATGAAAGTATACAATGCGAGCTTGTATTATATATGGTGCACAAATTGTTTGTATATACTTTCTTTTTAATTGGGTTACTTGCGTACATTGCTCGAAACCAAACTTTACTATACGCACGTGTATGCATATATTATTTGTAGGGCAAAACTCATATACGAAAACCTATTTTAAAACCAAAATAAATTATGAATTGAAATGAAAAAGAAAAAGAAAAAGAAAAAAGGACTTTTACTCCCGGTTGGTATTACCAACCGGGAGTAAAGGTGTCTGCCAGGCCACGAGCCCAACTGACTCTTTACTCCCGGTTGGTATTACCAACCGGGAGTAAAAGTCCCCCTTTACTCCCGGTTGTGAACCTTTACTCCCGAAAGCGTACTCCCGGTTGGGCAACCGGGAGTAAAGGGGGTTGCCAACCGGGAGTATATGTCATTCTTGTACTAGTGGAGGTGGCGACGCCGCCGGTGAGCTTGCTCATCAGCGGCACCCAAGCGGCCCGCACCGCATCCGAGGTGCTAGGTAGGGAGTTGTTCACCCCCGGGACTATGTAGTGGAGGTCCGCGGTGGTGGGTATCGGCGCGGCCGAGTACCGGAGCACGCACGCGTCGTACGCCGCGTTCACGCTCTTGCTGCCTGGGCACACCGTCGTGATCCCGGCCGCCGCCCAGGTGAGGCAATTGAGACACTCGGTCGCGTTGTTGTCCGCATAGCACATAATGAGGCTGAACACCTCGTCGGGCCCAGCCCCAGCGGTGCCCTTGTAGAACCAGCCGTTGTTGCCGGCCGCCGCGGGGATCGCAGCCAGGAGCTGGTCCAGGTTCTTCTGGTATTGGCTGCCGTTGGTGTAGTTGTCCGACGTCGAGCAGGACGGATGAAACGGCCTCATAACCTTGTTGCCCTCCTTCCCTGCTGCTGCGACGAAGAGGAGGGGCAAGGTGGTGAGAAGGACAAGGAGAAGGCAGTAGCAGGAAGCCATTGCCAGGGACGCTCTTGCAGGCGGATCCACAGTTCAAGGACAAGAATGACTTTGGGCAAATTACTTTGTAAACATCGCTTGTGCGAGAGATGATCCTATGATTTTTGAAAGATTATTATACTCAGTGGCGGATCCAGAGCTTCTCGATGCTCAAGTCCACTAATCTAATTATATATTGTGCAGCCTATGTATAATGAAGATTATATTTAAACTCCACTAATCTAGTTATCGTGTAGCCCATATATAATGGAGATTATATTTAATCTACTATTTAGCCCACTAAAGCTACCCGCACTCATGTACCTCTATATTCATCCTCTATACGTCATAGTCAGCAAGATTCTCTCCTCTATACTCAAATCTCCCGCACTCATCCATCCTCTATATCATCCTCTATCCATTGTGGGACCCACTTGTCACTTTATCTAAATATATCCATGTGTGATCTAGTTTTAAAGGATTTATTGAGAAAAATTTAATGGTGTAATCAAAATTTAATTTGGATTTTTAGTTTGTGAGTTATAGCATTTTTTCCTTTGGTTAGCTAGTGGGGCCTGCCACTATCCGCTGTAGAGTAAGCACTGTACCACTCTAAATATAGAGTGAGAGAAAGGATAAAGTATCATTTTAGCGTAACTAGTGTAGCAGTTTTTATTCTATATTCATACTCTAAAGCTTTAGACTATTCTTTAGAGTACCCATTGCGGGTAGTCTAAATCGGCTAGGCTCTCAGACTACCCACAACGTGGGCCGAGATCGATGCTGAAAACGGAGGGCGAAGCTTAAGCCTCGGGTAGACCCACTACACAGAACGATGCCCAAACGAAAGTTTCTAACACCGGGTCAAATATAAGCCTCGATGCTTTATGATAAAAAACATTTCATGGCATGTTTATAGAGTGTGGTTGCTCTGACGCATGACCCCACGACATCCATAGGCATCGATTGTAACGCTGTTTACAAAAAGCTCCTAGGCATCGATGTTGAGATGTATGGCAATTAACGTTCTTAGAGCAGCCACAGTATATTAAAAAAACGATGCTTCGGAAAGAAATAGAAGACTGAAGCATCGGTTGGCACACTGCAAGGGCGATGCTTGGATAGAAAGAAGCTGGCAGCGAAGCTCGTTGAATCACCGTACCGATGCCTGGTTGAAAAAATATAATATTACGCAGCTATGCCTTGCCTGCGTTAGGGCAACTTTAAATGTCCCAATGGCTCCGATATCACTTGAAAGATTCAAATAGCTAAAGGGAGACGAATAGGCTATTAAAAATTCTACAACAACATTAAGACAAATGATTAGTAAATAAAATAGCGAAGCGAATTTTACGCTAGCACTATACATGTGTTGCAAGCCACCTAACCAATTCTAATTTCTATTATCTATTATCTCTAGTATGTCACACAATGGCTAGGTCACTAATTCTATCACTAGTGAGCAACCTAAACAAGTAATTCAACTAATTACTTCTATGCTACACTAGAGAGCTACTCTACTTAGCTAAGCTACCTCTACACAAGATATCTCTACAATGTAAATACAACAGAGGTAGAGGGATGAATACTGAGCCGAGCAAGCGAAAAATCAATCTCAATGAATACCAATTGACACAATGATTTTTCATTGAGGTTCACTTGCTTGCCGGCAAACTATGTCTCCGTTGTAGCGATTCACCCACTTAGAGGTTCACACGATAATAGGCATCACACGCCTAACCCACAACTGGATGCTGCACAACCAATATAAGATGGGGATCCACAAGCTACGAGCAATCCACTAAAGATGCCTTTCGTGATCTCCCACAATCACCATGATCGAAGCCGGAGACAAGCACTTTCCTCCGCTCGATGATCCTTGCTGCACCAAGCCGTCTAGGTGGCGGCAACCACCAAGAGTAACAAGTGAAACTCGCAGCAAAACACAATCACCAAGTGCCTCTAGATGCAATCACTCAAAGCAATGCACTTGGATGCTCTCAAATCTCACCAATGATGAATCAATCAAGCAAGGTGAGTTAGAGAGGAATGGCTAGGCTCACTAGGATGTATTATCAATAGAAATGGCCAAGAGAGTGAGTCCAAGCCGGCCAACCACTATATTATAGACCCCCAAACAAAATGGAGCCGTCAGAGTCAAGGAGCGGGTCACTGCGTACTGATCGGACGCGTTGGTCGGGGTGACCGAACGCACCCGAGCCAGCGTCCGGTCAACGGATGTCGACCACGCGTCCCTCGTTCAAAAGTCAGCCGCACGATCCCAACGGCTAGCAGCCGCTCACGCGCACGTTTAAGTTAAGACCAGACATGCCGCGGCATGACCGAACGCACCCGAGCAGCGTCCGATAGTGCGCACGCCCCTTAGACAACAACTGGACACGCCGCCGACTGATAGGACGCACCACCAATGTGAAGTCCAGTCACTTCTAGTAAGCATCCAGAGAGGGATTTTTGCGGCCTAATGCGTTCAGCATCCAGTCCTCTCCGCTCAACTCCTGCGCGCCACGTCAGCGATGACCGGACGCACGCACCCAACGTCCGATCATTTCCCCGAGCCAGAGTCCGGTCAATGACTAAGGTCGTGCCTTCTCTAATTTCTATCACTAGTGAGCACTATACTTGTGTTGCAAGCCACCTAACCAATTCTAATTTCTATGATCTCTAGCATGTCACACAATGGCTAGGTCACTAATTCTATCACTAGTGAGCAACCTAAACAAGTAATTCAACTAATTACTTCTATGCTACACTAGAGAGCTACTCTACTTAGCTAAGCTACCTCTACACAAGATATCTCTACAATGTAAATACAACAGAGGTAGAGGGATCAATACCGAGCCGGGCAAGCAAAAAATCAATCTCAATGAATACCAATTGACACAATGATTTTTCATCGAAGTTCACTTACTTGCCGGCAAGCTACATTCCCGTTGTAGCGATTCACCCACTTAGAGGTTCACACGATAAAAGGCATCACACGCCTAACCCACAACTGGATGCTGCACAACCAACATAAGATGGGGATCCACAAGCTACGAGCAATCCACTAAAGATGCCTTTCGTGATCTCCCACAATCACCATGATCGAAGCCGGAGACAAGCACTTTCCTCCGCTCGATGATCCTTGCTGCACCAAGCCGTCTAGGTGGCGGCAACCACCAAGAGTAACAAGTGAAACTCGCAGCAAAACACAATCACCAAGTGCCTCTAGATGCAATCACTCAAAGCAATTCACTTGGATGCTCTCAAATCTCACCAATGATGAATCAATCAAGCAAGGTGAGTTGGAGAGGAATGACTAGGCTCACTAGGATGTATTAACAATAGAAATGGCCAAGAGAGTGAGTCCAAGCCGGCCAACCACTATTTATAGACCCCCAAACAAAATGGAGCCATCAGACTCAAGGAGCGGGTCGATCGGACATGCTGGTCAGGGTGACCGAACGCACGCGAGCCAGCGTCCGGTCAACGGATGTCGGCCACGCTTCCCTCGTTCAAAAGTCAGCCGCACGATCCCAACGACTAGCAGCCGCTCGCGCGCACGTTTAAGTTAAGACCAGACGCGCCGTGGCATGACCAGACGCACCCGAGCAACGTCCAATCGTGCGCGCGCCCCTTAGACAACGACTGGACACGCCACCAACGTGAAGTCTAGTCACTTCCAGTAAGCATCCAAAGAGGGATTTTTGCAGCCTAATGCGTTCAGCGTCCAGTCCTCTCTACTCAACTCCTGCGCGCCACGTCAGCGATGACCGGACGCACGCACCCAGCGTCCGATCATTTCCCCGAGCCAGAGTCCGGTCAATGACTAAGGTTGTGCCTTCTCTGCTGCTGATGACCGGACGCACCCATGCAAGCAGGGTCCGGTGCAGAGTCCGATCACTAAAAACGCCTCCTTTTTAACTCCAGCTTCTTCACCCTTGCTCCCAAGTGCTAACCACCAAGTGTATCATCGTTGTGAAAATGTGTTAGCATTTTCACAATGCATTTTCAAGGGCGTTAGCACTCACTAGAATCTAAATCCAAATGCAATGAATTAGAATATCTAGTGGCACTTTGATAATCGCATTTCACGACGAGTTTCACCCCTCTTAATAGTACGGCTATCTTGATTGCCAAGACAAAAGGCTCCTATCAATTATACCATTGTCTTGAGCCTTTTTGTTTTTGTTTTTCTTCTTTTCTAAGTTTAGAGCTTGATCACTGTCATCACATATCCACCAACATCACCATGGACTTTATCTTTGCTCCAACACTTGGTGTGTACTAATCTATCTCATATTCACTTAGAGTCAAAGGTTAGTACCTAGGATTTTATTAATTCACCAAAATCAAACTAGAGCTTTCACCTGGTGGAGGTCAGACACCAAGGTGTAATTAAATTTTGCTGACATTTTCTTTGTAATATTTAGTATTGTGGTTTTTAGCCTTCTTTGTTATATATTGTATAAAACAAACATTTCTTGGGTTCTTATCTACGCTCTCGTTATATATATTTCATCACGTATATGATTGTTGTCGGCTTGAATAGCCCCCCTTATGCTCAAATCCTGGCTCCGCCCCCTGCTCACTTGATAGCTCTTCGCAGCGACCTGCAAGGTATTCTCTAATTTTCACGGTACAAACGGTCCTTCCCTTCCCTGGGCGAGGGTCATAGCCTCATAGGTGGTTCCATCATCCTTGCAGTGTTTCCCAAGGTGAAAAAACTCATCTCATTGTACAGTCAGATGAGGCGACGTCCTACGTCATGTTCTCCAGTCAGGAACTATTGTGGAGGACAATCTGTGTATAAAGGTTATTTGGATCCTCGGTAATCTTCGTGGTTCAGTCAGGTCTTTCAGTGGCGGTTTTTGGTTTGGTTGTCAGAGCGCCGACCAGCCGATGGAGGTTTTCTTCATCACTAGTATCGGATTTGGGTCAAGCTCCTATGCTGATTTCACATTTTCACCATTTCGATTTCGGTGCATGAAGGCTACTATAAGTTGGTTCAGTAGCAGTCGATATTAAAAAAACGAACTGTAAAGGATGACTATGAGAATTATACTAGTTCGACCCGTGCGCTCTTACGTACGGGTTAAAATATTATAAGACATGCACATTAGTTATTGTTTAATCTCTTTGTCTAATAAAAATTACTTATACGAAATTACAAATTTTCTCCTTATTTATTTCCTAACACAATATAAATAATAGATAATATTGTCTTTATCCAATTGAGATAAAGTTACCAATTACTGGTCTATATGTATTTTCATCTATATCTACAGTTTTTTCCTTTGAATGACACCTCTGTGTATCTTGAATAAGCATTTAGTTGAACCTTTAACTTAAACTACAGTGACTCTTGTGTACCCCGTGTATTATGACACCATGAATCTAAATTTTGATTTTCAAATTTTAATCTTATTGTCTACTATAGAATTTTATTCTTCTAAATGCTTATCGTACAATTTATTGACCCTCTTATGAATTTTTAAGTTGAAACTCTTGTGTTTATTATACAATTTATTAACCCTCTTTTGTTTTTGTTTTATTTTGGTCAAAAAGAAGGATTTTAGGTCATAGGCCACACTCTTAAGTACTACAATGGCATAAATAGTCATTTGAAACATGCACCACGTCTATTAAGATTGGTGGTAAAGCTTAAAGTGAGATCTAGGGTAGGATAGTGCTAACATCAAGAGGATATTAATATTTCTTAAGCTTTATAATGACTATTTACTAAAAAAAACAACCTTAAACGCTTGGAAGGTATAGCCACCTACGGTAATCACTTACCTCCCCTATTTTTCAAGAATTTGAATTTTGTTATCAAGGAATGGTTACACTATCAATATAGTTACGTAAAATGCTTCTATACCTAATACCTAATAACAAAAAGGCAAAATTTCAGCCTCTTTTTTGGTCCGTCCATTTTTTTATCTGTCTCCCTCTAACTACCAGATAATAGAGAGTTTTTTTGTCTGGACTTATATATATATAACCCGTTCTCATAAGTATATCCTAATCCAAATAGAGTCCTTTATTTGAGTAGGAATAGGAATCCTAATCCAAATAGGAAATAATATCGCTATTTCTCTTCTCTTCTATCTTTATTTTCTTTCCAAAAATGTTCAGACTTTTCTGTTTTTTTTTTGCCTTAGAAACTATCCGTCACCTACAATACGTGAGGCTTTTCCTGTTTCCATATATTTTGTGGATTTTTTAAGTTCCAGTTAGAGTCTTTTTCCTGTTTTGATGTATTTTTTGTTTCTATTTTTCGAAGTTACGTCTTTTTTCAGCTTGAGTCTTGTTTTGATGTCTTTTTTATTTATGTTTTTTTTCCAGTTTCGGTTGGAGTCCATGGGCCATGAAATTCGTTCCGTTCAAAGTTCTTTTTCTGTTTTGATGTCTTTTTTATTTATGTTTTTCCCAAGTCTACATTTTTTATTTCTATTTTTCCGAGTTACGTCTTTTTTTCAGCTTGAGTCTTGTTTTGATGTCTTTTTTATTTATGTTTTTTCAGTTTCGGTTGGAGTCCATGGGCCATGAAATTAGTTCCGTTCAAAGTTCTTTTTCTGTTTTTGATGTCTTTTTTATTTCTGTTTTTCCCAAGTCCAATCGCCGCTGAACTTTTTTAATTAATATTAAAGTGCCAAAACTTCAGCCACCAAAATTTTTTGTTTTGCCTCCCACTTAAATCCTCCGCTCCGTTCCGCGGTCGTGATGATATACCAAAGGCCTAATCTCTAACATGGACTCCCATATATGAATCTAATTGGACAAATGGAATACAATGCAACGACTCAATAAATTAAATACAAATTGGGTTAAATTAGACACCAATTAAAACCATATATACAAGGCATCATATCGGCGGCGCAGGCGAGGCGGCACGAAAAGATGCTGAGGTCGGAACAAGAACTACGATGGCACGAGGTGCAGAGACGACGACGAGGTCAGGCAATGGTGGCGCGACCTGACGAGATGGTGTCGTGACTCGTAAGCGAGACCGAGGTGAGGATGAGCGACGGCGACGATGCGGGGTGGGGCGAGGAGACAACGACGCTGATGAGGCTACCGAGTCGTTGGGGCTTGCGGTCGGCTGGCCACCAGGGCGTCGTCGCATGGAACTGCTGGAGCATTGGTCATGTCGGGGCTTCGTGGCTGCCGGGGTGCTGTGACCGTTAGCCCGTCAAGGCTCCATGGATGCCTTGGCAAGGCTTCAGGTGGACAAAGTTGGAGACCTTAGGTGCGAGTGGATGAGGCCTTGCAACTCTGAGCTAGCGGATAATAAGGATAAGAAAGAAGGGAATAGAAAAAGAAAAAGAATGAAAATAAAAAAGGGTATTATGGGCATTTTATAGTTTTTACCTACCATAAGGAATTTTTTTTACCAAATAATGTCAAGTGCAATAAAAATATAATGATATAAATAAAAAATTATATCTTTAAAGACAAAACAACACATACATGTCAAGGCTTTTGATGACGTTATAACTTTTCTCCCGTTGCAACGCACGGGCATTTTTGCTAGTAAGTTAAAACGTATAAATATATCTAAAGTCGAGGGAGGTTGTTGACGTCGGATGTGGTCCGAATCACACACCAGAAAGGGCATTGGACGCCCGGGCCGCTACGGACCGAAGAACGCAGCGAGGATGTCACTCTTACGTGGTGAAACACGGAGAGGTTTACAAGCAAACCACCAAAGGATAACCAGTCGTGCTTACGTGACAAAGAACCGGCTAGTTTTCAGGCAAACTAGCAAAGGAACTGCCAAAGCTCTTGCCTGGGAGGGACCCCGTCAGGGCCAGGACATCGCTGGGTTGCCCTAAGTCAGCCGGCGAGCCTAGGGCGCCATCCTTGGTCGTGGATCAAGGGATGAACAACATGTAGGTTGAAGGAGAAGAGAAAAGGGGTAAAAGGAATAGATTGACTTGTTTGTTTGACGATTGGATTGATGGTAACTCAATCGGCCATGATCCTCTCATATATATAGAGGGGGTGGTCTTATCCCAGTAGGAAACCTCTCCAAGGCTTATTTTCTAAGTCTCCCACGTCCAAAAACCGATCTAGAAACAAATCGGTTCGAGATCTGAAAGTCAGATTCGGAATAAACACCTACCGGTATTACCGGTCAGGCTCCACCGGTAGTACCAGTAGTTTATTTTCACGCAAAACTGTGCCTTTCTCCGCCAGCCACTGGTAGTACCGGTCTCGGACCGGTAGTACCGGTAGTTCATATCTGCGCTAAATCTGCTCAGACCGGTAGTACCGGTGATCTCGGACCGGTAGTACCGGTAGTTCATACATTTTCTCGGAGGCATAACTCTCTCATCCGGACTCCAAATTAGACGTTCCATATGTATTTTTTGACCATCTCAATGAGAGGAACGCAATGGTAAAGTCCGCTATACATTTTGACAACTTCACAAAATGGACATTTTTGGTTGTCAACATATGCTCCCTGTTTTCAGGTTTATGATGCATAAACATGAAAACACTTGATCAAACAAACATAATTAAACCAAACAGCAACGATACTCATCTCATCGGCTGTATGGTGACTAAGGGCGATGTATACATCAGCTATTTTGTTTTAAAGGCGATACATGTATCGGCCATTGTTTGGAGAGCACTTAGGCTTCTTGCCAAACACTTGGAAAATACTTTTTTAAGTATCTTCCGTTGAATGCTACTTTGAGACATTCACCTTGCAATGTCTCTACCAAATAGGAATTACCGTATATGACTTTGATCACTTTGTAAGGACCTTCTCAACTTGGTGACCTTTTGCCGAACTTGCTGCTCCTCATTCACTTGGTGGCATAGTTTCACCTAGCACCATTGCTAAATATGCAATGTGCCCATAGAGCTTCAGACAATACTTCATGCCACCTTCTTGGATTCTCCTTAATTTTCTTTTTGATAAGCTTGATCAAAGTCTTATTACTAAACTCAGCTTGGCCATTAGCTTGAGCATAATATGGAGATGATTTGAGCAACTTGATCTTATATAATTCGGCAAAGTCCCTCACTTTCTTGGACATAAATGATGTCCCTTGATCTGTAGTTAATGTTTGGGGTATGCCAAATCTATGAATGATATGCTCAGTGATGAACTCAATAACCTCCTTATATGTCATATTCTTAAAAGGAATAGCTTCGGTCCACTTAGTGAAATAATCTGTAGCAACTAACACAAAGCGATGTCCCTTGGAAGATGGAGGATGAATTTGGCCAATGAAGTCTAGCCCCCAACCGTGAAAAGGCCACGGTTTGATTATAGGATGAAGCATAGCAGCAGACACTAGCTGAATATTTCCAAATCTTTGGCGCTCTTCACATCCTTTGTAGTAGCGAAAGCAATCGGTCATCATAGTAGGCCAATAGAAATCGGCTCTACGCAATAACCACTTCATCTTCGGGGCCGATTGATGCGTACCACAAATACCTTCATGAACTTCTCCCATAGCTATTCTTGCTTGATTAGTTCCTAAGCACTTCAGTAGCAAGTCTTCGGCGGTTCTTCGGTAAAGCTCATCATTGTGCAACACATATTTGAAAGCACTTCACCGAATACTTTTATCAACTTTGGCACTTGGATCTCGTAGATATGCCAATAAGAGAGTCCTTCAATCATGTAAATCGGCCCTAACATCACTAGAAGTTTTACTAGGCCGATTTGAGAGTTCATCATGCACATTGGCCGGGCTGGCCACAGGAGAGTCGGCTAGGCCAACTGGTAAAGTCAGCCAAGCCGACTGGCTTGCCAGAGAATCGGGGTCAGCTAGACCGACTAGGGCAGTCCGCTTAGCCGATTCTTCCGCACTTAAAGGGCAAAAATATAAATCTTCATGCATCGGCTATTCTTGAATATGAAAATTACGCCCACCAATGTCATAGCCAGATGCTTGCTAAGCTAACATGTTGGCCTTTTGATTTTCATGCCTTGGAATATGCCAAATTTGAAATTCAGCAAAAGAACTAATGATATCAAGACAAGCATCAAGACAAACTTTCAGTGACTCTTCTAAGCATTGAAATTTACCAACAACTTGTTCCACCAGTAAAGAATCACTGCAGGTTTCAACATGTCATACTTCATGGATTGCAATATAAGCCAAGCCGAATAAGAAAACTTCACATTCGGCTTGAATTTTGGTGCAAATATAATTTTAATCGGCTTGATGTCTCAAGCAACACTATTGTGAGAAATAATGATTATGCCAACACCTTCACCTTATTTGCAAGCCGATTAATCATATTGTCACATCTATGAAGTAAATCCAAAATGCATATGTCATGTCCCCCGGGCCTGAAAGCCATCAAAGTAAATTTTATGGGGGCTTTCTAATAGCACGATGGTCACAAGCACTCATCGGCTATATTTTTACACTAAGGGCGATATCAAAATATCGTCCATATGAATTCATCCACAAGAGCATGCATAACCGAAATAAATATTTCGGCTCTTGATCATTGATAAGCAAAATAATTTTACAACCCTCCGAAACATACAAATCCATACCAAGGATCAAAATAAGGAGCTAAGGGATAACCATGCATACCAGGGAATGAATTCCACATAAGCTTAGGCAGAGAGTATGAATGATGCCATGACCAATGATTTTGATGATTTGGTGCAAACCTCCAACTTGGCAATTGTTTCTTGAATCTTCTTCTCTCCTTTGCCTTTGTTGCACCACTTGCTTGAGCATTATCCTTCTGAGCTTCAATACTTCCTTTAGGAACCCATGCTAAGCCCTTTTCTTTTAGCTTCTCTGCACTAAGCTTCTGCAACTTCTTTTCTTGCCACTTTGGTAAACTGATTGAGCATATCGGTTTTATTTTTGTTTTGGATAGCGGCAAATCATTCTTGACTTTGGGCACTCCCACCTTCTTTTGTTCAGATTTGGCACCTAGAATATCAATAGATGATTTCTCCACTTCTTTGTCATCAATAGCCGGATTTTTCAGCAATGTAATCGGCTTTTCAATAGTTGAATTCAGATCTGAACTTTTCTTCTTTCGGCCATCATACTTCACGCGGTAAACTTGCTTTACCACTTTCTTCTTTGGTTGAGCTCCGGACCGATTTTGATCAAAACGGTCTTTACAAGATGATGATCTCTCTGAATGTCTAGGAGCTGTATATTCTATATATTGTGGCCTAAAATATGATGGAACATGTGCCTCTTGATCAAACAAGCCCTAAGATAAATAAGGATGAAAATATACGGACTGTGATCCATTTGACATGGGAATTGGCTGCTCAAAAAGAGAATATGTTACTGCTGTGTGAGATCTATCTCCTTGCCAATTCCACTCTTGAGACTTGCGCGTTGGAGGCAATTTTGATGATGGGACTTTCTTTGGCCGGTTGGCAATATTTGCTTCTCCTATCTTTTCATATTTAGCTAGAAGTTTCTCGAAGCTAAGCTCCGTCCTTTGTTTGCCATGACCTTTACCTCCATCATCATTATGAGCATCCTTCTTCTTCTCCCCATCTTGATAGACATGCTCCATAGGAGGATCCTTAGCCGATTCCCCTTGCTCAACGGGATCAATCGGCTTTTGTTCTAATTGGAGAGATTTCACCTGCCCTCCAGTGTCGTCTGAAATTGTGATAACATTGCTGTTCTCTTGAGTATCTTCGATTTGTAGTTCATGAACAACAACCTTGTCTTCACTTGAGGGCTCCACCTCTCTCTCTTGGGCATTTGAGCCTTGAGCTTTGAGTGAATCGGCTATTGCAAGCCGATTCAAAACCTGTTTGCCATCAAGACCAATTGAATCCAATTGGTCCATCTGTTGAGCTTTAGAAAATTTCAATCGGCCTTTATCAATGGCCGATTGAATCACTCGACGAAACACATTGCAATTAGAAGTATTATGATCAGAAGAATTATGTCACTTGCAATATGTAAGCTCTTCTAAGTTTTGAATAGATGGCAAAGCATTATGATCAATGATTCTAATAAAATTATTCTTGAGCAAGATATCAAAGACATGATCACAAAAGGTAAAGTCAAAGGTGTATTTTGATTTCTTTAGCCGATTCTTTTGTGGAGTCGGGCTTTAATGCTAAGCAAACGAAGGGATCAGATTTAACATCAACCCATTCGGCCACACCTTTGTAGCTGCTTTTGAGAAGCCTTAGCTTTGACAAACTAGCACTATCGGCCTTGCCATATGGCACAATGTGTTGGCCGATAGAATCTGAATTTATTTTATCATTAACAAATAAATTGCTATTCTCAATCGGTCTATAACAACTATTAGTAAGGATATCTCTAATAGATGCTGAAATTGAAATAGTATGATCAAATTGGAATTTGAGCAAAATATTTGTGTTTTCTACCTTGTTGACCATGTTGGAGAAGTGCATATCCTTGATTTGTATGATGTTGCTCTTCTTCTCCAGAAACCAATCAACAAGAGGGGTCAGATCACCCAAAGACACATCAGCAGCTGCCAGAACTGGGAAAGTCGGCTTAGCCGACTGGAAGTCGGTTAGGCTGACTTGGGCACTAGCAAGGGCAGTCGGCTTGGCCGACTGAGAAGCTGGCTTAGCCGACTCAGGGCAAGCAGCAGAGGTAGTCGGCCTAGCCGACTGGGAAATCAGCCTAGCCAACTCGGAGTAGGCGATAGGGGTAGTCGGCCTGGCCGACTGGGAAGTCGGCCTAGCCGACTTAGAGCAGGCAGGAGTTGGCTTAGCCGACTTCAAAGTCAGCTCAGCCGATTCTGAGTAGGCAGACAGCCCTCCTTTGTTGCTTATAGGGGCTTGATCTCCATCAATAATGTAGTAATCACTAGATAAATGTACAACCCCTTTAGCTCCTGAAAAATCAAGTCTAGCTAATTTCTATCGTTTTCCATGCTTTTCTGTAACAAGACTTGTTTTCGGAGATGTGATTGATTCAGAAAGGATATTGTATTGTTCGGCTTTTGTAGCCGTACCTTTGCTTACATCTGAATCAAATCTTTCTTTCATGCCCACTAGCAATCCAATTTTAGCCGATGACTCAATTGTGATCGGCCTTTTCTCATTAGTCTTTCCAAAATATTCATAGAATTGCTCCTCTAATTGAGACCATCAACCAACAGTGCACCGGGGCAAAGATGTAAACCATTCAAAGGCAATACCAGTAAGAGATAAAGGAAAATTTCACACTCTCATATAGTTTTCTTTACCAGCAAAACCTAATTGTGAGATATATACATTAATGTGTTCCATAGCGGTCTTGTCATCTTCACCACTAAACTCATAAAAATCAGGTATCCACCAACCATCAGGAGTTTTCAAGTAATCAATGTGTAATGGATATGGTCTATGATATGCGGGCACCTTCCATTTAGAGGAGCCATATGGATTTCTAATGTGGGCTAAATCTTCCTCGATTCGGCTTGATTTGAGAGCATCATATGAAGCCGAATCATGATTGTTTGCATGTGCACCCATTGCTGAATTTTCATTGGTTTGGCTACAATTATTAGCAATAGGTTGAGCCGAATCATGAGTTTTAGTTCTCGAATGCCTTGCTGAAATTTCACTAATTCGGCTTTGATCATGAGCGAAATACGAAGCTGAATTATGGGCATTGATCTTTTCATATGGTGCTGAATTTTCATTGATTCGGCTATGGTTACTAGTAACACGTGAAACCGAATCATGAGTATTAGCACCTAAACACCTTACTAAATTTTCATTAATTCGGCTCAAGTTGGAAGTAACATATGAAGCCAAATTATGAATATGAACATTTGTATAAGGTGTTGAATTTTGAGAGCAATTGGCTAAATAATTAGCATTGTCATAGCCAATTCTCTCTTTCATCGGCAGGTCATGTGGTGGAACCACATATTGTGAACTTATAGCCGATGAACAAGGATTTACATGTTGCATGTTGCTAGTAGCATCAAAACTCAAAGAATTCATAGTTGACATCGACTCTTGACCATGATATCCATAATTATTATGTGTATGATGAGGAACATTATCAAAAGTATCAGCCGATGCAACATATCTAGTATCATTACAGCTAGCAACACCAACATGAGAGCTTATATGACTTGGAAAATAACCATTAGGATCATAAGATGCATTTGCAAGTTGTACCTCTGTTGACATCGTTTTTAACACGTGTCAAGGTAATTAGGAAGGGTTAATCAACAGAGGAAAGATTACCGTGTAGATTGATAGCCAAGGAGAATAAGTTTGTTTTTGAGTGGTGGCAGCATATGGATTTAATTTGAAGTGTTGCCGATAAGGTTAAGGGTATTATTGCCGATGCCGATGAAAGAGGGTTTGGAGACTGCTGCCGATGAGACAGGGAATGTACCGATGAAGGAAGATATGAAGACTGCAGCCGATGAAACAGGGAATGTACCGATGGAAGGAGCTCGAAGGCTGCTACCGATGGAACAGGGACTGTGCCGTTGAAAAGGAGGTCGATGAGAATACCATCGTGATTGAGGCGGACTATGGAGTAAAATAGGAGTTAATTTCCTTGTGTACGTTTAATAGAGTCTGAGTTGTATCAAAGTCATGTTTTTTTCCTTAGATTTGGATTTAGTGTCCTAGTCGTATTTGGTTATGTTTCTATAGATCAGGATATAAATATAGAGTGAAGGGCAATGTAATAATCAATCAATACATCAAAAAACAACTTTTACTCTTATTTACATCTACTTTCGGCGACTTCGTCAATTTGCATATTTTCCTTTTTACGAGTTCTCATCGATTCGGCGAATTGCATTGCTCTAAGTGCAATCTTCGACGATCTTCGAGTTCCGCGTGAGTACCTCTTGGTCGTGACTTCCGGGCGTATCGCTGTTGTCAGGACCAAAGTGCTCGTATCTTCATCCTTGTCGATTAACAGGTCAAATCGACTGGCACGCTTTGGATATCGACTTCGGGTATTAGCTCTTTGTGTTTGCAGATTTACTTTTGCATCAACACATCTTTTGGCACGCCCAGTGGGACAGATCTAGTCAAGATGCTTAATCCTGAGATCGATGCTGAGAATATCATCGCAGTAACAGAAGAAGATCTTAAGGACGATCAGAAGTAGGCTATGGAGAGGGCTATTGAAGAATACAGACAGCTTTGCTTGAAGTCATTCAGCTTGAACAAAAGTGGACAAGTCATCCAGAAGCAGGACTTGCCGTTGCCTCGGCACGTTACCTTTGATCCTAATCCGGGTAAACTTCAGGAGATGGTTAATTCTACGGTGAATCATGCTTTAATTAATCACTCCAATGTGTTGTCCAATACTGTTCATAATGCTGTGATTCAAACTTTCAAAGAAGGGCAAGTGTCACCTTGTTACGTTGGGCCTGCTTATCATCAACCAGAAGCAGCATCTGCTGTTGCTCCATCGGCTCCCCCAGCCGTTGCGGGTATAGAGATTTCTTCTCCTCCAGTATCAGCAGGTTTATCTAATGTACAGTCTACTCCAGTGCGTCCGGATTTAGTATTATCAGGACGAGTTCAGCTTGGTACGGATCTATCAGCATCGGCTCTATCAGGTCCTGTACCACAGAATAATCAAACTCCTGCTAATTGGTGGGGATATGGTATGCCTCCAGAACCATCTGCTTTCAATCATGGATTATCTCAAGTGTTTGATGCAGCGGGAAAAACTCCTATGCCATCGGCTGGTTTGCCGATAGCTCAAGCGCCTCAATATACTACAACTACTGTACAACCAAATCTAGGAGGTTTTCAGGTGTCTTTGGGTCAAACATCTAGTTCAAATCCATCGGCAAATTTGTTACCGATGCAGCAGAAGGCTCCTATCGCCAGTCAACCTGGAGTCCAGGTTATGCCTCAAGTTGGATGTAATTATCCAGCAATACCAACAAGCTACTAGCCATTGGCAAACTTTGTGCCGATGAATACTAATAATTGATCAGGGCAGTTTCCCACTCAACATTCAGTTCAGCCAAATCAGCAAGCCACAGGTGTTCATCAAGGTCACATGCATGCTGGTTTTCAGAATCAAGCATCGGCAGCTCAGCCGATGAACCCTTTTCAGTAGGTTAATGGACCATAGATAGTAGCAAATGTGCCAATTGCTGGAGATCGTGGGCCACAAAGGTATGCAGAAGGGTATCAGCAGATACCTCCAGTGGAGATTCAACAATATCGTCAGCAAGATGTCGATGCTTTTTGGGCCGATAAGATAGCAGAAATTATGAAGGATCAGTTTGGGATCAAGCCCAAAGTTAATACTTATTCTTATCGGACTCCGTATCCTCCGGCATATGATTTAATTCCTCTCCCAAATTGTTACAAGGTGCCAGACTTCACTAAGTTTTCTGGGCAAGATGATACATCAACCATGGAGCATGTTAATCGTTTTATTATTCAATGTGGAGAGGCAGCTTGTAGAGATGAATTGAGAGTTCGTCTGTTCTCATCATCTCTATCTGGATCAGCATTTACATGGTTTATTTCACTACCGCTAAATTCTATTATCACTTGGGCTGATCTGGAAAAGCAATTTCATAAGTATTTCTTTGCTGGAGTTCATTAAAAGAAGCTTACCGATTTGGTAAAGATGAAACAGCGCAATGATGAATCGGTAGAAGGCTTTGTGCAAAGGCTACGAAATGTAAAGAACAAATGTTATAGCCTGGTATTGGATGATCGGCAGCTTGCCGATTTAGCCTTTCAGGGATTGTTACCACACCTTAAGGACAGATATGCTTCTCAGGAGTTCGAAAGCCTAAGTCATTTAGTGCAAAGGATTTCTGATCAAGACACTAGGGTTTTTGAACCTAAAAGAAATTGGAACAAGAAAGTTTCATTTGTTGAAGAAGCGGAAGATTCTGATTCAGATAATGAACCAGTTATCGGTTTGGCAGAGTGGGTTAAGAATAAGAAGCCGATATCTTGTCCCTTTGGTCACAAAGAGCCAGAAAAGTTTGCTTTTGATGTCACCAAAGCCGATAAAATATTTGATCTTTTGCTTCAGGAGGGCCAGATTAAATTGTCACCTAATGTAACACCCCGGTGTTATGCAATACATCTTTGCATGGCAATCATATTGCATTTCATTCATATCATTATAATCCTGAATGATAATGGTATAATTCGAGTAAAATGAAAGCTTAAACATGCTACATTTCACGAATTGAAATAATATGATAATCACATTATATCAAAATCCTTGCAACCATAATTCTTATATCACTTGGAACCCTAGTTCAAATTTTGGAGCTCAAATTTGGTCAAAAACTTGTTCAAAAGCAATTATGAAAAATATTCAAAAAGTATTCCCTAAATTAGCTTTTATTTTGCTATTTAAAAACTATTAGGAATTTTGAAATGGCCCCTTAATCAAAGTTGTAGAGAATTTAATTTTGAGCAACTTTTATTTTTGGGCCAAGTTTATAAAATGTCTTCTTCTTGTTCAAAATGTGGCTTGAAGTTTGAAATACATTTGAAATAGAATTTGGAAAATCGGAAAATGGAATTTTGTCTTAGCAGGCCGCGTCCTCGCTTCCCGGCCCGCTCACGAAGCCGCCCGGCCCAGCGACGTTTAATAAACTTATTTCATTTCTCTTTTTATCATTTTTGATGAAAAACAATTGGGAAAATGATTTCTTGGTCATTTTAGCTCCAAAAATTGTGAAATAAATTTTTATATACTCATTTGAATCAGATCTACAATATAAAAATGTTGCATGTCAATATTTCATTACTTTTCTGTAGTGTTTTAATTAATCTTTGAAATTGGTGTTTTCTTGAAAAATTGATAAGAAAATTTAGAAAAGTCAGAAAATTATGATTCCAAATTTATTAATCTTTTTGTGACATGTACTTTCTAGGGAAATTTTATAGCTTGGGTGTTCTGTATAAAAATTTGTAGTTGTAGTTCAAATGCTTTCTATTACCAATATTTGTTATTTTTGTTATTTAAATAAATTTGAATAAAACATGCAAGTGATAATTTTTCTAGAGTGTTTGTTTAGGTAGTAGATAGTAGAAAAATTCCTAAATCTGTTGTTTGATACTTTTCAAAATGTAAAGTAGTTTAAATGTCTATTTTAGGCCTTAGTTTGTTATTTTTGCATAGTAAGTTCTAAATATCCAAATGCAGTAAAAATCTTGTGTCATGCTAGTTTTGATAGTCGTAATCCACTGTAATTTTCTAAGATTTTTCTGAGCTACTAAAATATGAGTTGCTGTTCAAATGTAGGGCTAATTAGGGTTTCCATTTTATTCTTTAATGCAAAGATAATTAGTAAAGTATACTTTGGTGTATCTTTGAAGCACCTTGTTAGTCAAGTACTCTTGCATGGTAGAGAATAGTAGTGGTAATTTTCGAGTACATGTTCTTGGATGACGTAGACTACCTTGTAGAAGAGTCGTAATTTCCGCATAATCCAATAACGTAACATATTCACTTCATCGCACGCATTCCGCATCTTCATCATCCCATATCACTTCTGCATTGCACCTATGCATGTTGCACTCATACTTCTGCATCATACAGGATCGCAGGAGGTGGTTCCGACAGTAGTTCCCGAGGACGCAGAGGAGCAGCTCGAAGTGACGGAGCCGGAGCCAGCAGAAGCAGAAGAGGAGTCCGGTGAAGAGCTTCCGGAGTGCCCCGACCATCGTCCCAGTACCTTCGAGCGAGGCAAGCCCCGGAGCATTTCTCCCCCGGTTTGCAAAGAATTATTTATTAATTTTACTTAATCTGATGCATTAAGTTTAGGAGTTGTTTGCAAACGTTGTTGCATTATACCTTGTTTCCACCTTGTTTTACCCGATCCTTGTCACCCTGGTGTCCACGGTCAATATTGGCTTAGCTTGCTTAGACCGGTAGAAGTCGGGTGATTGCCTGTCATCCGCGAGTTATAGGGGATTACCTGGTTGAATGTGAAAGAAATGTCACGTGAGAATAACTAAGTGTGGAATTGAATATGAGACCGGGCGGAAGCTTGCAGGGTTCTGGACTGTAGTGTCTTCCGTCTGTGTCGATTAAGGACCGTCCGATGTCGGGCCTCGGGTCATGTTGAACGCATGCCTCACATTTAGCTGGCCGAATAAAGTACCTTTCGACCGCGAAGCCGGGAGATTATTCGGGCCGAGTAGATTGCCCGCAACGCACTGTACCGGAGCAGTAGTGGCAGGAAACGGGGGCGCGATGATAAGGCCAAAGAGCAGTCGGGCGGCCCCCGGGTACATGTGGTTCCTGGCAAGCTCGCGACTTTACCTGAATGGTTGACTCGGTGACCAATACCTCACTTTAGCGGGTGAGTGAGGTTTGTGTGAGGAATAAATTACCAGCTGGTCAATAATCGATTCGAATCGCCATCGTTCACTGGATAGTGAACACTTGACTTGAGTTACTTCATCGTAGTAATACTGATGAAACACTTGGATAGTTATGAGGAAATGGCATGGTAACTATTGTTAATGATCAATGGTAATCTTTGCTTGCTTAATTACATGGTTACTTTAGCATAAAGTGCAAACATAGTTGACAGGAGAATAAAGATTTAAAGGATGACATGCTTAGTAAATGCTTCGATAAGCTAAAAATGCTTTTCTTGCAAATGAGTCAGCTACCCCACCAAAAAGCCTATCATGATCCTTGGAGTCTTTTTGTTTTGGTTCTGTCGGGTAAGTCTAGCTGAGTACCTTCTCGTACTCAGGGCTTTGTTCCCACTTGTTGCAGATGGACAGATGTACTATGGTTATTGTATCAACTGTCTCTACCCTGCGATGGGCGAAGCCTAGGACCATGGGCAATGGTCACTCACTACTTCTCGCCTGATGCTTTTGTGGGAGATGATCGCAAGCTGGCACGGTATTTTGGAAAGGATGTGCGTGTGTGTGTGTGCTTTGAACTAATGCTTCCGCTACTTTATTTGAAACCGGTTTGTAATAACTATGTTTAAACTCCGATGTATTTTGTGCCGCAAACTACTGTGTAACTTATGAAGGTAATCGCTGAACTTATTACGATCTTGGCTGGGATGTAAAATGGTTTGAAATCCGTCGAGATTTCACGGACTACCGGGTTATACGGGCTTAAGTTTGGTAAATTGTCCGTACGTTGGATGATTTTCTTACTTAATCTCGTATAATTGGGCGGTTCTGTTACAGCTGGCATCGGAGCATGGTTTAGCGTAATTACTGTTCATAAGTGTATTTAAACCAAAACCTTGCTTAAAAAAGAGTGATTTTGAAACTAAAAAGTGTGCCAGTGGTCATATCCTGTATGCCCAGTTAAGGACTCTAGGTGGCTATTTAAGTACTAACTTGGGGTTCTGCACCATATTTCTTTTTCGTTGCTCATACGGCGTGCTATTGTATGAGTGCCACTTAATTGAGTGGTAATGTATGGATCAGTTACCTCTACGCTTCGGTAAGTGTGAGTTGTGAGAGCATGATCGGATACACCGCCGATCTAGGGAAAGTGCTTATATGATACTTGGATAATTACATGTTTTACACATGTTTTTATAAAAGTGTCGCATGTGTGGGTGTTCCGTCCGTTGAGGCGATGCCGTCAATAGGACGATGTGTTTGGGTAATTACTACCGTTGTACACGCATCTGGGGATTCGTGTAAAGCGTGTAGGTAGATTTACTGCTTTCATGCATTCATGGGGAATGGGCTGAAATGAGTTTTCTGCAGGTACATAACAGCGTATCGTGTAGACCGAATTAGTTACGTATATGAGAGATCGTTGTATGCCACCGAATTCACCGTTAGATGCTTTTTTTTTCATAAGTTTGTGAGAACGTAAGACTCGTGCATGCATCATATTGTTTGTGCATTCCATTCATGGCATGCATTCCTCCCCTTATAAAAGGATTATCCCATTTCGATAAAAGTGACCTCAACTAAAATATGTTCTCACCGGGTAATTTAAAACTTGTGCTACAGATGGCCCGCACGAAGCAGACTGCCCGCAAGTCCACTGGAGGAAGAGCACCCCGTCGTCAGCTAGCCCCGAGGGAGCACCGCAACACGGACACTTTTCTAAGCGAGTTTGGCATGCCCACCTTGCTTTGGAGAGTGCTCCATGATGTGGGGTACCCGGAGGGACAAGAGCCAGTTTACTCTTGGAGCGAGAGTCAGCTAGCTGAAGATGGACTTGCTGTGGTAGAGATCACCGTCCCTGCTCTTGGTGATGCGCCAGAATGGGATGGTTGGCATCTGGAGTTCGAAGGACGCACTCCAGTCGAGGGTGCAGAGGGTGCAGCTTTTCGCGTCATCCGAGACATCATGAGCAGATTCCCCAATGAGTTAGCAGCAGCTTTGGCCGGTACCTTCCCGAGAGATGATCCTCGCGACGCCATTTGGGTACAGCCGCAAGGAAGTGCCCTGGTTAGAGGCCCCAGTGAAGGACGGGCTAGTGACAACCACACCATGAGTGCCATGTATGCAGCCATCAGAGCGTACCAAGGTCTGGAGAATACCTACTGGACCTTGACTGGCCTACGTGGTGATGATCGGATTGAAGCAAGGAAGCAGAAGAAAAGGCAAGCGCGTGCTATAGCTGGCTTGCAGGAGCAGTTGGCTGATATGAGCTTGCAGCGGGACCGAGCTCTCGAGAGAGGCGAGAGTTCCATGCAGCAGGTTCAGAGGCTGACCCAGGCCAACAGGAATGCAGATCGCCTGTTGGAGCAGCTAGTACAGGAAAGGAATGAAGCCTGGAACGAGAGAGACCTTCTGAGGCAGAGGGTCGAGGAGCTAGAAGAGTACAATGCCAACTTGCATGAAGAGTTCCATGCCCTCTACAACGGGATGGGCCCGTATGCTCCTCCGAACGCCGCTCAGATGGACATCGACGCCGACGCTGCAGCTGAGGGTAGCGATGGCGACGCCTCCGACATCGACGATGGCCCCGAGGAGTAGGATAGGGTCCTGCGTTAGTAGCTAGGCTTGACGCGATGGCCTTCTTTTGGTTTTCATGTGTCATGATGTATCCTGTTCGACCTTGAGACTGACGATCTTTTGGAGTTTGGTTGTGTATGCGATACCCGAACGCATAAAAGTCCAGTGTATGTATGCTGGCAACGTGGTTGTATGGAACATGATGTTGCATTTGAAGTAACTGATTTGGTGCTGTTGTTTAATTGGAATGAAATTATTGCGCCTCTGTTTTCTTGTATGACTTGTTCTCTCCAATGAATTCAGTATGGCATAATTGTTCATTCGGACAAAATTTTACAACCTCACTCAATGGTGCTTGTTGCTGAAATATGCAGATGGCCAACACTCGTCGTGCTACGTATGAAGCCGCTGAGACTGGTGGCAATGGTGCAGGAGCTGGTGGAAGTGGTGCCAACAATGTCAACCACCAAGAACCACGTCCAGAACCACATTTGCCCCCTCCTCCGCCGCTTACCGCAGAAATGTTCTTCACACAGTTTCTTGGAAGTCAGCGCAGTACTGAACAATCACAGAGGAATATGGAAGACTTTCTGCGTACCATCGCGGAAAATGTTCAAAGGGGAAATAACCAAGGTGGTGGCCATGGAGTGAACCAGTACAGCAGTTTCAAGGATTTCATGGATACGAGGCCACCTATTTTCAAAGAAGCAGCAGAGCCGCTTGATGCCGAGGAATGGATTAACACTATGGAAGATAAGTTCCGTGTGTTAAGGATGACAGAAGTTCTGAAAGTAGAGTATGCTGCGCATCAGTTACAGGGACCCGCCGGAATGTGGTGGAAGCATCACCGCAGTACTTTTCCTCCTAATACCCAGATCTCTTGGAGGGATTTTACTGAAGCTTTTAAGGGAGTTTATATTCCCCCAGGGTTGGTTGAGATGAAGCTTGGAGAGTTCTTAGCCTTGAATCAGGGTACCAAGACAGTGACACAGTATCTGCATGCCTTTAATAATTTGTGCCGCTATGCTCCAGACATGGTTGACACAGATGCAAAGAAGATTGCTAGTTTCAAGAGAGGACTGAGTCCGAAGATGATGAAGCATGTGGGTACCAATACCCGCAACAGATTCAACGACTTTATCAGTGACTGTTTGAAGCAAGAGAAGAACAATAATGCTTACACCGCGTCCAAGAACCGCAAGAGAGTGTTCGAGTCAGGATCATCCCAGTCCAGAGTTGTCCCTGCTAACCGTCCATCTTATCGTCCGTCCGCACCTGGTGCGAGGTTCAGGCCGCCGCAGCATAAAACTCAGAACTACAAGGGGCCGCAGAAACCGTACAAGATGGCAGTGCCGCCAACAAAGACCAACGCAGCTGCAGAACAGAGCAACTCCAAGGGAGCAATAGGGTCTGCTGGTACCGTGAAAGGGCCCTGCTACAATTGTGGTCAGCCAGGTCACTTTTCCAAGTTCTGCCCTTATCCGCCTAAAAAGAAGCAACAGACTTACAATGCCCGTGTGCACCACACCGCCATTGATGAAGTTCCTGAGGGAGAGCCTGTAACTGCCGGTAAGTTTCTTGTGAACCATCACCCTGCAGTTGTTCTTTTTGATTCTGGATCTTCGCATTCTTTTATGAGTCAAGTATTTGCACGGAAGCATGAACAACTATGCACAGAATTGAGTTATGGTTATCGCATAAGTTCAGCAGGAGCTGATGTGTTAACCAATAAGATGGTTAGAGGGGCAACCCTTGAGTTAGGTAGTCGGAAGTTCAGAGTGAACCTGGTAGTTATGCCTGGGCTAGTTTTGGATGTAATAATAGGAATGAACTGGATGAAAGACTGGGAAGCAGTCATAGATACAAGCAGTCGGATGCTTACCCTTAAAGATCCCCAGGCAGAGGGTACTTTTCAGGTACCATTGCCTAAAAGAACAGATCTTGTGAGTGTGACCTGTGCCATGGGAATTACTCCTATCCATCAGATCCCAGTAGTATGTGAGTTTCCGGATGTGTTCCCAGACGAACTGCCTGGCCTTCCTCCAGATAGAGATGTTGAGTTTGGAATCGAGTTGATCCCTGGGACGGCTCCGATTTCAAGGAGACCTTATCGGATGCCTCCGGATGAATTAGCTGAGTTGAAGAAACAGTTGGAAGAGTTATTAAAGAAGGGGTTTATTCGCCCAAGTAAGTCTGAATGGGGATGTCCTGCCTTGTTTGTAAAGAAGAAGAAAGAGGGTACTCTCAGGATGTGTGTGGATTACCGACCTCTTAACGCTGTAACCATCAAGAATAAATATCCACTGCCTCATATTGATGTTCTGTTTGATCAGTTAGCTAAAGCCAGAGTGTTCTCCAAGATAGATTTAAGGTCAGGGTATCATCAGATAAAGATTAGACCTCAAGATGTTCCGAAAACCGCCTTTTCTACCAGATACGGGTTGTACGAGTATCTTGTTATGTCATTTGGACTGACAAATGCTCCTGCATATTTTATGTATCTGATGAATACGGTTTTCATGCCAGAGTTGGATAAGTTTGTAGTTGTCTTCATTGACGACATTCTAGTATACTCTGAAAACGAGAAAGAGCATGAAGAGCATCTGAGAATTGTCTTGACCAGGTTGAGAAATCACAAGCTATATGCTAAGTTCAGCAAATGTGAATTTTGGTTGAAGAAAGTTCCTTTCCTCGGTCATATTCTATCTGAGAATGGAGTTTCTGTAGATCCGAGTAAAGTGCAGGAGGTTATGGATTGGAAGACTCCAACCTCAGTGTCGGAAGTCAGGAGTTTCCTAGGCTTAGCTGGTTACTATCGCCGCTTTATCCCAGACTTCTCGAAGATTGCCAAGCCTATGACAAGTCTGTTACAGAAAGATCACAAGTTCGCATGGACAGAGGAGTGTGAGACAGCTTTCCATACCTTGCGGAAACTGTTGACCACTGCTCCAGTTCTTGCACAACCCGACATCGAGAAACCTTTTGATGTGTTCTGTGACGCATCAAAAACAGGACTAGGGTGTGTGCTAATGCAAGAAGGAAGAGTCATTGCTTATGCCTCCCGACAGTTGAGAAAACATGAAATCAATTACCCGACACATGATCTTGAGCTTGCAGCTGTAGTGCATGCCTTAAAGATTTGGAGACACTATCTACTGGGTAACGTGTGCAACATTTTCACCGATCATAAGAGTCTCAAGTACATTTTCACCCAACCGGAATTGAACATGAGACAGCGGAGATGGTTAGAGTTGATCAAAGACTACAACTTGAATGTACAGTATCACCCCGGGAAAGCCAATGTGGTAGCTGATGCGTTAAGCAGAAAGTCACATTGTCTGAATATGCAACCCTTGCTTGAAGATGGTTTCGATTTAATGCACCCTGCCGTGCTACAAAGTATTCAGATCAGTTGTTCCTTGGAGAGTAAGATTATAGAAGGTCAGAAGGCAGACAAGGGGATATTCCACATCAAAAAGAAGATTCAAGAAGAACCCTCGAAACACTTCCGGGTAGATGAGCAGGATGTGTTGTGGTTCGACAACCGTCTTGTTGTTCCAAAGGATAGAGAGCTTAAGAATAAAATTATGGATGAAGCTCATCTCTCTAAGTTGTCTATTCATCCTGGCAGCAGTAAAATGTATCAAGAACTAAGACCTCGTTATTGGTGGACCAAGATGAAGAAGGAAATTGCAGCGTATGTAGCCAGATGTGACACGTGTTGTAGAGTAAAAGCAATTCACATGAAGCCTGCCGGAATGTTACAACCTTTGTCAGTACCAAGTTGGAAGTGGGATGACATTAGTATGGATTTTATCACAGGTTTACCCACTACTCAAAAAGGTCACGATTCCATTTGGGTAATTGTGGATCGTCTTACTAAG
The DNA here is from genome assembly GCA_022457205.1 of Saccharum spontaneum. NCBI lineage: Eukaryota > Viridiplantae > Streptophyta > Magnoliopsida > Poales > Poaceae > Saccharum > Saccharum spontaneum. The sequence goes on from CM039610.1 coordinate 46,554,668, forward strand.
ACAGCTCACTTTTTGCCTGTCAAAACGGAATATAGACCACCTCAATATGCTGAGAAGTATATTGCAGAGATTGTGAGGTTGCATGGCATACCAAAGACTATAGTGTCTGACAGAGGGTCACAGTTCACTGCTCACTTTTGGGAGCATTTGCATAAAGGTTTGGGGACTAGTCTGATTCGTAGCACTGCCTATCATCCTCAAACAGATGGTCAGACTGAGAGAGTTAATGCTGTTCTAGAAGATATGTTAAGAGCTTGTGTGTTGTCTTCCAGAGGTTCATGGGAGTCATGGTTACCATTAGCAGAGTTCTCCTACAATAACAGCTATCAAGAGAGTATCAAGATGGCACCTTTTGAGGCTTTGTATGGTCAAAAGTGTAGAACACCGTTAAACTGGATTGAGCCCGGAGAAAGAAGGTACTACGGTATTGATTTCGTAGAAGAAGCCGAAAAGAAAGTTCATATCATCCAGCAGAATATGAGAGCAGCCCAGTCACGTCAGAAAAGTTATGCAGATAAGAGAAGGAGACCGCTTGTGTTCGAAGTGGGCGACTATGTCTATCTAAAAGTTACGCCAATGAAAAAGAAAAGGTTTGGTGTGCGCAGAAAGCTGGCCGCCAGATTTGTGGGACCTTATAAAATCCTAGAACGGAAAGGTCCTGTGGCTTACAGATTGGAGTTACCAGAGTCAATGGGTGCTATATTCCCAGTTTTTCATGTATCACATCTCAAGAAATGTTTGCGCGTTCCAGCGGAACAGATTGAACCTCGAGGCATAAAACTGAAGTCAGATCTGGTGTATCGTGAGCAGCCAGTTCGAGTTTTGGATACCAAGGAAAGGGCTACTCGAAACAGTGTGGTTAAAACATATAAGATACAATGGAGTCATCACGATGAAGGGGATGCATCTTGGGAAACGGGTGAATACTTAAAGAACGCTTATGAAGATTTTTATAACAAATGGTTCGTAACCCAAATCTCGGGACGAGATTTTTATAAGGGGGGAGGGCTGTAACACCCCGGTGTTATGCAATACATCTTTGCATGGCAATCATATTGCATTTCATTCATATCATTATAATCCTGAATGATAATGGTATAATTCGAGTAAAATGAAAGCTTAAACATGCTACATTTCACGAATTGAAATAATATGATAATCACATTATATCAAAATCCTTGCAACCATAATTCTTATATCACTTGGAACCCTAGTTCAAATTTTGGAGCTCAAATTTGGTCAAAAACTTGTTCAAAAGCAATTATGAAAAATATTCAAAAAGTATTCCCTAAATTAGCTTTTATTTTGCTATTTAAAAACTATTAGGAATTTTGAAATGGCCCCTTAATCAAAGTTGTAGAGAATTTAATTTTGAGCAACTTTTATTTTTGGGCCAAGTTTATAAAATGTCTTCTTCTTGTTCAAAATGTGGCTTGAAGTTTGAAATACATTTGAAATAGAATTTGGAAAATCGGAAAATGGAATTTTGTCTTAGCAGGCCGCGTCCTCGCTTCCCGGCCCGCTCACGAAGCCGCCCGGCCCAGCGACGTTTAATAAACTTATTTCATTTCTCTTTTTATCATTTTTGATGAAAAACAATTGGGAAAATGATTTCTTGGTCATTTTAGCTCCAAAAATTGTGAAATAAATTTTTATATACTCATTTGAATCAGATCTACAATATAAAAATGTTGCATGTCAATATTTCATTACTTTTCTGTAGTGTTTTAATTAATCTTTGAAATTGGTGTTTTCTTGAAAAATTGATAAGAAAATTTAGAAAAGTCAGAAAATTATGATTCCAAATTTATTAATCTTTTTGTGACATGTACTTTCTAGGGAAATTTTATAGCTTGGGTGTTCTGTATAAAAATTTGTAGTTGTAGTTCAAATGCTTTCTATTACCAATATTTGTTATTTTTGTTATTTAAATAAATTTGAATAAAACATGCAAGTGATAATTTTTCTAGAGTGTTTGTTTAGGTAGTAGATAGTAGAAAAATTCCTAAATCTGTTGTTTGATACTTTTCAAAATGTAAAGTAGTTTAAATGTCTATTTTAGGCCTTAGTTTGTTATTTTTGCATAGTAAGTTCTAAATATCCAAATGCAGTAAAAATCTTGTGTCATGCTAGTTTTGATAGTCGTAATCCACTGTAATTTTCTAAGATTTTTCTGAGCTACTAAAATATGAGTTGCTGTTCAAATGTAGGGCTAATTAGGGTTTCCATTTTATTCTTTAATGCAAAGATAATTAGTAAAGTATACTTTGGTGTATCTTTGAAGCACCTTGTTAGTCAAGTACTCTTGCATGGTAGAGAATAGTAGTGGTAATTTTCGAGTACATGTTCTTGGATGACGTAGACTACCTTGTAGAAGAGTCGTAATTTCCGCATAATCCAATAACGTAACATATTCACTTCATCGCACGCATTCCGCATCTTCATCATCCCATATCACTTCTGCATTGCACCTATGCATGTTGCACTCATACTTCTGCATCATACAGGATCGCAGGAGGTGGTTCCGACAGTAGTTCCCGAGGACGCAGAGGAGCAGCTCGAAGTGACGGAGCCGGAGCCAGCAGAAGCAGAAGAGGAGTCCGGTGAAGAGCTTCCGGAGTGCCCCGACCATCGTCCCAGTACCTTCGAGCGAGGCAAGCCCCGGAGCATTTCTCCCCCGGTTTGCAAAGAATTATTTATTAATTTTACTTAATCTGATGCATTAAGTTTAGGAGTTGTTTGCAAACGTTGTTGCATTATACCTTGTTTCCACCTTGTTTTACCCGATCCTTGTCACCCTGGTGTCCACGGTCAATATTGGCTTAGCTTGCTTAGACCGGTAGAAGTCGGGTGATTGCCTGTCATCCGCGAGTTATAGGGGATTACCTGGTTGAATGTGAAAGAAATGTCACGTGAGAATAACTAAGTGTGGAATTGAATATGAGACCGGGCGGAAGCTTGCAGGGTTCTGGACTGTAGTGTCTTCCGTCTGTGTCGATTAAGGACCGTCCGATGTCGGGCCTCGGGTCATGTTGAACGCATGCCTCACATTTAGCTGGCCGAATAAAGTACCTTTCGACCGCGAAGCCGGGAGATTATTCGGGCCGAGTAGATTGCCCGCAACGCACTGTACCGGAGCAGTAGTGGCAGGAAACGGGGGCGCGATGATAAGGCCAAAGAGCAGTCGGGCGGCCCCCGGGTACATGTGGTTCCTGGCAAGCTCGCGACTTTACCTGAATGGTTGACTCGGTGACCAATACCTCACTTTAGCGGGTGAGTGAGGTTTGTGTGAGGAATAAATTACCAGCTGGTCAATAATCGATTCGAATCGCCATCGTTCACTGGATAGTGAACACTTGACTTGAGTTACTTCATCGTAGTAATACTGATGAAACACTTGGATAGTTATGAGGAAATGGCATGGTAACTATTGTTAATGATCAATGGTAATCTTTGCTTGCTTAATTACATGGTTACTTTAGCATAAAGTGCAAACATAGTTGACAGGAGAATAAAGATTTAAAGGATGACATGCTTAGTAAATGCTTCGATAAGCTAAAAATGCTTTTCTTGCAAATGAGTCAGCTACCCCACCAAAAAGCCTATCATGATCCTTGGAGTCTTTTTGTTTTGGTTCTGTCGGGTAAGTCTAGCTGAGTACCTTCTCGTACTCAGGGCTTTGTTCCCACTTGTTGCAGATGGACAGATGTACTATGGTTATTGTATCAACTGTCTCTACCCTGCGATGGGCGAAGCCTAGGACCATGGGCAATGGTCACTCACTACTTCTCGCCTGATGCTTTTGTGGGAGATGATCGCAAGCTGGCACGGTATTTTGGAAAGGATGTGCGTGTGTGTGTGTGCTTTGAACTAATGCTTCCGCTACTTTATTTGAAACCGGTTTGTAATAACTATGTTTAAACTCCGATGTATTTTGTGCCGCAAACTACTGTGTAACTTATGAAGGTAATCGCTGAACTTATTACGATCTTGGCTGGGATGTAAAATGGTTTGAAATCCGTCGAGATTTCACGGACTACCGGGTTATACGGGCTTAAGTTTGGTAAATTGTCCGTACGTTGGATGATTTTCTTACTTAATCTCGTATAATTGGGCGGTTCTGTTACACCTAATCATGTGATCCCATCGGCAGAAGAGTTGAAGCATATGCTGTATTGCAAGTGGCACAATGCAACTTCACACAGTACCAATGAGTGCAAAGTATTTAGACAACAATTGCAGTTAGCTATTGAGTCTGGCAGAATAAAATTTGGCAATTCCAAGATTCAAAAGCCAATGAAAATTGATCAACATCCTTTTCCAGCAAATATGTTGGATGCTGAAGGGAAAATTAAGGTGTTGACATCGGAAGCTGCTGAAAAGAATGCATCAGTAGATCCCCAACATCGGATAACTACCGATGAAGCAAAAGGCAAGGGGTTATTGACGGAAAGTGGCGGTTCTGGGAGGCCTCCTCGATCTGGCGTCGTGATCACTCATCGAAGACAACAAGAAAGCTGGCGTCAGCGAAGGGACCGGTATCGATGACAACAAGAGGAAAGGCGTCAAGAAGAGTGGAATCGGCATAAGGATCATTGGAATTGTCCGTTTTTTATTCATTGTTGGGAGGAAGGTATTAAGTTACCTACTGTTGAAGATTGTCCAGAGTGCAATGGTTATTATGGAGTTAATCATCCTGTAAGAAGGTTTCAATCTGGTGATCAAGGTTTGTTCATTAATGAGCCGATCAGAGGGAGAGCATCATTACATGATCGGCTGGGGGGCAGGCTTAGTGTGCATGAAAGGCTTGGTAAACGCGTTGCATATTTTCCAAGAAACCAAGAGGAACTTGAAGAGATGGCAAATGCAAGAGTTCCTGATGAAGAAATATTTTACAGGGATCCTAATATACGTCGTGTGGAGACAACTAGGACTTATCAGCCAGTATGGAAAACTAAGCTTCCTCAATGGTGTCCAGGGTTTGACAAAGACACAGAAGAGAAAAATACAGCAAGAGCGTCAAAAAGATTTATATCAAGAAGAAAGTCCCTCCAATGAGAGATCTGGTAACCAGCAGTGGCAGATAAGGCACAAAAATAAGGGTCCATCGGCAGATGTCAATATGGTGTTTATGTTGCCGATGGAATTTTTGGCTTTGTCTGATAGCGAAGAAGAGGCTGTTTTCTCTGACCAAATAGCTCAATTAACGCTAGATCCAATGATGGCTGTTTTTGAGAAGCCTGCCGATGATGAGAGACAACACCTTAAGGCTTTGTTTGTAAAAGGCAGAGTTGATGGGCAGCCTGTATCTAAGATACTTATTGATAGAGGAGCTGCAATTAATATTATGCCTTATGTAATGTATCGGAAGCTTGGTAAGGGAGATCAAGACTTAACTAAGACCGATATGATGCTAAAGGATTTTGAAGGCAATGTATCACCAGCTAAAGGGGCAGTATGTGTTGAGTTGACCATCGGCAGTAAAACCTTACCGACAACTTTCTTTGTTATTAATGGCAAGGGTGCATATAATCTGCTCTTGGGAAGGGATTGGATTCATACTAATTGCTGTGTTCCTTCTACAATGCATCAATGTCTGGTACAATGGATTGGAGATAAGATTGAAGTTGTTCCTGGTGACTCTTCTTATATCATCGCATCGGCAGAATCAGACACTTATGAGCGAACCAAGTGCATATCGGGATAAGCCTGGGAAAAAAGTTCCTCAAGATTGCCGATTACGAAATTCTACCGATCCAAGCAGTCGGTTCTGAAGAAGAGTTTTAATGGATAGATTTGCCGATGATGGAAAATTAGGTCAAGGATTTACATCGGCAGATGATTTAATAGAAGTAGATATTGGTGAAGGTGATAGGCCAAGGCCCACTTTTATTAGCTCTAAGTTAAATTCCAAGTGTAAACAACAACTAGTTGATTTGTTAAAGGAATATAAAGATTGTTTTGCTTGGGATTATACTGAAATGCCTGGATTAGACCGATCTATAGTCGAACATCGGTTGCCTATTAAATCTGGATTTCGGCCACATCAGCAGCCGGCTCGCCGATGCAATCCTAATATACTTTCTGATATTAAGGCCGAAATAACCAAATTAATTGAGGCAAAGTTTATTCGGCAGTGTCGATATGCAGAGTGAATTTCTAATGTGGTTCCTGTATATAAGAAAAATGGGAAACTCCGTGTTTGTATTGATTTCAGGAATCTCAATAAGGCCACACCGATGGATGGTTACCCAATGCTGATTGCTGATTTGTTGATTGATGCTGCAGCAGGGCATCAGATTATTAGTTTCATGGATGGTAATGCGGGTTATAACCAAATATTCATGGCTGAAGAAGATATTTCCAAGACTGCTTTTAGATGTCTAGGTCATGTGGGATTATTTGAGTGGATAGTTATGACATTTGGTTTGAAAAATGCCGGTGCTACTTATCAAAGAGCTATGAACTTTATTTTCCATGAATATATCGGCACATTGGTAGAAATCTACATTGATGACATAGTGATTAAGTCTGGAGACATCACAAAGCATCTAACCGTTCTACGGAAGATACTGGAGTGTACAAGAAAACATGGATTAAAGATGAATCCCAATAAATGTGCATTTGGTGTATCAGCAGGACAATTCCTGGGTTTTATGGTGCATCAACGGGGCATTGAAATTAGTAGGAAATCTATTGAGGCAATCAACAAGGTTGTTGCTCCTGCTGATAAAACTGAGTTACAGTCCTTGATCGGTAAGATTAATTTCATTAGAAGATTCATATCCAATCTGTCAGGTAAGATCAAGGCTTTCAGTCCATTATTGAAATTGAAAGCCGATCAGGAATTTAAATGAGGGGATGAACAACAATTAGCCTTGGATCAGATTAAGAGTTATTTAACGAATCCTCCAGTGTTAGTTCCACCCCAACATGGAAAACCTTTCAGATTGTATTTATCAACTGAAGATACTGTCATCGGTTCAGCTCTTATTCAAGAATTTGAAGGGAAGGAGCGTGTTATTTATTATTTGAGCAGGCGGTTAATAGATGCTGAAACCAGGTATTCGGCCATTGAGAAATTATGCTTATATTTATACTTCTCTTGTATTAAGCTGAGGCATTATTTACTATCGGCTGAATGTACTGTCATATGCAAAGATGATGTGGTTAAATATATGCTATCTATGCCGATATTGAATGGTAGGATTGGTAAATGGATTTTAGCGTTATCAGAGTTTGACCTACGTTATGAATCGGCTAAGGCAGTTAAAGGACAAGTTATGGCCGATTTTGTTACTCAGCATTGCAACACGGTAGATTCTCTGGAAGTTGCTCCGTGGACACTTTTCTTTGATGGGTCTACTTGTGGTGAAGGAGCAGGCATCGGTATCGTGTTAATTTCCCCTCAGGGGAAGAAGTATGAGTTCTCATTGCCGATTGTTGCTACATCGACAAACAATCAAGCTGAGTACCAAGCTCTGATAAAAGAGTTAGAATTACTTAAAGAAGTACAGGCTGATGCTGTTGAAGTCTTTGGTGATTCTATGCTAGTTATAAATCAGTTGATTGGGGTTTATGAATGCCGAAGTGAAATTCTAATTTCATATCATGAAAAGTGTTTGGAATTGTTAAAAGGGTTTAGGAGTTTTCATCTAGAGCATATTTCCCGGATGCATAATGAAGAGGCTAACCGATTGGCTCAGCATGCTTCAGGATATCAACCTGTTCAAGAAGCATTGATATCAGTGGCTGATACCGATGACTGGAGAAAGAAAATCATTGATTATTTAAAGAATCCATCTAAAAAGGTTGAAAGACGTATAAGGTTCCAAGCTACCAAGTATGTACTCCTCGATGATGAATTGTATTACCGTACTGTAGATGGAGTTTTACTCAGGTGTGTTAGCATAGATGAATCAAAAAGCCTGATGAGTGAGATTCATGAGGGAGTATGTGGGGCTCATCAGTCAGCTTTTAAGATGAAATGGATGATCAGAAGAAACGGATATTATTGGTCGACTATTCTTGAGGATTGTTTTAAATATTTTAAAGGATGTCAGGAATGTCAAAAATTTGGTAATATTCAAAGGACACCCGCATCGGCTATGAACCCCATAATTAAGCCTTGGCCGTTTCGGGGTTGGGCTATTGATCTCATCGGTCAGATTTATCCACCATCGAGTAAAGGACATAAGTTTATTCTGGTTGCTACCGATTATTTCACAAAGTGGGTCGAGGCAATTCCTTTAAAAAAGGTGACATCGGCTAATATGATTGATTTTGTGAAGGAACATATTGTCTACCGATTTGGCATCCCTCATACCATCACTACCGATCAGGGCACTATGTTTACATCGGGTGAATTTGATGAGTTTGCTATAGGTATGGGAATTAAAGTTTTGAATTCTTCACCATATTATGCCCAAGCTAATGGCCAGGCTGAAGCATCTAATAAAGGAATTATCAAACTCATTAAGCACAAGATTAAAGAGTATCCTAAGAAGTGGCATACAATATTAAATGAAGCTTTATGGTCATATCGGATGGCATGTCATGGTGCAACCAAGGTAGCACCTTATCAATTGGTGTATGGACACGATGCAGTATTACCCTGGGAGATTAAAATTGGTTCTAGGCGGATACGTTTTCAGGATCAACTGACAGTCGATGATTATGATATTCTTATGAAAGATGAATTGGAAGATGTAGCAAGTCATCGGTTAAAAGCTTTACTTAGCATCGAAGAGAATAAGAAAAGGGTAGCTAGATGGTATGACAAGAAAGTGAAGGTAAAGGAATTTGTCGATGGTGAATTGGTCTGGAAGTTGATTTTACCGATTGGGACTAAAAGCTCTAAGTTTGGCAAATGGTCACCTAATTGGGAAGGTCCATATAGGATAAATCAATCTATTCCTGGTAATGCATATATTCTTAAAACTCTCGAAGGAGTTGTATTTCCCAGAGCATTAAATGGAAAATATTTAAAGAAATATTACCCTAGTATTTGGATAGATGCATAAAAGTATAATTGCCGATAACAATCCTATCGGCTGGAGATAAAATAAAGTATCAATTGTTGCCGATGCGCTAATTTAACAAAGCCTGGATGGCTGATATCGCACGCAGGCGAATTTCATCGGCTTCTTTTAATTCCTTGGCGTCTTCATCGGCACTTCCTTCCACAGGCTTGAGTTTCTTTTTTAGGACCAAGGCCTTGCGAGCTTGAGCATCTCGTTCCTGTTGAAGGGCCTTGATGGCGTCGGGAAGCTGGTCTTCTTCTTGTTTAGGTTGAGTCAGAGCTGTCTCAACCTTTTCCAGTTCAGCAAGCAGGGCTGCTTTCTTTGCCGATAAATCTAAGATTTTCTGCCTGAGATCGGAACTGGAGGCTTGCAAGTTGTTGATATTCTTGTGCTTCTCGTCGGCAGTTTGTTTCAGCTGCAGCATTTCTTCTTTAAGTTGAGCCCGAGCTGCTCTGTCAGCAATACGATGAACGGCCCTTTGATATTGAAGTTGTCTGCTCTCCAGATGGACTGCTGGAAAGATGGTTTCTTCAACATTGGCAGGGACTTGGCCGCGGATCGTTTTGAAGATAGTCCTCGCAGGGTCCGAGTCGATCACCAATTGGGCAGTGTCTTGCTGCAGCAGATTTAGGAGGGCTTCTAGCTTGCCATAGGTGTCTGACGATATCGTTCCCAACGCCAGGGAAGAACTCGCCTCTTCTCCGTCATCATCGGGGACATCGATAGCAAAAGAGAATAAGCTATCGGGAGAATCTTGTTCCTGTGAAATAAAGAGAATTAGAAATCCTATCTGTGATATCTGGGGATATTATAAACCAAACAATTAATTGGTTTACCTGCTTCAGGGCGATTTCTTGAGCTTGGCTTGAGGGAGCGACTTGTAGAGGATCATACGAAGGATCGGCAGAGGATGCCGATGGAATGTCTTCTATGATCACATCGGTAGTCAGCCCTTAGGGTATAATTGCCGATGATGTATCTTGGGCAGAAGAAGCAGCTTGTTCAGTTACATCAGTGGGCTGGTAGACGGGTGTTGGAGCAGACGCAGGGGCTGGTGTAGATTTCTGTCGTTTTTGTTGTGCTTCAGCATTGGTCAAGGCTTTACGCTTTGTTTGTGCTTCAACGACAATTGGCTAGGGGGCATCGACATTTGTTGGTTGGGGAGCCTACATGCTTGGCGTGCTTGCCGATGTTTCCGTTTGTTGCTGCAAAAACGAGTATAAGATTGGATATTTAATAAGGAAAAATGTAAAAATAAGGGGATACCTCCGAAGGAGGAGTAGAGGTTGTGGTGCTTGGTAAGGTTGCCGATGATGATCCAGCTGCAGCTTGTACACCCTGATAGTTGTGTGTTAATATAGAATGTATCGGCAGAAAACAGAGTAAGCAAGGTTATTACCTTAAAAGCCTTGATTAGACTTGAAACAGCAGCCTTTGGAGAAGCCCTGGATGTTCCCAGTCTTGGTCTGGAAGTGATAGTTTTGGTGCGAGTCCTCTGGAAGGTCAAGGCTTCTAAGGTGGGGGCGTTATAGCCGATTACTGAGACTGGAGAGGCTGGAAGGAGGTTGAAGGGTTTTCCACTCTTGCTTATTGGTGGAACTAGGTCATCGGCCTATTTCAAGGAAGGTTAGCTACCGATATGCATATAAAAGGAAGGAAAGAGACAAAAGTTAAAAGGAACTTACTGCATTGTCAGGAATGGCATAATCAGGATCGATCATATGCCGATATGTGTGAACAGATGTTGAAAATAGCTGTTCTTTCCACTCTTGCCACCATTGCTTATATGATTCTGTTATGAAAGATGCTGGTGACCAGGCGGAGAGATCGACATTTGAGATATCGGCATCGGGAGCAAGTCTTACTATCCTGCTCCATTCAGTTCCAGTGGTAATGATTTCTCTGGGTTTGATCACATCGGCATAACATAGCTTGATTGGTAGTTGCCCAAAGGCCAGCTGGCGGGATACTGCCGATGGATTGTAGAATTCATAAGTAATATGGGAAGCTTTCCCGCTACCAAATGTGTTGACTGGGATTGCTCTGGGGGTGATAATGGCCATCATAAGATCATTGTCTTGGTTCAAATCACTATCGGCGAAATTGAAGAGGAGAGGGAACTTGTTATCTTCATCAATGTAAGGTACCCAAGCCCTAAGGTCACGAGGGAGGCCATGGTAGAAAGTCTAAAAAATCTGCCGATTTGGTCTTCGTTAGCTTCTGTTCCGGGAAGAACAATTATTGCTTCACCGAAGTTGAGAAGAGGGCGTGTCGCCGGTTCATCGTCTCTAAGGACGTAATCTTCGGGAATTTCTCGTGGGAATTCTTGAGCAAAGAGATCCCACTGTAAACGCTTGTGCATGTGAGCGTTTAACCACATATTGACAAACCACCATGGACCCCCCAGATTGCCGATGGGTTCGCCAAGTATAAGCTTCTGAGATACTTGGTGGAGAAGGTGGTAGGTTGAGCTCAGGAGATATCGGCCAAGTGGGAATCTGACACCGTTGGCTAAGAGTTCTGCTGCTGGGAGGAAAGCATTGGTTGGTCCTACCGATCGGCCGCAGAAAATAAACTTCTCCAGCCACATGTTCAAGAATGTGGCGTGTTCCCTTTGATTGACAGTACCAGTCTTTTGGTACTCTTGGATGTATCCCGTCCAGCCGCCGATGTTGCGTGTATTTACTCTGTATTCAGCTTTTCTGCCAAAAATATGGCCTTCATCGACAGTTGAGATGTCCAAGCCTGTGAGCATATATACATCGGCAAGAGTAGGGGCACATGGGCCGTGACCAAACATGAAGGTGTTGGTGGTATCCGACCAAAATTGAGCGGCAGCTATCATCATGGATTCATTCTTTTGTATATCGGCAATGGATAGCCTGATACACTGATCTATCTTCCGTTCTGCCCAGAACACTTGCATTGATCTGTTGACCCTCAAGAACCAATTTTTCCACCCTTTGGTGGGTTTGGACCAAGAACGGAACGTGTCTTTCCACAGATTCAAAGAGAAATTTTAAGATTTGAAGGGAATACGATTTGCCTCTGCATTAATCAGGTCAGTTGGATCTGGGTCGCCCATTGGACCTAGGCAATGGAGGGGAGGTTGATGGGTTAGAATCACCAATGTGTTGCGTAGTTCCTGAGTTTGAAGGACCAAGAAAATGGAAGAGAAAGGAAAATGTCGACTGTAAAAACTCGCAGGGAACCAAAAGGATTAAAGTAAAAGTAATAAGAGGAAGAACGAACCGCAGGGACTTCGAAGTTAACAGCCATTGCTTCGAACGGATGAGGGCACGAGCTGGGAACTTGAAGATGACGATGGCTCTGAGGATGCGCGGTTGTTGGTTAGGGTTGCCGCCGGAGAGAGAATGCCAAAGGATAGAGTTTGAAGGTAGAAGATGAGCAGCCCGGGGAAATCTATTTATAGGCCATTTGGGGTAGGGGTATTCTTGACTTATCTCTATGCCGTATGCGGATGGGTCGAGGTGGTTCAGTTGGATATGGTAACTGTTCGCACGATAATCAAGGGATGGTACAGGAGATTTGATGGCAAGTAATCATGACTTGAAGGATATCTCAATACAGGATTTTTCGGTTCTGAAAAAATGATGCGTAGTGGTAAGATCTTGCTGATGGATTGTTATTTTGGTATCTCAACTGTGATTAAGGCAAAGAAGGTTAAAAAATGTGCGATATTTATTGAGATACATGGATTAGATCTAGATTTGATTAAATCTAGTAACAAATCATATTATGCTTGGAGAATGGGTTGAAGAAATAGGTAATAGCAAGCATCAGCTGGAGTAAATTTCGGAGCATCAGTATATTATACTCCGAAATTGGGGGGCATGTGTTGACATCGTCTTTAACACGTGTCAAGGTAATCAGGAAGGGCTAATCAACAGAGGAAAGATTACCGTGTAGATTGATAGCCAAGGAGAATAAGTTTGTTTTTGAGTGGTGGCAGCATATGCATTTAATTTGAAGTATTGCCGATAAGGTTAAGGGTATTATTGCCGATGCCGATGAAAGAGGGTTTGGAGACTGCTGTCGATGAGACAGGGAATGTACCGATGAAGGAAGATACGAAGACTGCAGCCGATGAAACAGGGAATGTACCGATGGAAGGAGCTCGAAGGCTGCTACCGATGGAACAGGGACTGTGCCGTTGAAAAGGAGGTCGATGAGAATACCATCGTGATTGAGGCGGACTATGGAGTAAAATAGGAGTTAATTTCCTTGTGTACGTTTAATAGAGTCTGAGTTGTATCAAAGTCATGTTTTTTCCTTAGATTTGGATTTAGTGTCCTAGTCGTATTTGGTTATGTTTCTATAGATCAGGATATAAATATAGAGTGAAGGGCAATGTAATAATCAATCAACACATCAAAAAACAGCTTTTACTCTTATTTACATCTACTTTCGGCGACTTCGTCAATTTGCATATTTTCCTTTTTACGAGTTCTCATCGATTCGGCGAATTGCATTGCTCTAAGTGCAATCTTCGACGATCTTCGAGTTCCGCGTGAGTACCTCTTGGCCGTGACTTCCAGGCGTATCGCTGTTGTCAGGACCAAAGTGCTCGTATCTTCATCCTTGTCGATTAACAGGTCAAATCGACTGGCACGCTTTGGATATCGACTTCGGGTATTAGCCCTTTGTGTTTGCAGATTTACTTTTGCATCAACAACCTCGGGGTAATTGTAGTAGTTTTGTGATGAATCACCTCGGTACTCCATGATTTAGAACTTGACCGCCTTGCTGAATTTTTAAATGTCAAGCGCAACACGTTGTAAAATTGCAAGCAAGATCACAAGGGGTCAAAACCAGATGCGATCGGCCTTTTAGGCCAGATGCAACGGTAATGGCGAGCTCAAGAAGATAGATCAGTGAGGAATAAGGCTAGGGCAAGAAGAATCGGCTACAAAGTAGAGCCGAAACAAATTCTTCCCTAGCGGAGTCGCCAAAAAGTGTGTTGACGTCGGATGTGGTCCGAATCACACACCAGAAAAGGCATTGGACGCTCGGGCCGCTACGAACCGAAGAACGCAGCGAGGATGTCACTCTTACGTGGTGAAACACGGAGAGGTTTACAAGCAAACCACCAAAGGATAACCAGTCGTGCTTACGTGACGAAAAACTGGCTAGTTTCAGGCAAACTAGCAAAGGAACCGCCGAAGCTCTTGCCCGGAAGGCACCCCATTAGGGCAAGGACGTCGCCGGGTTGCCCTAGGTCGGCCGGCGAGCCTAGGGCGCCATCCTTGGTCGTGGATCAAGGGATGAACAGCATGTAGATTGAAGGAGAAGATAAAAAGGGTAAAAGAAATAGATTGATTTGTTTGTTTGACGATTGGATTGATGGTAACTCAATCGGCCATGATCCTCTCATATATATAGAGGGGGTGGTCTTATCCCAGTAGAAAATCTCTACAAGGCTTATTTTCTAAGTCTCCCACGTCAAAAAACCGATCTAGAAACAAATCGGTTCGAGATCTGAAAGTCAGATTCGGAATAAACACCTACCGGTACTACCGGTCAGGCTCCACCGGTCGTACCGGTCCCTACTGGTAGTACCAGTCAAGGACCGGTAGTACCGATAGTTTATTTTCACGCAAAACTGTGTCTTTCTCCGCCAGCCACCGGTAGTACTGGTAGTTCATATCTGCGCTAAATCTGCTCGGACCGGTAGTACCGGTGATCTCGGACCGGTAGTACCGGTAGTTCATACATTTTCTCGGAGGCATAACTCTCTCATCCGGACTCTAAATTGGACGTTCCATATATGTTTTTTTGACCATCTCGATGAGAGGAACGCAATGGTAAAGTCCGCTATACATTTTGACAACTTCACAAAATGGACATTTTTGGTTGTCAACAGAGGTTAAAAAAAACTAGTTTTATAGATCAAGTGGAAAAGTGGACGCTAAATTGAGGAAGATAAATTGAACTTTTTCTTTGTTATTCGTAGGACGAGAACAGCACAACTCGTGGTAAAGAACGAGACCTTCAACAACTCGTGGATGGCAACGTTTCCTTCGTATACATACGTGCACATACAGACTTGGCGCCATATACGAATACCATCTTGTATACCTAGCCATGCATATTTCAAGCATGCACGCAACACGGTCATGCAGATTATACGCGCCTTGTATGGTGGTGATTTCGACAATTTTGCATGCGATGCATCATCTATTCAAAAGTTAAGTATTTTGAGAATCTTATAAAAATTATAAAGCCATTTAAAAAGCAAGAATAATGAGCAAGATTCTCAAAAATTTTCAGAAACGTTCTAAGATATATCAAAACCATCTCATACCATCCCTAAAATAAATAAATAAATAAAAACTCATACCAGGGCCCGTTTAGCAGAGCTAGCCATAAGAAATCCATAAATTAATTTTAGAGCTACCTGTTTATAGCTCTAGAAAATTCTGAATCATCTAAAGTTACAGCTACATCAAATGCGTTCAGCTGATTTATTTTGTTTATACTTTGAACTAGACTAGCAAATGCAGCAGCAATGGTATGGATATTCTCCGTCTGACGATAGGTTTAATCTGGGTAATAATTAAATAAAGTAGATAACGGTTGCAAATAAAATACAGGACGACAAGCGTCCGAACGTCCGGAACATGGCATCCGTCTAGACGCAACTCCCACACCCACACCCGACGCACACAACTCCTTTCGCCCCATGCCAAACTCCACTCTAGAGGCAGCGTCCGTCTGGACGGAGTTCCACGCCTGCACCCGCCATGCGTCCGCATCGCATCGTGCACCCCCGCATCCGCACGTGAACCACGACAGCGCCCGAGCAGAAGCACTAGGCTTGCCATGCCCATTTCGTGCCCGCACGTAAACCACGGCGGCGCCCTGGCAGTAGCACCAAGCGGCTGCGGCAGGCCATTGTCCGCCAGGCGTCAGCCACCAACGTGCATTGCAACTTGTGCAACACCTGATCTACTTTTGAAACATAAAGATGAAACATTTACAACATACAACTGAAACAGATGAAATATTTGAAACATGCTCTTGAAACATGCGTGTACTGTTTGCATATATATAAGATGGAATTTATTTCTCGCAAATATGATGAATTATTTTATAATGAATAATAGGTTGTATACTTTGATATTTAAAAGTATTCATGCTTGAATCCATATTTAGAGGGTGTTTGGTTCACACCTCCTAAATTTAGTCCCTCCTAAATGGTTTAGTCACTTTTAGTAACTTCACAGTTGCTAGAGAGGACTAAAGCCCTTTTAGTCACATTTAGTTATAGTGTTTGGCAACAAAGTGACTAGATTTAGGAGGTACTAGGTGAACCAAACACCCCCTTGGTTGGTTGTAGATCTATATAATACTCCCTCAAGTCGTTTTAGATAACGACACGGTTTTCAAAGCGCAACTTTGACTTCTTATTTTTATAAAAATATATATATTGAAAAGTGATATATGTACTTTTATGAAAGTACTTTTCTAGATAAATCTATTCATGATTTATATTCCCAATGTTTGACCCTAGCCTTGTCCACGATGATATGGTGGGAGTAGATGGGCACAGTGTTAGAAACTTGTCAAACAAGTGGGATAGATTGTTTTTACACAGTATTACCTTTACTTAATTTCATGAGACATGCCGAAAAAAAACGTTGCTAAATTTCTTGAGACTCATCCAAACTCGAACAGAGAGAAGAATATATACCATTGTAATGTTCTAGGATTACCCTTCTTACTAGATTACTAGATGAAATCAACAAAAAAAATTATCAATATTTTTTTCATGAGTTCACCTGGTTCTTAGTAAAAAGATTTACTAATGTTTTCTTCATGAGTTCACTTGGTTCTTAGCCTTCCAATTTTGTTATAATAAATAAATATAGCACTATAGTCATAGCTTGTTTTCTACGTTGGTAACAGGGATGCCAAGCCGAACAAAATATGTCGGCCCAAATAGACGGGCGGCAACTGGATCAAGGAATAAGAATAAAATTTGGGAGATGTCTTGGAAAGAGTTTCAGAAAACTCGAGTGAATATGCGTCCTATTGTGAATAAAGCCAATCATAAAGTGAACTTTGGTTCACAACCGGACAAACAATTTTCTTCGAAGAATATCGACATTGGTCAGCCAAGTGCAAAGATAGTGAACAATTCATCAGTGGCAAAGGGTGCTAGCAAATCAAATCATGTTTCTACATCAAAGGGTATAAAAGCAGGCTACCGCCTCAAGCTTCGAAAAACGCTCGATTTCGGTAGACAAACAAAAGGCTCTCTTGATGTCAACAATCGATGGAAAAGCCAGATTGAAGGAAACACATGGCTTAAAAAGGAAACGAGAGGCGAATGATGCTTCACAACCAACTCAGTTGAAGGCTATGCCAGGGTTGGTTCCAAAGACAACCGATAGACTAGGTCATAATAGTGACTCGTCGTCTTGCTTAAAGAAGCGAGCTAGTTTGATAAAGACATCACTAGTGCAAAATATAGCACTACAAAGTTTGAGTTCCCAAAGGGTATACATATGGTTTCTAAGGCTAGCTGCACGACTAAAGGTAACGACAAACAAGATGAAATTGTCATTGACAATGACAAAGAAAATGTGAAATTTGGTGAATATCATAAGGAGGGAAACACTACAAAGGCAAAACGTACTCTGGATTCTACATTGTCAGATATCCATTGCAATTTAGGGAGCATCCCTTCATATCCATTTGGTAGAGACCTTCTAGAATTTGAAAGGGGCAACCATTCTATGAACTTGACTTTAGAAAATGTTGAGAAAAGAGGGCATATAGAAAGAAACATGGGCCAATTTGCTAATTGCAATGGAAAAAATAGTAATTCCATCTCCAAGAAGAGGAAGGAACCATTATCTGCAGAAAATCCTAAGGCACTCGATGATGGCAGTAATGTTGGAGTACAAGTGGATAATATGAGTTGTAAGAAGATGAAGAAACTCAAACAATCCAGAGTAACTTGGAAAGATGAAGCAGAAGATGGCGGTGGTGATCTTAATCATGTGGGTGTGGAGGATGACACCGCTAGTATTTTAAAGAATGGTCACGCTAAAGTCTCAGTGTCATCATGTGTTGAACAACAATGCTATAGTTGTTCGAAGCCCATTGACAAACCTACTTGGAGGTATAATATTTTGAAATCTTTAAAGTATTCTTGTATTGTGCTTTATGTTCTAATTTCTTCATTATTTATGTCAACAGCGGCATCTTTAAGACAGACGATAAGGAATATGTATCATTGGATGGACATTTGTCGACCAAATCATGTGAGAAAGCATGGAGTTTGTCCAAACAATTGCTTAAAGTGGTTGAAGTGCAATCGAGGTTGGAGGTGTGGCCTAAAGCATGGGAGGTATCAAAACCGATTGCTGACGACATTGGCATCTATTTCTTTCCTCATGAAATGAGGTGTGTTTCTTAACCTTTTCGTTACCTTTCACCACTATCATCCAGGAGAATTAAAATGCCTAATTCCCTGTTTTGCATCCCTAGGCAAGACGAAGGCTTGGACCAACTAGTTAGAGAAGTCATGCAAAATGATTTAGCTTTGCGGGCTATTATTGGTGAAGCCGAGATATTGATATTCCCTTGTATTCTACTGTCCAATCATCACCAGAGTATGTTATCTTTTTTCATGTTCTCTTCCCTTACTGATTGCTTCTATGGTCAGTCGAAGTTAAGCCCATAGTCACAAAAATCCCGGGTCGATAGGGTTGAGGAACATGATATGCTTGCCTGAGAGGGTTTTTTTACAAGGCATAGTCCAAAATGACTCCGCGTACTCATGTCGAGGATGACGTTCGTAGGTAGAGGGTCATTGCCTTTGACCATGTTTTATGTGATGTGAGTATGGGCAAGCCTAGTTAGTGGTTATGCATGATACCTTGTTCCATTCTTTGGTTCATTGACACACCGGTTTCTCTTATTTTGCAACATTTCAGAGAAAACACTATCTATGGGGAGTATTCAAGTGTAGGGAAGACAAAGGCGTTGTGATTGAAGAACCACTTAGTGTGTGTGGGGTGTTGTGAGATGGAAAAGCAGCAAAATGTTGTCTTAGACCAGCCTAATCATATTCATATGCTACCAGGTGAAGAACCAAATCAAGAAATGATTCAGATGGTGTGCGCCATACCTTTGGAAAGACATCTGTTGCCTCCTAATAAAAGTACTCAAGAAGTTGAAGCTAGCCGTCTCAAAGGGCCAACCAACAAGGGCTTTGATCTAAAAGCTCTTGGTGAAGAAGAGGGACAGGCAGAAGCTACTCCTGTTGCCATTGCATTTCCTGCAAGCCATGGACAGATTAACCCTAGGATGGGATATACCCCAGGCAGGCTGATGGGTTTTGTTGTCCAAAAAACTCCAAAACTTGATCGAATTATCCGAGAGATAGAACAGGAAGATGGATTGGTGTTTGCTATGCAAGGGGAGATGGTTGGTGCTAGATCTTAGGCAGTTAGCAAGGCTACTGCCACTCAAAAGTAGAGGCCAAGGCATGAGGTGCTCACAACGTTCCTTGTCAGCATCAACAAAAAGGTGCGAAGCATGTCCTGGTACGAGATCATACCGGATTTGGTCTATTCATCGGTGGGTCAGCTACATGGAAGTTGAGAAGAAAATCGACTTGGATTACAGTAGCTTTTGCACGCTTTTTACTTCTATGTATGTATCTTCTAATAATGAAAATTGATGTTGCTTCAGATTCCCTACTAGTAATGCATCTACCGTAGTGTAGTTTTGGTCTGGTATCAACCAAGACATCTGTTGTGTGTGTGCGTGCCCATTCACACGTTTATATCTTAGTTAGCCGTGTTGTTTAGTCCATAAACGGTGAATTAAACGGTTGGGCCGTTTAAACCTGTTTAAACCGTTCAATCCCGTCTAAGTGGTCTAAACAAAATCAGATTAAACATGATTAAATGAGCTAAACAACCATTTAATCCATAATTAAGTGAATTAAAGGACTACGTCTATCACAATCAACATAAAACTAATTAATATTGTAATTATATGAAGTATTGTGGGATTTAGATTTCTTCCAACAAGATTATTTGATAGAATATTTGATTTTTACAGGTGTAAATATGTATGGGTTCTAGCAAATTTTATTTTTACCTACATAAATATGTATATTTTATTGTTATTGTACAAAACCGTTTAGGCCGTTTAACTCCGTTTAAACACCATTTAAACGGTCTAAACGCTAAACGAAGGTGACCGACTGTTTACCGTTTAGTGTTTAGGAAAACATTGTCTAGCGGCCTTATTTCTTATAATAGTATAGATGAACGCTAATCATTATTGATTGGCTAATCAAGCAGTGTAAACCTCTACATAAATAGAGACTATCAATCAAATCATCAAGCAATACTACATGAATGATCTCTAGAGGCATCACCACCATTTTTTATACACGTAGAAGAAACAAGGCAAAATAAATCTAGAGGCAATCAATATAGAACCGCTCCTGAAAAATATGGGTCCCATTCTGAACCTTATATCTTCCATTATATCTTCCTCTCTTATCTTCACGCGCGCACTGCAGGTCTGCGTGTTCACCCGGTGCCCACTTGCATCCCTCTCTCCCGTAGTCCAGTACTAACGATCTCCCGTATAGGACTCTCTCCTGTAGTCCAGTACTAACGATGTCCCATATAGGAGTCTAAATGATATGGATATTTTCATGACCTAGATATTCAAACATCTTTTTTTATGACAAATTGGATTTGGATAGCTTTTTTAATATCGTATATCTCTTCCTCTCTACACCTAAGAAAAACCTCTAATATCATCATCTACCCGATGATATCAAACCTTGATCCCTCCTCACGCGTCCGTATATCATCCACCACTCGAAGCTCACACGTTCGCATCCTATCCGACGGATCCATGTGTCCGCGCCCAGTACGAAGTCTGAGAGTCCACGGTCCGCGTCCGATTAATTCAAAAAATCGTGACCGGCATCTATCCAGTATGAATATAAAGGCACTGTTCATTAGATAAGGGATATCCGTTGGATAATCTAGATTACTAGGTCAGAAATCCTATTTGGATATCCAATAGGAATGGACGGCAAATCCAAATAAGTGTATACTTTATATCTATACCTAATATTAAAGAAAGAAGGGATTCTTCTATACATCTTTTTTTTACTTTCCACAATATCCTTAGCGTTCCTCCCTATCCAATATGTATATGAAATATGGTCCGTGTTTATACAAGTTAGAACAACACATATCTAATGTACGACCGTACGAAGTTTGATACCGAAACATATTGAAACCGATGATAGTCGTATAAATCTCCAAGCCATAGATCGTACAGGTGATCATGCAATGAGTTGTATGTTTAGTTGCTTCGCATGAGCACATTTGATAGTTTGCAAAAATAGATGAGTAAAGTATAGTTGGCTATCTTTTCTAAAACTCATAGACGTATGAATTGTGAACTAAGTTCTAATTCAACTTTATTAAAATATTCTAATAAATTCAAATTAAATCGATAAAATCAAATTGTTTGTTTCCAAACATAAAATTAATAATATTTTGATGTTAATCAATCAAAATAAGCAAGAAGAGAAGTAAATCAATCTTTGACATCCAAATATAAGTCTACTCCCAGTCTAAGGGCCTGTTCGGTAGGGCTCCTCCCCGGATCCAGCTTCGACTCATCCGGAGGAGCCCTACCGAATGTTTTATAGGAGCCGTTTTCAGTGAAAAATAGAGGAGCCCTGCCAAACACGCCCTAACAAGAAGCCGACGCTGCTCAGCTATCCTCCTGGCAATGCTTAGCAATGAAATAATTAAGGTTCCTGACATACATACTTCTGCTTAGATTTTAAAATTTTCCTTTTTCAGAGTTCACTACAAGCATTCATGTAGTAGCTTTGGAATATAGGGATTAGATCAATAAATTTCCTACTACCGTCTTCTTTTCGGATGGTGATTCTTTCTTGAGTATTTTTACCCCCAGATGGTAATGATAGTTGATTTCTACACATGTACACATATATTAATAACTTAATTATAGGAGTAATACTACCTTTTTCCCTGTTTTCCCCTCCTAATTGGTAAACCTATGTTTTTCTTGAAGAACTGAAATCTAATCAACGGAACAAAGGCACCAAAAAAGAATCTGCAATGCAGTATAACAAACTTATACTTTAATAGATCAATGACGAAACAGATCAAGAAATTAGCAATAATAAAGGCCACAAAAGGGTGAGCAAATAAAAAATCGCCTTCACCTTAGCTGACGCGGCGCGAGCCGTGGGTGGCGCGAGGCACGAGCAGGGGCGTAAGGCACAAGGCGCGGACGGCGCGAGGCACGGGCGAGGTGCGTAGCAGGAGGTGCAAGGCGTGGGGCGCACGCTACGCGAGGCGGGTCTGGTGCGACCGTGCGAGGCGCGAGGTGCAGGGGCGCACGATGCGAGGTGAGGAGGTGCAGGGGCGCGTGGCGCGAGGTGCAGGACTCACGCGGCGCGAGATGGGTCCATGCGACCGTGCCAGGCGTGAGTTTTTTTAGGAAATTAAGTGCAAGTCACGAGGTGCAGGGGCGCAAGGCGCAAGACAGAGGCACAACTTATATTTATGGAGTACTATAGTCTATATACTAATATTAATTATGTGTAATCCAAGAGTTATTAGCTAATCTTGCTATTTGCTTTGCTTGATGAAGTATTATAATCTCGCTCGCTTGTTTGGCGCTCTGCATGTTTCTGAATGTAGTCTTGGGTTTTCATTATCGAAAATAAAAATTTATCCAAGGTCATAGACAAATAGGATATATAAAAAATATGAGACCAAATTAAAAAAATCAAATTATTTTGAAAATATCCGTAGAATTTGACTTGAAACTATTCCAAAGCTATTAAAAACATTATTGGTGTGGGATCGTGGCTGTTGCAGCGCCGCCACCGTGAGCATGGATGTGGCTTGTGAGGGGAATGATTGGTATAAGAGTTGGATTTATAAGATTTTGATAGATTGGGAGGAGCTATATGCGTATTGGACTGTTGCACAGGTGAATTTGGGCCGTGTGAGTGGGAGCAGGAAATGTGAGTGGGAGTAGGAAAACAACTAAAAAATCTGGTCATATCTAATTTTGTTGGACCCCATAGATAGAACAGAAACATTGTGAGTGGGAGTAGGTTGATAAAAAAATTCCCTTATCTAGCACTCTAGGTTATGAAATTTCGGTCTATGGACTGCCCACAACGTTGCTTTTTGCTTATGCTCAAACAAGAGAGAAGGCTGAAGCATCAGGCAGAAACATTGTGGAAACCGATGCTGAGAAAAAAAAAGTTCTGCCCGAGCCATATTGGTTCCTCGATGCTGAGAAGATAAAAAAATAATTTTGCACCGGCCGTTCGTTTCAACCAGCACAATCATCCTCTTCCACACACACTGAGCAACACGCTGACAGCTCTGAACATTGGGTCTTGTATACAGTAAAGCATCGATGCTCATACTGTATCCATTTATGGTTTCTAGCATCGATATGAGCTGGCGTACGAAGATGATTTTTCAGCACCGGCAACGCTGTGGCCAGAGGCTGCTTGGTTGCCACCCTGGCCTGAGAAGCCAAAAGCCAGGCAGCTGCATCTGACACTAATTGCCTGGCCCAGACAGGTTTCCCAGTGTGGGAACATAACAGGCCCATAATATATCTCTGGGAGCAGGGATCGAAAATTGGTCCGATTTTTTTTTGCCAACTGGTTGGCA
The DNA here is from genome assembly GCA_022457205.1 of Saccharum spontaneum. Classification (NCBI taxonomy): domain Eukaryota; kingdom Viridiplantae; phylum Streptophyta; class Magnoliopsida; order Poales; family Poaceae; genus Saccharum; species Saccharum spontaneum. The sequence continues at coordinate 46,578,441 of CM039610.1, forward strand.
AAACCTTTCTTTGCTTATCCCGTGCCTTCTTCCCAAAACGCTGAAACAATCCAGCAATATTCGGATGCCACACGTGCTTGCGTTTCCTGATCAATCGGCAGCTCCTAAGGTGAGTTCAGTTCCGTCAAACCAGCTCAATGCCCGCACTGGTTACAGGTGCGCCGCAGCTGCCGGTTGCAGAATCAAACAACGCATTGGCCACAGGCTGAAGGTGTGCTGCGGCGGCCGGCAACTTCGCCGGGAGGATCGGCAGCGGCGCGTCGAACCGCAGCACATTGAGGGCGTGCCTGATGTCCAGCCTCTGGCTCCGGTCCGGGTGCGCGCACCAGAGCCCGACGGCGAGCACGCGCTCCATCTCCTGGACACTGTACTCCCCGTCCAACCGTGGGTCCGCGGCCTCCAAAACCCTCCCGGCTTCGTGGAGGTCCCAGACCCTCTGCACCAGGTGGACCGTGCTCCCGTTCGGCAGCGTCACCACGGGACACCGGCCGCAGGCGATCTCGAGGAGCACGACGCCGAAGCTGTACACGTCGGACTCGACGCTCGTCCTGCCGGTGTAGAGGTGGCCGTAGAGGTGGCCGTCCACGTCAGCTTCTTGTTTGGGTTGTAGAGGTGGCCGTCCACGCTGCCGTTGCGCACCAGCTCGTAGACGAGCAGGAGGTCGTCGCCATCGCCGTCGCCGTAGCACCAACCGACGAGCAGCACGAGGTTCCGGTGCCGGAGACGGCTGATGATCCTCACCTCCGACATGAACTCGTTCCAGCCTTGCGGAGAAGTCTTGGAGACTCTTTTGATGGCCACGTGCAGGTTCAGGTCCTCCAAGAACCCACGGTACACCGATCGAAAGCCACCTTCTCCTAGTTTCCTGTCGTCGGAGAAGTTATTGGTGGCGGCGGCGAGCTCTTCGTAGGAGAATCTCCTTGGTCCCGTAGTCCCTTGCTCCAGCTCGATGACTTCCACAGCTTCACCTCGGAAATACGTCAGTGCTCTGGCGGAATTCTTCTTTGCCGCCGTTCTGCCTTTGCGCCGTTGCAAGTGGTACTGACGGCATAGACGGAGGCAGGCCAAGAACCCCATTGTGCCGGTGACGGAGACGCCGGCTACCAACATAATCAGTTTGATGCCCTTCCATTTATGACAGCTACCTGCAGCATACATAGCATCTTAATCGTATCTTAGAGCAACTCCAAGAGAGTTTGTAAAATTGGATGGCTAAATCAATGGTTTAGTTATTCTCTGAAATAGAAAACTTCTTCCAAAAATAGATAACTCTAAGAGTCTTTCTAAAATAGATAACTCCATGCTATATTTAGCTGGCACGGGCTCTGCGGCGGTGCCGCCATGCGAGGCACGGCGGGAAAAGGCTAGGGGAAGCGGATGGCGAGCCACGACGGCATGCTCTATTCAGCGAGCGAGGAGCCGCAATGGCATGCTACATTCAGTGAGCAAGGATCCCGGGATAGCATACTTGTTATTTTAGAACACCAGATAGAAAAGTGGTTGGAGGACTATTTTCTCCGAAAATACTCAAATATAGACTACATAGCACATATAGTTTCTCTCTAGGAGATGCTCTTAGGGCTTATTTGGATCAATTAGTACTAAAAATTAGCTAGCTAATAGCCAATAGCTGCTAATGTTTAGCTAGCTATTATTTAGCAGGGGTTGTTTGGATCCACGTGCTAATAGGTGGTTGGATAATGAGCTGAAGTTGTATATAAATTATTAGCACCTATTAGCAACTCTAAACCTACTAATAGAACTAATTGTTAGTAACTCTGCAGCTAATAATTAATCGGTCTGTTTAGATCCACTAGGACTGATTTTAGTTAATAATTTTTAGTCCTAATAGATCCAAATATGCCCTTACTACACTCCCATGGGATATTATATACACAAAAATAATTTTCGGACTTCAGAGACACCACCTTTTTTTACTTATTAAAACAGGATATTACTACACTCCCACAAGCTCTCCTTATTAGATGGAGACAATTTTTTTGTAAAAATTATATACCTCTACAAGATATACAACTATCTAGTTGATAACCTTTTGATTTGAGATAGTTTAGAGACATAAATATTAGTTTTTTAAGTTCTCATATTTTTTAAATTAAAACTTTTGAATTTTTAAAACAACCTCAAGTCCTCAAGTGTTAACATGATCTACGCGAATATTGTAGTTCTCGAGTCTTGACACAATCTTCAACTTTGCAGTTGATTTTGATTTGAAATCATTTAAATGCTCAAATGTTTGTTTTAATAATTATATTTTAAAATTTACTTTATTTTGAATTTTTGTGAATGACCTTGAACATTAATAGGTACTCCCTCTCCATCCTGTAATATAGCGTATTTTGGCATTTGAAATTTGTCCTGAAATGCACAAGATTTGAGGAATAAAAAAATAATGTTTACTAAATAGAAATACATGATTCAGTACTTGTGATATTTTGCACTGCTTGCCTACACGGCCATGTAGGTTGTTTACACAGCATGTAAACGCTACTCGATAGGTAACCGTGTAGGCCGATTAGCCGTGTAAAGCCGTGCAAAACCGTTTCGACCGTTTAAAAGGCCGTTTAAACGGCCGTGTATACCGACTTTTTACTAAATGATGGGTGACCGACCGTTCACCGTTTAACATTTAGGCTAACACTGATATTTTGTATGAGAAAACTAAGAGTCCACCCTTTAATTATGGGGAATAGAATCGGATTTCAACACATAGAAAGCTAAGTGAGTGAGGGATACATGCGTCTATTGCCCTCTTCGTAATTTTTTTCTAAGTGGCTAGCTAGACTGAACTATATTTCAGGACGGTGGGACTTGGGAGTATATATCAAAGTTGTAGACTTGTAGTTATCAGCAGAAGTAACTTTAGAATTGAAAAAAAACTCGGGCTGCGGGGTAGACACCCCCGAACTATTTTAACTTAAGGTAGAGGACTTCTCACCCAGTCCGAGACAACCCCAAACCCCATGCCCCGGCCGCACATAGGGGCCCGTTACGCAGTGAGAGGGCCGATCTATTTTACCTGTGCTTTGGGAACGCGGGACAGGCGAGGAGTTTTTTCCACACCGCCGACTAGAAATTCACCTGACCAAGGATTTGAACTCTGGTCATGAGAACCGCAATAGGAGGCTTGACCAACTGGTCTAGTATTTATATTTATTTGAGAGTTTAGGGTCCCAATGTTGATTATAGGCTCTTTATTTATTTGCTAGAAGCAGGCCTTATATGAGGAGCGAGAGCCATCCTTTCTCTAAAAATTGTTCCAATGAAAGTTACTAAAGCAAAGATTTCATATTGCAACAGACAAGACATGTAGTGGGATGGTAAGAAACATAAGGTACATGTTTCTTAATATATAGGTAGCGTGCCCGTGCGTTGCTACGGGATAGCTAACATTTTGTATTAAAAACACAAGAATCGCACGATAAGATAACAATACTATAAAAATTAAATACAAAAGTTCAAGTGACATTTAATTAAAAAACAAAGTTTGTGAAATTAACCGTCACGGAGAGCGCGATAAAGATCTCAAAACAGACCAAAGCTACTAATGTACAGGGCGACAAAACCATGGAAACCCATCTCACGTTCAAGGACCCTTCGAGTATAAAGCCTAAACCTGCTGCCCAAGCTCTACAATAGAGAAGTGGCACAAACTGAGGAGGCACAACTAAACGTTTCTAAAAACATATGGATCGCATGATAAGATAACAGTACCGTGAATTTAAATATCAATGTTAAAGTGACATTTAATTCAGAAAAGCAACATAGTTGATTGCACCAAACATTATGTAAAAAAGGTTGTTTTCACACCTAAACACCTACGAAAGCAGAAGTAATAATACAACACACCGGAATAACGGTAGGGAACCCGTCTACTTACAGTTCATGAGAAGTGGAGTTACATGAGTCATTGGGAGGCAGTCAAACAGATATGACACATATGTGCTCAGTGTTAACCAAATGCTAAGTACCAGCAAAAACAAAGCAAGTACTTTGGGGAAATAGTTGCATAGAGCAAGTGTTCACTTCCTGCAGGTTCCCCTACCTTATATGCTCTAATGACGTGCTATAAGCTTAGCAGCGGACCACAGTTCTCAAAATCTGCACTAGTATGTCAATGCACTCCATCAGTTTCTCCTGTGGAAGCAACTGAGGAAAAAATAAGAGATTAATTGAGGAAGTAAGATGCATACACTGTTGGCATGTGGTCAGGCCATGATCATCATCTATCATGCAGAGTATGCGTCAGCAGTAGTTGCAAGATCATGAGCCCTCAGGAACCTGAAATAAGACAGAAGCATTAACTATATATATCAGATGTTGCCTAATCTGAGTCTGAACACTCAAGTGCACCACAACGCATGAAACCGAAAATGCAGTATGTATGTGCCTATCTGGGATCAGAAACGGATGGTAAAATCAAAAAGACTATGCAGTTTGAACAAATTGATTCCAACTTTAACCAAAGGAGAGTCCTTTTCACTTTCTACAAAAGGAGATAGGCAATCTGTTGAATTAACAGCTCAAGCAAATATATAATTTTTTAATAATATAATTATCCATAGATTAATTAATATATGCAACCTCAATGAAAACAAAAATACAACTTTTGTCAGCTAATTTCAAAGCTGGTCAAACTTCCATTCTATGATGATCAAATTATTATCCCTACAGTAAGAGAGCAAAATAATCAGTAAAAACTTACCATAAGAACTTGTATAACTATCACAAGAACCATCCCTGAAACATGATGGGCATGACCCATTGTACCATCAGCAAGGAGCATAAATCAGCAATACTGATCGGGTAAAAAAAGCTTTTGTGTGTGCACCTTGCCAGAAAGCATCTCTGATACAGCATCCTCACAAGACCTGAATTCTGCACACATTGATAAACAAATGCATATGAACTTTTAAAATAAGCATAAAAATTGGGGATTTACATTCACCATCTTCCTCATCATCCCAAATCCTCTGGCTGCAACAGGTATTGAAGAATGTGAAATCAAGGATCTGCTAATGATCTGATCAGAGGAGATGTGTATACTATGGAATAAGTGCCATAAAAATAATGTGGAATAAGCAAAATATGCACCTTCTTTCCCTCAGGGTCAGGAATTTCCTTCGGAATATCATCATGCCTGCAAAGAACAATCTAAGTGAGACACCAATAGTGATAAAGATCATTCGTAAAAGGCTGTTCATAGTACTACAATATAGGCTCATATTGTCATATAAGTAAATGATAGTTTTACTTGAAGCTTTGTGACTTACAGAATGTAGTGGAGAAAGTATAACCCAAACTTCTATGCCCAAAATTAAAACAACAATATACTGATATGAATCATCTTAAGTTGAAGAATTAAAAAAAGATACCTCTGGCTTCTTGTCCTCAGGATAAATTGTTTGCCATGGAATTATATATAGCATCTGGTGTCATGTTTGGCGTGTAATAACTACAGAAATAATTAGAGCTAAATTCTGAAAATAAAGATGTGGGCTTGTGTCAGGGTATTCAGTGTGGAAAAGGGGTGTTTTTTTTCTTCAGCGCAGCTTCTGAAAATGCTGTTCAGATTCAAACATACCCGAAGTAACATATCACGGTTTCATATCACGAGCGCTGCAAGCTGGCTACGAGGTATATAGAATATAGACGAAATCAAAAATCTACAGCCTCGGTTTCCTATGGTTGACCCTCGGGTTCAGTCACAAAACATCCAGGGAAGATGGAGATGGAGACATAGGAGGGAGGACAGAGCGGTGAGGGGATTCAGGTACTTGGTGGTGACGCTCCAGCGATCTAGATCCGAGAGAAGCTTGACCTCGCGCCGTAGATCCGTGGTAGCCGGCTTCCGACGAGGTGGATGGGGTGGAGGCGGATGGGGCGCACCATGGGGATGAAGGATGTTGCGCCACTGCGGGCAGGGAGGAGCCACGCCGACAACGACCGGGCGACCTCTTGTAGCGGGCCGGTGCAGCCGCACAGGGAGGGATAGAGCGCAGGGTGCCTGGAGGGGCGGAGCTCGTCGCGGAGGCGAACCGGAGAGAGTGGGCACGGGGCCACAAAAGGAATGCGAGCGCGGCGAGTAGGCCGACGAGCGGCACCCGCACCGACCGCGGCCTCCAGGTGTCCGAGAGACGAAGATGAGGGTGGATCCATGGACATGTGCCGCCGATCTGATTCCGGTCGGAAGTCAACAACGTAGGAACCTCCACCAGTGTCATCTCCTAGGTCGATGAGGGCAGCGAAGCGAGCGGCAGGAACATGAGGGCTAGCGAGGGTGAGGGCGCCGGGTGGTGGACAAATCACGCTGGCGAGGGCGATGGTTGGCGGCGGTGCGAGGCAGGAGGAAAGCCAATTCCTCGTGGTGATTGGGGCTTTCCATTTTTTACCTTCCTTGCGTGCGGCCGCCTCTCTTCCCTTCCTGGCCACGGATCGCATGCGTGATATGAAACTCTCTTCCCTTCCCAGCCACGGCCCACGGATCGCATCGTGGGGTCCCACCTGCCGGCGCGGACTCGCGGTATCGCACGAGGTGAGGCAGACGGACGAAGGAAGCGATTGTCGCACCAAAAAAATTGTCCATCTTTTACTCTTTTTAGTTGTAGGAGAAGTGCACGCACAAGTATTTTGCATGAAAAATTACGTGACCACACGACTTTTATAGACCTAAAAAACAACCTTTAAAAATGAAATTTACCCACACATAGAAATCAAGCATTTTTTTAGTAATAATGAGTCTGCCTAGCTTCTTCCCTAAACGTATCAAATCAAATATATATAAATATAAGTATATAGTAACTTCAATGCACCTTTTCAGGTCTGTTTGGATCTATTATAATTATAATATAATAATCAGCTAAAATAATCTAGGAGCTGTTTGGATCAAAACTAAATTATTATAATATGAATTGTGCATGAGATTATTATAATCATGATTGTGGATTATAATAATCAGAATGTTTGGATCCGGAGTATTGTGGTTGGTTACCTTACTGCTTAGAAGATGACATGAAAAGAAAAGATAAGGTGGGGGTGGAGCTAATTTGGACTTCCAGCAACCATAATCCCCCAGGTCAGGTCTTTTCTGGATTATGGTCATCGGGGTTTTTATTATAATAATTCATAATATAATCAATCTCATTTGGAACATAGTTTGATTATACAACCTGATTATTATAATCATAGGGTATCCAAACAGGTCTCTAATTTGTAATCCAAAGTGGCTAGATTATAAGGAGGATTATTAGTTTATTATAATCAAAACATCATATTACAATAATCCTATAACTCACCTGGACCTACTTTTTTGTAATTATGAGTAATTTTCACATAACCTAAGAATAATCTACAATAATAATACAGGAATCTAAATAGTCCAATTATTAAAATTTATAATCCATATTAGTATAACTTAACACCGTTAGCCCATCAAACTAACGGAAGGGCCAAGAAACCAAAGAAAATTCGTTTTAGGGCCAAATAGCCAAGTTCGAGAAAAAAGACCAAGAAACTAAGCAACACTTTTTTTAGGGCCAAGGAAATAATTTCCTCATTATTTATAATAAGGATTATAGATTATAATAATCAGGATTATAGATTATAATAACTAGAATGTTTGGATCTTTGAATTATTAGAGTTGGTTAAAGTGAGAAATTCTTATCTTACTCTTTAGAGAAGATGACAGGGCAAGATAAGAGAAAATGGGGGAGGGGGCAATTTGGACTTTCAACAACCATAATCCCCTAAAATCAGGTGTTTTTTTGGATTGTTGGATTATGGTAATCATGGGGTTTTATTATTATAATCCATAGTATAATCAATCTTGTTTAGATCATTATTTGATTATTATAATAGGGTATCCAAACAAGTCTCTAATTGTAATTCAAACAGACTAGATTATAAGATGGATTATTAATTTATTATAATCAAAACATCAAACTACAATAATAATCCTATAATTCACCTCAGACCTATTTTTTTGTAATTATGAGTAATTTTCACTTAAACTAAGAATAATCTACCATAATATAATATGCATAGGAATCCAAATATTCCACTTATTATAGTTCATAATCATGTTTAACACTAATCAATGATATACTTGGCACCCATATCTAATTCTTACCTCATTTCTTATGCAAAGTCTGAGATAGGAGGGAGTATTAGGCTACTCTAGATGCATTGGGTCATATCATGCTTCTAAAGTTGCCATGTCAAATATATACAAGTATAATATATCCAAGGCTAGCATATATAACTATCGCCGTGTTCTGCAACACTACTTCAGTATGTAGCGAACGAACAGTGTTTTCCTCTCATAGCATTTCAGCATTAGTAGCAGCATCAGCTAAATTTCAGCGATATATCTATAAAAGTCAAAACGACTTAGACTGTATCTGGTTCAGCTTCTCCAAAGTGATTCTACTGCCAAAAAGCATAAAATCAACCGAATGGATAGAACCTGAATTTTCACAGCACCTTGGATCCTGCTCAGCTTCCAGCTTTTTTACAAATTGGTGGAAATAGAGAGATTTTTTTTACAGTTGTTTCAGGGAAGAAAAAAAAAGTGAGGATACAGGTTTTATAGTTGTTTTAAGCAAACAATTTATAGCGTGTTTACAGCATAATAGTTCACAACAAGTTTTTCACACTCGCAGCAGCTTTTCAACATAGTCAGTTTATAAAGACAGTAATGAGTTAATCAAATAGCGATGACTTTCGTAGAAGAAAACTAAAGGATCGGAGCTAGAGTGCACTGCTAACCTGCTGGTGGAGGCGGCGGCGCGATGATCTCCATGGGGCCCGTGATGTTGTATCTGATGTAGCAGCTGTACCCCAAGAGGTAGCCAGCGGTGTCATTCGGTATGTTCGTCACCAGCTCATCGCGCAGGTAGCCGAGGCATTTGGTGCACTCGTCGTGTACCAAGTCCCACCTGCACTGCGCCAGCGCGTACATCTCCAGCGAGTTGCTCTTCGAGTCCATGTAGCTGGAGCTGTTGTAGGCGAACCGCAGGGGCGAGACGGCGGCCTGCTCAGTGAGGTTGCCGACCAGCGCCCACCGCGCGTCGCTCATGCGGGCGGCGTCGGCGGCGTCGAAGGTGTAGTCGTACGAGCGCGCCACCCATGTCGCGAGGTCGAGCTGGTCCAGCGCGCCGAAGAAGGGCTGGTTACCGGATGAGGCACCTGTCGTAGTTGACGCTCGCCGATCGGCTGTACGGGCACCCGGCGCCCACCCAGGAGACCGCCGCGTCCAGGCACCTCACGCACATGTCCCAGCTATAGTGCGCGTAGCACATGAGGAGGCCGATCGAAGACATGGTCGCGCCCAAATCCGTAGCTACTGTTGAAGAAGCCGCCGTTTTGGGTGGCGCCCTGGCCGAGGAGCTCGACGAGCTTGTAGACGTTGAACTGGTACCAGCTCCCGGCGGTGAAGTTGTCTGAGATGAGCAGAATGGCGATGGAAATGGCGTGTACTCATCGTCGTCGGCAGGCTGAGCCCCAGCTCCAGCGAGCCAGGTGGTGGTGGTTGCGGCGAATAAGAGCAGGACAGGGAGAAGGCGCTGCCACAAAGCCATGTAGCTAGCTTGACGTGGATATGCTGTGTTTTCACAAGCGAGCGAGGGGGCAGTCGTGGAGGGAGATCATCGCACATTTAAATTTGGTCCAGGGCAACGATGACCCTAATAACCTATACATAAAATAAAATAAAATAAAATGGTAGCAAGAGACCAGGAGGAGAGCCCGGCCCGGAGGGTGCAGCCAGGTCGCTGCCTCTTGTCCTTAGCAGCCAGGTCGCTGCCTCTTGTCCATATCGCCCAGGATCTGTTTTCTTGCACGTCAGTCTTTACGTCGTAATTTTAGCTAAGGCAGCTTTTTTTTTTGGTTGCTTCTCCCACAAAGTACCTCTCTCAGGGTCTGTTTGGTTGAGCTGTAGATCTGGAAAAAAGCTGCTGTGAAAAAAATTAAAAGCTGTTTGGTTAAACAAGTATAAAATATACCTCCTATCTTTATCTTTCTTGAAACAACTACGAAAGAATTTTTTATTCCACCCATTTCGAAAGCAGAAAGCCAAAAGCCTAATTAGCATGCAAAAGCAGCCCTTTGGTTAGGATTTTGGTTTTTGAGGAGCAAAAGCAGCCCCAAAAGCCCAACCAAACGGAGCTTTAGATTTATCTTTCTTAAACCCAGACTCTAAATCTTCATTTGGAAGTTATTTAATAAAAATCGCTCTCTATATCTCTTCACTCCCCCAACAACTTATTTATATCTTGTTCGGTAGTTTGGAGAGCCATCTTCACTCTCTATCTTTGGTGAGCAAGAAATCAGGAACATATGACAAAAATATTTGGAGCTCGAGATGAAATACTTGTGTCAAAGAGGATTTTTTAACAAAATATCTATTTCAATCATTACAAAAAGATATAAAGTGACTCTTATAGTTGCTCTTAAAGGGCTAAAACAACGAGCGATAAGATGAATAAGATACACCCTAAGTGTTCTTCCAAAGTTTTGCCGCTGTCAACAGATGTGGGAGCGTGGTGGGGTTTGGGGTGGGCACGGGGGATACGGTGGTACCAACTAAGGAGGACAAACGAAGGGAGGGAGGGAGAACACAAGTCGGTTTTACAATAACCTTTTATATCTTTTCAAGGGCGGTAGACTTAGTCGATCAACCCCTTCTACAAATACTGTGTGATGCACTACAACTTACAAACACGTTTTAGAAATCAGTTTCTAGGGGGCAATTCACTTAATAAAACCATCTCTGAAAAAAGCTATACCTATTTTCAAAGACGGGTGACATAAGGAATCGCTTCTAAAATCCTATTTTTAAGCGGTGGATGAAAATAGGTTATTTCTAGGGCCAGTTGACTAAGTCAACTATCCTTGCAAATAATTGCCAATAAACAAATAAATTCATAACTTCTTTAAATGAAGTCAGATAGAGACAAAATTTATATAAAAATTATAGAGTTCAATGAGATTTCAAATTTTGTAGTTGACAACTTTTATCTTCTCAAATTTTGAAATTAAAAATTCACACTATCTAGGATAGTGGCACACCCTATGTTAAAGTTCTAGTGCTCAACGAGATCTAAAAATTTTGTTGTTCATTTTTTTATTGAGATAGTTTAGGTAATGCAAAATGATAGCATCCTATACTTATCACAGACGATTGTGTGATGCAGCGGAGATTATAGGTTCAAATCTCCAAGGACGCATTTGTGGGAAAATGATAAGAAAACAGATCTCGTGACACACCTACAACCACGAGGTAGCTCCTCGGGCACACAAAAATATTTTTTCTATTTCTTATGATTTTTAAAAGTAAAATAATTTTTAGGGACGATTGACTTAATAAAATTATCTCTAAAAATCAATTTTGACTGGCTCTAAAAACTTATATGTATGGTAGTAAAAGAGGACCCTTGATGCAAATTTTGCTTTTGATGCTAGGTACGTGGTACTTCAAAAAAAAATTCACCAGCACACGAGAGACAGCTGAAATTTGGTTAACAAGGAAAAAAATTAAGTAGGGGAAAAGAAATTAATATTCTACGACGAAAACTCAAATAAATGAAAGAAAAAAATCAACCACGGACATAGGCACACGGGCACAAGCACAAATACAGACGAGAGAGGATGTTAGTGGATTTTGTATCTGACTATCGATCAGCTTCCACATGATAAGTGTTGGCTAGGTAGCCCCATATGCATTACGAGTAAATGAGTAATGGATATGCAAGTCTTTAATACCATAGACCATAACATCCACAAACTTATTAACAATATAAAATTAGTAAAAATGTGAACCATAACTTCCACAAACTTATTAACAATAACTTCAACATGATACAGAGTTGAGGTTATTGTTAATAAGGGTCTGTTTGGTGGTGGTTGACACGGTGAAGAGCACGACAGGGAGAAAGCGCCGCCACAAGGCCAGGAGCTTTATATTTCTAGCTTGGCGTGGATGCTGCATTTTCACAGGCGTGAGGGCAGTGGTGGAGTGGCCGTCTGGCATAGGAAGAGGGGAAATGGTCGTAGAAATATACAACGATGGCCCTAGTAACATATATATACAGAATTGGTTGCAAGAGGCCAGGAGAGCCGGAGGATGCTCCAATGCGCGGTGTTCGTTCTTAGCTGAGAATCTTGAGATGCCCTTCACCATACCCCGCTTGCATCGCTACCTCTTGTCCATATCACCCAGGATGTGTTCTGATGCACGTCAATCCTGACGTCGTTACTCTAATTTTGCTATGGCATTTTTTAGACTCCTTCTTCCACGAACTGTTTTTTTAAGAATCTTAATGGGCACATTCAGGTATTTGGTCAGTTATTTTAGGAAGGGTGCAGAATTCGAGTTGTAAACAATTTATAACCGGATAAGATTATCCGACCTATCTGTGCTTATAATATTATAAGTGGTAAATTTTCTATTTTCTGTTTCTTACTCTCTTCGTTGTCTGTCCATTCCCCACTTCTGTTCCATCCCCTTGCTGCTCCGTCGTTCCTTACTCTCGCCTTTTTTTAGTTTGAAGCTGATATATCTATACATAATACTAAAAGCGGTAAATTTCTTTCTTTCGTCTCTCACTCTCCCCTTAGTCCGTTTGTCCTTCACTTCTCTCCTGTCTCTTTGTCCTTTGTTCCTCACTTTCATCCTTCTCACTTTGATCCGGCCACTTGAGCCCGTGGGCGTTGTGGCGCACGTGTTGCCATGTGGCTCACCTCCATTGTTGCATATGGTTTTAAGGACCGTAGAATGCAAATCATATGTATGATAGAATCATTTATTCAATATATGCATGTGACTCCAGGGCATGTGGCTCAGGGGCTCGTGTTGAGTACTTAACAAATGGGTTACCTAACCCCCCCCGGATCTGTGCTATGACAATATGATAGACCCACAAACTAATTCTTCTAATCAACCTGGGGTTTGGGAGCTACACCCATCATAGGCACTCACGTTCACACTTCGGACTATTGCTAAGGCCTGATGGGCCTAAGACAACTAATCCAGAAAGAGGCACCGGTTCCAAGGAGATAAGCCACGAGGGCAAGCCTGTGCCTAAATCGCCCGCGCCCGAGGGCTTGGCTTGGACCACCAGGTTCCTGACCTTGGAAGGTGACAACTAACCAAGGGCAGCCACGAGCGCCCTTATGTTGCTTGGCTCGGCTTCCCATCCCGACCAACGTGAGGAATACTCCTCCAGAATCTATCAGACACCTAAAACCTGACACGGATAGAGCCATAGAGCGTTAGGTCTTGCTGGGCTCTGTTCCCTCGCTCCCATGAAGTCATGTCGGCCACTTCAAGCCTAGGGTCATGCCCGTGGCATGACACATCATAACAAGGATGAGTGCACGGCCACTGCCTGGGCGCGCTTGGGCCTGCCACTTACTCTATCTTTGCATGTGGCCAGGCCCTTAGCATGCAAGGAAGACGAATCCGGGAATGACACATCGGCAACTCCAACTCTGACAGACAACTCTATGCTCTAGTAGAGGATGTTGGGGTAGTTGAGGACTGTCAGCCAAGAGCAGCAACGAGGGATGATGCCCGACACCTCCACCAACCAAATATTTAGGACACAAAATCCTAGAAACCCCGTGAAACCTAGCCCGACCCACTTTGAAGTCGGCCAAGCCGACTTTTCTGCTGATTCCAAACTGGGTTGTTTTCAAATCGGTTTTTGGATCTATTTTGATGTGGGAAACTTGGTGAATGCATTTTGGACTCGTTTCTTACTAGGACAAGACCACTTGCTTCTATATAAATGAGAGGATCACGGCCGATTGAGGATCCAAACTTTCAATCATCAAAAAAGACAACTAGTATCTCTCTTTACCCTCTTTTACCATCTACCTCTTCTCCTCGCTCTTTGTCGTTGCTGCATGGCTAGAGGGTTGACAATGACGAAGCTCTAGAGCGACTAGACCGGCTAGGGGAGCCCATAGTCGCCAGCCACCCCGATTGGGTCCCTCACGGGCATGTAGAGTTTCGGGTTTCAAGAGACCTCATCGGCGTCGCTTGCGCATCGCGCTCCCAGTGAGGTTCCTCCGGCGACATGTCTTGAGTATCGTGCTCATTGCTAGAGGCACAAAGTCCGAGTGCGGAAAAACCCTAGGCGCTGGCCAACCTAAAATTTTGCTAGACCCTACATCGAGCGTTCTAGCTCCTTACTGGTGTGGTGACCCAACTCGGTATCAACACTGTGGTGCTGAGATACATAGTGCTGGTTCTAGTTGTACTATACACAAGCAAGGATGGAACAGAGTTAAAAATGTCAACATATTAACACCATTTTCAAGCATGTTAACACTATTTTTTTATAAAGCTAAAAACTTAAAAAAGTTAGACTTCTAAGGATGCCTCACCATTGATGCCGGCCTAACATAGTAACATATTAACTAGCTGTGGTGCTGAGATACATAGTAGTAGTGCCGGTTCTAGTCGTGTCATCCACACGCAAAGAAGGAACAGAGTTCAGAAGTCCGAGCGGCACCGGTACGCAGGTTGCCACCGGCATTCTTCTCTCAGGGAGGCTCGGCAGCGGCGCCTCAAACCGCAGAGCGCTAACAGCTTGCCTGATGGATGGCCTCAGGTTCCGGTCCTGTTGCGTGCACCAGAGATCGACGAGCAACATGCGCTCCATCTCTTTGGGGTCAAACTCCCCATTCAGGTGGGGGTCTGCCGCGTGAAGAACCAGTCCGCGCTCCTGCAGCTCAGAAACCCGTTGCGCCAGGTGGACGACGGTGTCATTAGGGAGAACCACCACAGGCTGCCGGCCACAGGCGACCTCAAGGAGGAGGACGCCGAAGCTATAGATGTCGGATTCCGTATTGAATCTGCCGGTGACCGTGCACTCCGGGTCCATGTACCCCATGGTTCCGGCGAGCACCGTGGTGTACGAGCCGCCATGATCGATGAACCTTGCGAGGCCGAAGTCACCGAGCTTGGCGTTGTAGGACGCGTCCAGCATCACGTTGCTCGGCTTGATGTCCCTGTGCACCACGCACTGCTCCCACTCCTCGTGCAGGTAGAGCAGCGCCGACCCCAGGCCGAGCACGATGTCGTGCCTGGGTGTCCACGGGAGCACGTCGTCATTGGCGCCGTACAGGTGCGTGTCGACGCTGCCGTTGGGCATCAGCTCGTAGACGAGGAGAAGCTCGCCGCCGCCGTGGCACCAGCCGATGAGCGGTACCAGGTTGCGGTGCCTTAACCGGCTGATGATCCTCACCTCAGAGGCGTACTCCTTCCTCCCCTGCTTGGAGCCCTTGGACACCCTCTTGACAGCCACATGAAGGTTCATCTCCTCCAGGAATCCTCTATATACTGACCCAAACCCACCTTCACCAAGCTTCTGGCTGTCTGAGAAGTTGTTAGTGGCACTGGCGATTTCGCTGTAGCAAAACCGCTTTGGCCCGGTCCCTTTCTCGAACTCGTCTTCCATCTCAAACTCCTCTTCCGGAAGTTTGGTGGCCTTTTTTTGCCGTTGCAGGAGAAGGAGGCATGCCGTCGTGAAGCCTAGAATGATCAAGAACGAGACCAAACCAACGGATATGCCAATGGCAACGCGTCTCTTGGACGAAGGTGAAGGTCTTGTGGGAAATGAAGATCCTGGGAATCCTGGTATGTTGCACGACGTAAGTTTCTTGTTTCTTCTAAATGTAAATATAACAGAGCATTTTCTATAACTGTGTCAATCGATAAAGCAACGAGACACGCATACCTGGAGCCGGCGCCGGCAGCGGCGCCGGCACCGTCGGTGGCGGCAGAGTGACGTCGAACGCGCCCACCTGGTACCGCAGGTAGCAGCTGTACCCCATGAGGGCTCCTGAGATGTTGTTGTTGGGGAACTCGCTCCACAGCTTTTCGGCGTAGTTCGAGATACACCCGTTGCACTCGCTGGCGTTGAGGTCCCTGCTGCACTGCGCCAGGCCGTACATCCTGCCCTGCTCCGGTCCCGAGTACGGCGTGCTGTCGTTGGAAATCCGCAGCGGCGAGGTGACCACGCCGCCGGTGAGCTTGCTCATCAGGGGCAGCCAGGCCTCGTGCACCGGGTCCGGAGGGTTAGGTTTAGGGGGGGTTACCGGGATGTATTCGAGGTCTGCGGTGGCGGGGATCGACGCGTTCGAGTACCGGAGCACACACGCGACGTAGGCGGCCTTCACGTCCCGGCTACCCGGGCACGCCGTCGTGATCCCCGCGGGTGCGCCGGTGAGGCACTTCCGGCACTCCGTCGCGTTGCGGTCCGCGAAGCACATGATGAGGCCGAACACCTCGTCAGACCCCTCCCCGGCGCTGCCCTTGTAGAACCAACTGTTGGCGCCGGCCGCCGCGGGGAGCGTGGCCAGGAGCTGGTCCAGGTTCTTCTTGTATTGGCTGCCGCCGGTGTAGTTGCCTGTCGTCGAGCAGGATGCAAAAACTGGATCATCGTACTGCCCTGCGGCCACCGGGGGCGCCTTTTTTTGAGAAACCCACCGGGGGCGTCCTTGCTTTTTATATTCCATAGGGCACCTCCAGTCCTTGGTTGGGAAAAAAATTGGGTGTAGCGTCCCTGCACCAGCGCTTCCAAGCAGACCCACTTGAACAAATGCCACGTGTCCCAGAAAATTCATTACACGGTCAGATGATATTCTAAAAATAGGCAAATAAAAGCTCGTCAGGATACTCTAAAAATAGGCAACTGAAAACTCCACCTCCTTACCATGTGATGGATTTTCTGAGACATGTGTCACCAGATCCGAGCAAGTCTGCACGACGAGAGGGTGCAGCCAGACTGGACTGAATTTTTCCCCTTTGTTCGAAGCGAACTGACGAAAGTTCAACGAGACAAAAACTTTGTTCGCTTATGCTGAAATTTGGTTTATGCTGATGCTTATACTGATTTGTTGTGAGAGGAAAATACTATTTGTTGGCTGAAAAGTCTGGTTCAGGTGCTCCGGTGCTTGGTCCGATTTATAAGAGAGAGCCAGTTAAAAAGCTCTATTCTCGCGCGGCTCAGCAGTGACGCATTGGAGCGTGAGCTGGCCGCACGGTTTTATTGTTTAGTCAGCCTCGGTTTGACTACTACGCATAGTGCGATTTGAGTTCCGACACATATGGTTCGGTTTCCAGCATGTGCAAAGTTTGATTTTGTGTGCTCACGGTTCGATTTCTGTGCACACCAGAGGTGCTCTTATTAATCCTATCACCCTGTTTCGTCCTCTGCGTTACTTCAATTCTTGCATGACAAAAAGACCTGTCTTGGTGACTTGGTGCGCAGATGCAGGAACCTGCTTCGTGTTAAAGCAGCGGGAACAGGAACAAATGCTAGCTAGCTAGCTTCTTGCAGAGTTGAGGAATATACTCGGCATGTGTTGTTCTGCTGGCTGTGGACATGACCTCGCCGGCCGCCGTGCACGTGTAGACGTTCCGTGACCACATTTCCGATGACTCCCTAGTTTTTAATAAAAAATTTTCAATACACACACACGCCCACGTCCACGTCCACGCACACGCACATGGACACGCACATATCTATCTATCTATATATCATAAAAAAATTTCCCCCCTCCCACCACATCACCCCCCCCCCCCTCTTCCGTTCCCTCACCTGCATATCCTCCACTTCCTTGCAAAAAAAAATACTACATGAAAATACACATGTCCCCCAACCACAGGTAATTAATCATCTTATCCATTTGTCCGAAAAGAAGATCGAATGAGGCATGCCCTGATCATCGGTTTGCATGATTTTAGGAGCAACACATTGGTTCATTCTTTTTAGAGGGTGCAAAGAAATCATTCAGTTTGTAGTCCATTCCATGATTGTTTTTACCACTGCATATTTACTCTAATTGAGTTCATAGTTCTCGTGGCAACATGCAAGATATTCTCTAATTTTTATAACATTGACGGTGACACGGTACGCGGTCCTTCCCCTCCTTGGGCGAGGGGTCATAGGTGGTTCCATCATCCTTGCAGTGTTTTCTAGGTGAAAAAACTTCGTCTCATTGTATGGGCAGAGGCGACGTTGTCCTACGTCATGTTCTCCATGCAGGCACTATTGTGGAGGACAATCTGTGTATAAAGGTTATTTGGATCCTCGCTAATCTTCAGCGCAGGCTTTAAGTTTGGTGGTCACTTGGTCAGAGCGTCAACCAGCCGATGGAGGTTTTCTTCAGTAGTTTTGGATTTGGCTCAAGCTTCTGTGCTGATTTCATCATTTTGGTGCACTACCAAACCACCTCTAAAAATCATTTAGATCTAATTATCACAATGCATAATTTTCTATAGCGGTTTTTATAGAGAATACAATTTAATTAGCACTTGCATGAAGATCAGTTGTGACAAAGTATCGTTATCTGTCCTGCTCCATTTTATTGTTGCCTCCTCGCCGCACCCATTCTGCCATGTCCTCTCCTCTGCCTCTCTCTTTTCTCGAGCATAAGGGCATAAGGCACTCTCAACACCTTTATTCCACTAAAGTTGCTCTTTGCCAATCTGCAGCAAAAATGAGCATAAGAGCCTCTCACAATCACCTTTAAAGCACATCATAATCTTCAACTTGAGTGCTTCAATGGAGTCATGCTGCACCAAGGCGTCTAGGTGCTGGCAACTACCAAAAGTAATAAAAAAATCTAGAGCCAACATGCCTAGTGCCACTTAATGCAATCACTTAAAGCACAAGTATCAGAACCACTCCAATCTCACCAAGAATGCAATCTTTAGCAAGCAAATGTGAGTGGAGGTGTTTCTTGAGCTCTAGTGATCAAGGGAATCCTAGAGTTCTAGACGCCCAACAACACACTATTTGTAGCCCCTATCAAGAAACTAGTTGTTACCAATTTGGTGGGATGAAAATGACACCATCAAGACGACCTCCGGTGGGTTACCAAAATTTAGCATCGAAGCTCTCTCAATGGTTACTGACGCTTTGTCAAAACTAGTTGTTATTGTGCTTGTAGCTCAGGTGGGTGGTCTTCAGTGATCACCGGATAGTTCCGGTGAGCTCTAGAACCCCTCGCACACAAAAAACACCCTCTTTGTAAAGAAGGTCCGGTGGGTTCACCGAAGGGCTCTGGTGCCCTATTTTGAACTTTGCCACACGTGCCTATGCATTGTGCCTTGTCAGACCTAAGCTCTAGTGCCCAGCTCTCCGACGGCACTAAAAGTTAGGGTTTAATATGTGCTAGGGCAGTGCACTAAGCTCTGATGGTCGCCAAAGAGCTTTGGTGGATTAAAATGAGTCCACCGAGCTTCTTTTCTCAAACATTTTCAAATGGCTAACTCCAATACATCTTCTATGGGATGACAAACACCTTTAGTACTGAATTAGATTTTTTTCAAAGGTTTTCAGTTGCTTCTCACCACGCCACTTGATCCTAATGCATATGCAATATTAGATCTCACTAGGTGGAACTAAATAACCGGATTAGTAACCAATTTGCCCCTCTTTATAGTATGGATATCTATCCTAACAACCTGGCCATTTCACTTCTCTAATAACCACATGGCTAGTGAAAGACAAAGCCCTATTTTATACCTTTGCGTTCACTTGTCTTTCATCGTTTGCACTTCTAGCATCCATCATCTTCAACTATTGAGCTTTTGCACACTCAAGTTACCTAGGATTTGGAAGCTTATTCACTAATGGATGTGATCATATTAATTTATCTTACTGAAGTGTGACTATGTGTTGATGGATAGGCTATGGTTGCTCCATTTATGGGTGTGTTTGGTTTCATGCCTTAGCTAGAGCCTAGCTAGAATTGGAGCTTGGTGAGGCTAGGCCTGTCCCCAGCAAGTCAACATGGGTGTGTTTGGTTGGACTGCTATCCTTGACCTAGTTTTCATGAGAGTTTGTTTGGTTGTTTGTTTTGCTTTGCATAGAATCACCACATCTTTACTCTGGTATGGTTACCTTCTTTGAAGCATTCTATCAAACAGGTGGTGAGCTTGTCGCGGTGGTGCTGCCTGTGCTGCTCACTACCTCCGTTCCCAATCTCTCTGCCTCCTGCTCGTCTCCATTCCCAATCTCTCTGCCTCCTCTGCTAATTTTGTCCAAGAAGAGCTAGCTCACCGATTCAAGAGCAAGCAGCTGCAGCTCGCATAGCCAAAAATGGAGAAGAAAGTTGCGGACGCAAGCAGCTCGCAGCTTGCTGATTCAAGAGCAAGCAGTGGCAGCTTGACCGATTCAAGAATGGAGGAGAAAGTGGCGGACGCGGTGGTGGCAGCGGATCAGGACGGCGCGGTGTACTGCAGCGAGCACCCGTACCCTCCAGGTGCGACCGCGGTGGCCGAGGCAGGCGCTGACGGCATATGTGCCTTCTGTTTGCAGGAGAAGCTCGGCATGCTGGTGTCGTCGTCCAAGTCCAACCCCTTCCATCCATGCTCACCTTCCTCTCCGGCGAGAAGGAGCCCATGCTCTCCATCTCCTTGGCACCTCCACCTACACCTCTGGCACCGTGGCGCTTCCACCTCCACCTCCGGCACCGAGGGGCTCACGTGGTGCTCTCGTGCTGGCCGGCGGGGTCTCCGGAGGGAGTTGCAGTGAAGTGGTGGCCAGCAGGAATCAGCAGGGCGGCACCATTGGCCCTGACTTCCTCGCTTCTGTCACGCGCTCACGGGAGGTGACCCGAACGTGAACCAGAGGCTGGGTCGGGGCTGGCTCCAGTAGAATGACCGATTTAGGCATTCAATCCTAGGCAGGCTACAAGGGTACGGGTGACCAGCCCTAGTGTCACACCCATTTTTAAGTCCAATTGGAATGCATAATCTTATATGTGCCCAGAGATCAATCACACATAAGCTGACAAATTAAAAGGAGTATCATCACAAATGTTATTACATCACGATTATTACCGCATAGTCTTTACACAAATATAGCGAAAATAAAAAGATAAATCTCTCGTGGTAGCTCCATGCACAGGTACATTGACCGGTTGTCCGCAAGACTAGTAATCCTCAGGGAAGTAGGAGTAGTAGTCACTATTTGCACCATCTTTTACCCATCCGGGATTTTTATCAAAATAAGAAAAATAAACAAGTGTAAGTACATCTCGTACTCAACAAGTGTAACATGGGGTTCATGAGGCTCAAAGGCATGACATTGGTTTAACAACATGTAACTTTTAGTTGGTATAGTTTTAGCATATCAATAGCATCAAGTTGTCTCAATTTACAATAACATATGATCAATGTAAAATGAATAACGAATAGCAAAAAAAACATATTAATCATTAGTGATCAACTATTCCATAAGGGTCCAAGGCCACTCATGACTGTGAGAACGGCTGTTATAACAGTTTTACACTCTGCAAAGGTTGTACACTTTCACTGTGAGTCGTGTAGCCCATATGCCCGTGTTAATTACTCTCAAAACACTTTCAAGGTGAGCAGGCAGGGTAACACTATAAAGTCTTTCAAAGGTTTGTCTAACATGTTAGGACCATTAGATTCACTGGGCAAACAAATATAGAGCCCCCTTCCATATGGCACAATGACACGCAGCCTATACACATAAGGACAGAGGCCGCACTATACCCGATTCGTCAAGCCATTCTTACGCCAAAAAGGTTACCACTAACAAGCTAGAAAGGGTCCTTCTATATAACTAAAACCAGAGCCATATAGCCCTCACAGTTGTACTGTAAGTCCTAGATGTTCGCTTATAGATGAGTCCTTATAGAGAAACACTAGAGCACCATAAGATAACCCAAATGCTCTAGCCCCCTTTAAGTATGTTACTAAAAAGTCATCTTTTAAGGTTTGTTGCATATTTCATTAATTAAATTACAAAATCATAGTTCATGTTAAGCACTAGCAAAGCTACTAAGTCATCCTTAGCAAGGGAATACATGCATAATGATTAATGAATGTAATTGTTTATAGTGAATAGGACAACAAGGATAATCCCATGCTATACTTGTCTTGGTCAAACTGGTCCTGATGATCCTGCTCGAAGAAAAAACTCTTAGTCACCAACGAATTGCTCACCGTCTATACTCGATCAACATAGCAACAACATTCATCCAAAAGCAATCATGCAAAATAAACAAGACTATCATTAGAACAGTATACGAACAGTAATAAAATAAGATAAAAAATTTTTAAAATGAATTTACAACTCGCTAGGATCACATAGACGCGAAGATCACAAAAAACAGAGCCAAAACGGTGAAGTTATAAATTTACTAAGATTTCCTATAGATAAATAATTACTTTAATACAAACTCGAAATTAAAATGTTTCAAACTTACTGTACAGTAGCACTATCATGTAGAGCTCGCGAATACAAACCTAACGTAATTTGAAAGGGTCAAATCGGAGTTAAAACGGAGATTCTATGCATGAATTAACCTAATAGACCAGCCCCATAGTTGGGGGTAAAATAGACTTTTTCCTATTAACTTTTAACAGCTATGAATGAGAAACAATCGTGAAGCCAAGAGACATGATTAGAGATTACTTTGGTAACATCATCATGCATGGGCATAAGAACTCCTATAGGAGTACACATTGTTCTTCGTCAGTTTGTATACAATTTTTGTTTAAAGATTTATATAAGGATCTTTTGCCGATTGCTTCGTAGGTTATCTACTACCTATTTTATGTGAATCAGAATTTATGTTTGGACTCCACTCTCACATTATAGTTAATCAAGCTTGAAATTAGGGTTATTTTATATTGTCTTTCACAATAGCAAAGACAGGTAATTTATATGCAATGTGAGGGAGTTATTTTGATCTTTTTCATAATGGCATATATGGCTAATTTATAGACATATTTAGGGGTTATTTTGAATTTCTTTTCGTAATAGCAGGATTTGCCGACTCAGTCTTTAAAGATGCTCACAGAGGTATGGTTTGCGTGCGTGTTTTCATGGGGGTGAGTGTGTGTGCGTTGTCAGGGTCTGTGTTGTACTGTATAATCGTCAAAAAATTAGGGAGTTACTTTATGTATTTTTTTATAACGGTAGAGGTGGATAATTTTTTTTATAAATTACAATAGATCCAATGGCTACTATCGACAGTGATGATTAGAGTCTACCAGATTAAAGGCCAGATGTTTATGATTATTATGAGAATTTCTATGATTTATCTTTTTTGATAGTGCGTCCAGTGAGAATTAACATGGTGCCTCCGTTAGATCATCTAATTAGATATGATTTGATCTTTTTTCATAATGACATATGTGGGTAATTTATAGACATATTTAGAGGGTTATTTTGAATTATCTTTCGTAATAGCAAAGGTGGGTAATTTAGATGAAAAATCAGGGGGTTACTTTATGTATATAATGACAGAGGTGGGTAACTTTTTTACAAATTACAATAGATCCAATGGCTAATATCAACGATGATGATTAGAGTCTACCAAATTAAAAGACAAATGTTTCTGATTATTGTGAGAATTTGTAGCACATCTGGTGAGAATTAACGTGGTGCCTCGTGGAAGCTAGTAAGATTGCACCATGCATCATTGCAGAGACTGGAGACACCGTTTAATTTTCTTTACCAGGCGTCCTCACTGCTTTGCTATGAACTTCAGTTAGGCATCTCATGCTAGTCCTGGCTGAGAAATCGGATTAAGTCGATAGTGATAAGAGCCGACATGATAATAAACATGATTCAAGCCAAAAGCAGGCCAGCAATGTCGACGGATTTACCCAAATCACATTTGACATGGTCCAAAGCCACAAGTGAGTAGAGTATCTATTGGACTGCTACGTACTGTTTTAGAGCCAACAAGACATCCATTCAGACAAGAAGAGTAGTACACTTCTCCATTAGCTTACAGACCATTCGAACCACTCTTGTGAAACTTCCAAACGGATCCTGAACCCTGCATAGAAGCTCAAATTTGTTCAATTAGCTTTTCCATTAGCTTACAGAGCTTTTGCACTATGTTTTCTTTGGTAAAAAATGCCACCTGCTGCACCGCCTTGTGCATATTTTCAAAAATTCTTCTATTCATCTCCTTCCACAAATTCCACATAATGTATATCACCATGCCATTGAACCACCTACAGTCTTGCTTTTGAATCTTTCTTGCTGCCTGCTCCCACCATACAATTGAGGCAGGGTCCTGTTGTGACCATTGCACCATAAAGTTTTCCCAAGCTAGCACTTGATCCCAGATGGCTTTTGCGAAGGGGCAAAGCAAGGAGAGATGAAGCCCTATTTCTAGAGGACCCTTACATTCTTGGTGCGGCCAACCCCCTTTTTTTAGATTGTCTGCCGTTATGATTTTGTCATGCATGAGGATTTGTGAATCTTGCACTGGTTCTCTGATCTTGCCTTCCAAATAAGGTCATGTTGGATCTTCCGATATGAGCCTCAGAACTGTGTCCTGTACGCCAAGCTGGTGGAGTAGGCACCTCCATTTCCAATTAAATAATTGTATCTTGCATATCAGCAGCTGAACATTCTGTAATCAATCCATAGGCCAATGAATTCTTGAAGTTGTGTTGTTGTGGTGATACGCACTTGTAGTGCTCTAATCCCGTTGCCATTGTGTAATTCTTGACAAACCATCCTATTTTTCATGCGCACCAGCTTGAATAGTTGCGGTGCTAGATACCTTGGTGCCTCGCCCTCTAGCCAGTTGTGGTGCCAGAAATATGATTTGTCGCCATTGCCAATTGTGACTGTGGTAGAGGAGTTAATCAAGAGATGATCTGTGTCATTACAGGGGACTTCCGTTCTCATCCAAGGCTTGGGGTCATCACCCCATCACTGCTGACATCAACGGAGGTGTAGGGCCGTTGCAAATCTATTCAGGTTTGGCACTCCCATGCCGCCCGGATCATTTGGCTTGCAGACTATGAGCCAATTCACTAGACATTGAGTCCCATTTGCGTTCTCCTCACTTTTACGGAGAAAGGATTTTCTGATTTTACCAATCCTCTTTCTCGCCCAAACCACTATGGCGGACATAGTCAAGTGCTAAGTAGGCATTGAAGATAGCACCAAGGTGACTAAGGTTTGCCTGCATGCTCTATTTAGCATCTTGCCTTTCCAACCTGGTAGCCTCTGGCCGATGCACTCAACGAGGGTTGCATGGACGCTCTGCAGTGATCTGGTATGCAGCTGCAAGCCCAAAGCTCTATAGATTTCTACGTACCTGCTTTAACGAGGAGACAGTACACAGAGATGCCGAGTCCTTTTGTCATGCACGAAATGAACAACTAATGACGAGGAGAAAAGAGGGTGACCTGACAAGGAACAGAGGGCATGGGCGTCCCCGGCCATGGCTTCCTGCCTTCTCCTTCTCCATCTCGCCTTCCTCTTCGTTGCAGCAGCGGGGCAGGACAACACCACCATGGAGCCGGCTTATGCATCCTGCTCGACTACGGGCAACTACACGGGCGGCAGCCAATACAAGAAGAACCTGGACCAGCTCCTGGCCGCGCTCCCCGCGGCGGCCAGCGACAACGGCGGGTTCTACAAGGGCAGCGTCGGGGCGGGGACCGACGCGGTGTTCGGCCTCATCATGTGCTTCGCGGACAGCGACGCGTCCGAGTGCCTGGACTGCCTCTCCAGGGCGCCGGCCGGGATCACGGCGGCGTGCCCGGGCAGCCGGAGCGTGAACGCGGTGTACGACGCGTGCGTGCTCCGGTACTCGGCGGCGCCGATCCCCGACGCCGCGGACCTCGACTACGTGCCTCCGGTCTCCATCGCCACGCCTACCACCTCGGACGCGGTGCGCGCGTCCTGGGTGCCCCTGATGCGCAAGCTCGCCGGCGGCGTGGAAACCTCGCCGCTGCGGATCTCCAACGACAGCACGCCGTACTCGGGGCCGCAGAAGGGCCGGATGTACGGCCTGGCGCAGTGCACCAGGGACCTCAACGCCAGCGAGTGCAACAGGTGTATCTCCAGCTACGCCGACAAGCTGTGGAGCCTGTTCCCCAACAACATCTCCGGTGCCCTCAGGGGGTACAGCTGCTACCTGCGGTACCAGGTGGGCGCGTTCGACGTCACTCTGCCACCGGAGCCGGCGCCGCCGCCGTATCAGGCGGTTCCTGGTACACGTCCGGCTCACCCGCCGTCACCACAGGAACTTCCAGGCTCTTTTTCCCTCGCAAGGCCTTCGTCTTCGTCCAAGAGGGGGGTCGTCACGGTCGGCATGCCCGTCAGTTTGGTCTCCGTCCTCGTCACCTTAGGCTTGTCCGCGTTTCTCCTTATCCGGCGACGGCGGGAAAAGGATAGATTTCGTGAGGAAGCGAGGGAGCAAGAACGGGAACAGTGTGATTTCTTTGATGATGACCAGCCGGAGATGGAAGACGAGTTCGAGAAAGGGACAGGGCCGAAGCGGTTTCGCTACGCCGAGCTCGCCATTGCCACCGGCAACTTTGCCGATGACAGGAAGCTCGGGGAAGGAGGATTTGGATCGGTGTACAGAGGATTCTTGAAGGAGATGAACCTTCACGTCGCCATCAAGAGGGTGTACAAGGGCTCAAAGCAGGGGAGGAAAGAGTACGCCACGGAGGTGATGATCATCAGCCGGCTGAGACACCGCAACCTGGTGCAGCTCGTCGGTTGGTGCCGCGGCGGCGGCGACCTCCTCCTCGTGTATGAGCTCATGCCCAACGGAAGCCTCGACAAGCATCTCTACAGTAGTGGCAGCGACGCCGACGACACGCTGCTGCCATGGCCGCGCCGTCACGACGTCGTGCTGGGGCTAGGGTCGGCGCTGCTCTACCTGCACGAGGAGTGGGAGCAGTGCGTGGTGCACAGGGACATCAAGCCCAGCAACGTGATGCTGGACGCGTCCTTCCACGCCAGGCTCGGCGACTTCGGCCTCGCCAGGCTCGTCGACCACAACCGCGGCTCGCACACGACGGTGGTCGCGGGCACGATGGGCTACATGGACCCCGAGTGCGTCATCACCGGGAGGGCCGACGCCGAGTCGGACGTCTACAGCTTTGGTGTCGTGCTCCTCGAGATCGCCTGCGGCCGGCGGCCCATGGTGGTGGCGGCGGCTCGCCGTGGGCATGAAGGCGAGGGCGTGGTCCACATTGTGGAGTGGGTGTGGGAGTGCTACGGCCGGGGAGCCGTGCTCGACGCCGCCGACGCGCGGCTGAAGGGTGTGTTCGATGCCCGGGAGGTGGAGACGGTGACGCTCGTCGGGCTCTGGTGCGCGCACCCTGACCGGAGCCTGCGACCGTCCATCAGGCAGGCTGTCAACGTGCTGCGGCAGGAGGCGCCTCTGCCAAGGCTGCCGGCGAGGATGCCGGTGGCGACCTACATGCCGCCGCCTGATGCTTTCTACTACACGTCTTCAGTTACGACAGGCGGCACGGCACCACTCAGTCCACCATGACATCCGTCCCGATGAAATGAAAGTAGTTCAGGCCTCCCAATTGTACATAGCCAAATTTTCACAACCGTTTTGAACATAAGTTTTTTTCCCGAATGTGCAGCAAGAGATTTTCTGCAATTATATTGCATGGTACAGTAACAGTGAAAAAAACAAGCGGCTTAGCGTCTAGGTCAACAACTTAGCCATTGTTCCAAATTCACCTAGAGAAAACACCGTGGAAAAAACCGGAAAACAACTAAGAAAAAAGAAACTAAAGGGCCTGCACGATCGCCGCGACAAGAAAAACAAATAAAAAAGAGAGGCCAATAACTGCTCAAACGAGTAATCCAAGGACACTCATTCTTTAATTTGTATGGCCCTTAGATATAAAATGGAGGGTTCATATCAAATATCTACCTTACCCTTTTCCCTTCTTCCTCCACGCACCTACACATGACCCCGACCTTGACAAGCCGGTCGCCCCAGCCATCTCCACCGTGACCCGGTCCTAAAATCCATTGGATAGCCTCCTCCCCACTGCCTTCTTCATCTCCGGCTAAGCTCCCCTGCCGCCACTGCCTCCCGCCAGGCACCGACAGCAACCCAACCCACCATATACGCCCCCGCCATGCTATCTAAGGTCCAAGCTGTGGTCATTGGGTTATCTTCGTCACGCCCCCACCCTTGTCCTGCCTAACCATCTTTTCCTTCACTATCTGGCCACCGCCGCCTCGCCCCACGCTGTCCTTGTGCCCACCATCATTGTCAGGTTAGCCTTTCCCAGCGACCTTTCTAAGCCTATCAGATTTAAGTAAGCCCCTAAATTTCAAATTTTAACCCTAACATTGTTGGTGTTGGGGAAGAAGACCACATGACGTTCTTGAATTGAGCGGAAAAATTCGAGTGAGAAGAGACCTTAAATCACTCGAGTGATGTTTAACTTTACTCTTTTCTTTACCTGACGAGTGACGACCTCACTGCTTCATAGTGAACTAGTACACGTTTTCACTGTAAGGCATCTCATGCTAGTCCTGTCTGAGAAATCGGATTAAAACGATACTGATAGGAGCCGGCTTGTGATAATTATAAATTAATAAAACTTTAGAGTTCAAAACAAAAGCAGGCCGGCATTGTTGATGGATTATCCAAATCAGATTTGACATGGTCCAAATCCCACAATTGAGTAGAGTATCTGTCAGAGTGCTATTTTAGAACCATGACATCTGTTCATAGCAGAAGAGTGGTGCTACTAGCTTACAAACCTTTCTAGCCACTCTTATGAAACTTCCAAATGGATCCTGAACTCTGCAAGAAGTTGGCACTTGTTCCAGTACCTTGACTACTGACCATTTGTAGCTGCTTCAACACATTGCAAGAATTAAACAACTAAGCAGGAGGAAAGAGGGTGACAAGGAGCAGAAAGCAAGGGGTGTCCCCGTCCAGGGCGGTCATGGCTTCGTGCCTTCTCCTACTCGCCGCCTTGGCCATCCTCTTCGTCGCGGCCGCAGCGCAGGACAACAAGATCATGGTGCCGGCTTATCCGTCTTGCTCGACGACGGACAACTACACCGACGGCAGCCAGTACAAGAAGAACCTGGACCAGCTCCTGGCCGCGCTCCCCCCGGCAGCCGGCGACAACGGCTGGTTTTTCGAGGGCAGCGCCGGGGCGGGGGCCGACGAGGTGTCCGGCCTCATCATGTGCTTCGCGGACCGCAACGCGACGCAGTGCTTAGACTGTCTGACCCGGGCACCGGCGGGGATCACGACGGTGTGCCCGGGCAGCCGGAACGTGAGCGCGGCGTACGACGCGTGCGTGCTCCGGTACTCCGCCGCGCTGATCGAAGCTGTCGCAGACCTCAACGCCGTGTTCCGCGTGAACACGTCCATCACCATCAGGCCAGTGACAGTGACCCCAGAAGCGCTGCGAGCAGCCTGGATGCCAGTGGCGGACCTAGGATTTTTGCATAGGGTATGCCACACAAAAATTTTCATATGCAATTCGGTAAAAACCGTTTACCAATTCGGTAAACAATTGCAAAAGCTACAACATAATTTATTATGCTGGCATTAAATAACATAATAAATCTTAAATTTAGCAAATTACAATATAAATAGTTCAAATGCAATATTGATAGTTTGAAATATAGGCATAAAAGAGAGTTAATCATCCTACTTATCTGTGATGGAACAAGTGAAAGTGTTAAAGTTAAAGTTTAAAGATTAAAGTAACTGTTAAGATCAGGGGGGAGAATGTTAGAATGATCTCCTACCTATAGAAAATCCAACGGCTTTCTTAGACCTTGACTCGCGCCCTGATCGGGGGCACCCAGCCCATCTTTGGCTGGAGGCCCCCCGTCACCCCGCGCTATAAAAAGAGGTGGGGCCGGCGGCTCAAAGCACAAGGTTCGCCTGAGCTGCATTCCCACCGACAAACCCTAAATCCGATCTCGAGTAGAGGCGCAGCCAAGTGACGGGAAGCACCTCCGCCTCCACTCCGTCACCGCATCTTCATCATCGCCAATCTCCACTGCACCGACCTTCTCTCCAACGAACTAGATGGCAGCCACCGGATCGAGCTCCAACGCCACCGTCCCTTCCACCCATGGTTTGCTCGATCTCACTTCCCTCTCTCTCTCCCCCTCTCACGGATCCGGTAGATCTTGTACTAGGACATCATGTGTATCACAAAATGCAAAAGATCTACCCCACTGATCTATTCCATATGATCCTAAAGATTCCTAACAATTTTGCCTAATCTCCCTGATAAACAAATAATTATTGATAAAACAATTATATACATAAGTTTTTTATATGCAAAATTGGATGATTCAAACACAGCGCGACAAGGCAACAAACTGCAGCGGACAGTGGCGTAGAGGTGCACGGCGCAGCCGGTAGGGTGGTAAGGGAAGCCAAGCGGAGACTGGGAGACGTGCCTGCTTCTCGTGTGCATGCGGCCATGGGGGCTACGTTGCGTTCCGAAGCGGTGAATCGTTGTTGGCCAAGTACTTCTCAATCTAATCTTTGTATTTTTTTTGTTGTACATACAGTATATACCACAGGGGTTACTTGAGCCCAGGGTACGTCAGGGACCACCCGGCATACCCCCTAGGTCCGCCCATGCTGGATGCCGCTGGTGAGCAAGCTCACGGGCGGCGTCGTGTCGTCGCCGCTGCGGATCTTCAACAGCAGCACGCCCTACTCGGGCACGGGCACGCAGGATATGTACGGGCTGGCGCAGTGCACCAGGGACCTCAACACCAGCGAGTGCGTGAACTGCATCTCGAGTTTCGCCAACTTGCTGAGGCAGTGGTTTGACAACAACACCGGAGGAGCCATCAAGGGGTACAGCTGCTACCTCGTCTACCTGCTCCGCCCGCTAGACGTCACCCTGCCGCCGGCACCGGCATCGGAACTGCCTCTACCGCCTTCGCCTTTGCCGCCGCCAGCTTCAGGTAAACATTTTCCTCCTCTATCGATTGATGCAGTGTAATGCAACAACGTTGACGCGGTTTTTTGCACCTATACAGAACCTTCAAAGACAGGGGTCGTGATCGGCGTGTCCGCCAGTTCGGTCTCGACCTTGGTCGTTATTCTGGGCTTCTCCATATGGCACCTTCTCCGGCGACGGAGGAAACAGGCTAAGATCCTTGAGGAAGCGAGGGAGAAAGAGCTGGGATTGGGAGACGGCGGCTTCTTCAACGAAGAGCCTGAAATGGAAGACGAATTCGAGAAATGGACCGGGCCGAGCGGTTCCGCTACAGCGAACTCGCTGTTGCCACCGGCAACTTTGCCGATGACAGGAAGCTCGGGGAAGGAGGATTTGGGTCGGTGTACAGAGGATTCTTGAAGGACATTAACCTTCACGTCGCCATCAAAAGGGTGTCCAAGGGCTCCAAGCAGGGGAGGAAAGAGTACGCCTCGGAGGTGAGGATCATCAGCCGGCTGAGGCACCGCAACCTGGTGCAGCTCATCGGCTGGTGCCACGACGGCGGCGAGCTGCTCCTCGTCTACGAGATGATGCCTAACAGCACCAACAACAATGAGCTGCTGCCATGGCCGGTCCGGCACGAGATCGTGCTGGGACTCGGGTCGGCGCTTCTATACCTGCACGAGGAGTGGGAGCAGTGCGTGGTGCACAGGGACATCAAGCCCAGCAACGTGATGCTGGACGCGTCCTTCCACGCCAAGCTCGGCGACTTCGGGCTCGCCAGGCTGGTCAACCACGGCCGGGGCTCGCACACCACCGTGCTCGCCGGAACCATGGGGTACATGGACCCGGAGTGCATGATCACCGGCAAGGCGAACGGCGAGTCGGACGTCTACAGCTTCGGCATCGTACTGCTGGAGATCGCCTGCGGTAGGCAGCCGCTAGTGGCTCGCCGCGAGGAAGAAGACGTGATTCACATCATGCAATGGGTGTGGGAATGGCACGGCAGAGGAGCCATCGTCGACGCCGCCGACGCACGGCTGAAGGGCGAATTCGACGCCCGTGAGATGGAGATCGTGACGGTCGTCGGACTCTGGTGCGCGCACCCTAACCGGAGCCTCCGACCGTCCATCAGGCAGGCCGTCAGCGTGCTGAGGTCTGAGGTGCCACTGCCCAATCTGCCGGCGAGGATGCCGGTGGCAACCTATGAGCCTCCACCTAATGCCTTCAACTATACATCTTCCGTTGTGACGGGCGGTAGCAGCAGCACAGACACCGGCACCACTCAGTCCAGCATGACAATCACAACTGTCCTGCCCAAATGACCTCAGCTCATACGCGACTGCAAAGACAACAAATTCACAATGCCCAGAGGTCTTTGGTACACTGCTTTTGAGAGTTATAACTACTTTCATCGTGTTCCTTTAACTAGCAAGATGACCCACGCAAATGTTCTTTAAAATACTTTGCAATTATTTTTATTTGTTTATTAATTGAAATTGTTCTCGCTCCATGTGTCGTCCCACCATATTCATTGGCATAAACTTTATATAGCTATCTTTTTCTTTTGAAAGATCCAAAACATAGCTGGCAATATTAATAAGGAGAAGATGGAATTACATGCGCTAGTGGCACAAACAGTTCGCTAGATTTGGCAGACCGCCGAGCTAGGCAAAGATACTGAAGAGGAAAATTCATCACCGGTCATTAAACTTGGTGTGAGGTATTATCTAGGTTTCCATACTTTTAAAATACTATTTCTATGTCCCCAAACTTGGTTTCAGGTCTCATCTGGGTCCAAACGAATCTTAACTCACTCATTATTTTGACGTGGTGGTGGCCCACTTATCAGTCCTAGCCAGGCCCTTCTCCTGTCCCTGTGCACAAGGCCGTCCCTGAGGGCGTGCAGCCTGTGCGACCGCGCACCTCCAAATCCCATAGGCCGCCGAGAGGGAGATGCGAGAGGCCGAGAGGGAGTGAGCGACTGAGAGCAGGGAGCCACCGCAACGCCACCGGACGCTGAATCCGGACGACGCAGGCAGCCGCACGCCGCGAGCGTGACTGCGCGTGGAGCCACCGCAATGGCACGCGTGACTATTGAGTCCGTGAAGATGACGAGCAGAGACTTCTGTTGGGTCATTTTTTTGGCCTTGTTCTGCAGGTCATGTTTCGGCTTGTTTTAGCTTGTTTCAGCTTATTCTCTCTCACAGAACACTATTAAATCAGCCGAAACCAGCCGGCTTTTCCACCAGCCGAACCAGTCCTTTACCTCCGCGCGCTCCAGCACATATGATAATCATTTAGTTGTAAGTACTTGCACAATACTAGCAATTAGTCCAGTGGTTTGGCCTGACGTTCTGCTCCTTCAGACCACGAGTTCGAGCCCTTGGCCCCTCGCTGGCTCATTTTCTTAAAAAAAATTCCTGCATGCGTGCGTCGGTCTGCTTTTTTTTTTATTTAGAAACTGGGTATATCTATACCTAATACTAAAGAGGCAAAATTTCAGGTTTTTTTTTCATCCATCCATTCTTTTTGGTTTGTCTTCCTCTAACTACCGAGCAATGGAGAGTTTCTTTTGTCCGAACTTATGTATATAACACGTGTTCATACGAGTTAAAATAGCTCGCATCTAGACCAATATGGAGTAGAAATCCTAATCTAAATAGATTCATCAAATCCTGAGTACTCTAAATAGAACTTTTAATAATAAATAGAAAAGAATAAGAGTTATTTTGGTCTGGCCTCCTCCTAGCTAACTAACCACTGTGCTTTTATGATCCAAATACAATGTGTTCTCCTAATCTTTTCCGATTCAAATACGATGCCTTTCCTGCGCTACGCACGAGAATCCATAGTATATACGTATCCTCTTCTACTCTTTCCAATCAAAATATGCTGCGCACCAGAATCCATAGTATATACGTATCCTCTTCTACTCTTTACAATCAAAATATGCGGATATATTTCGGACAGCCTGTACGGCATGTACATGCAGTTGATAGCCGCAAGGTCGCCCAAGCACTGTGCCACGCCCTGCACACTGCTGAAGACGTATTCCATTTTCCGACGGAGTAGTACATAAGATGATAAAAAAGGTAAGAAAAAACAAAAACCTGAATTTGCTTCTCCAGTTCTATGGCTCGGTAGTAGCTAAGATCAATACTTAATTAATTTATTTAATTGATATAATAGCATAAAGTTCGTCATAGGTCAACTTTGTTTCTAGATCCACCATTGGCAGCACAACGTCCTGGTTCCTAAGGAAATCATCGTCGCTACTGCTACTGGTTCTACACAGCGTCCTGGTTCCTAAGGAAATCGTCGTCGCTACTGCTATCCTTGTAGCATACCATACCACCTTTAAATTTCAATTTGCCCATCCACTAAGAACAACCTGGTGTTATGGGTGTAAAAAAAAGGCAATGTATACTTGTTCTACCTGCATACGTGGAGTGGCTTCATGCTCCTTGTTGAATTCTACCGTTTTATTTGGAGCGAAGTAAATATTGTTCAGTATATAAATAATTCACATATATTTTCTTTCTTATCAATGACCATTAGAACATGGAAAATTTTGCTACTTAAATATAAAGATATTCATCATGTTGTCTATTGTATTATGCAACTATATACTTATTGCTAAAATATTCCATCAAATAAGAAATTTGGAACGATCCCTAGAATATTGACAAGTTTAGATAGAACCTTACTCAATCGAGGTGCAGTAAGCATAGCTAAAGCCATGATCAAGGATATTGGCCTTTCTCAAACTCTGTACCATCTAGAGTTTTTTTGTTTCACCCGTTGCAACGCACGGGCACATTTACTAGTATTTCATAAATATTTATGATGGTTTACA
This sequence comes from Saccharum spontaneum, assembly GCA_022457205.1. Lineage (NCBI taxonomy): Eukaryota > Viridiplantae > Streptophyta > Magnoliopsida > Poales > Poaceae > Saccharum > Saccharum spontaneum. The sequence continues at coordinate 46,613,049 of CM039610.1, forward strand.
ACCCAACGCTTACAACAACACCCTCGAAAGAAAAGAAAACTACATTCAGGTCCTTGCAAGCTTCTTCCGGTCATCCTCATCGCCGGCGGCCGGAACAGTCACGTTGAAGCTGGCCACCTACCCGACGAAGCATCTTTAAAAGTTTTAAATGGCACCAAGAGCAGCATACCGGCAACACCAACATGCTTTTTACCCGTTGAACGCACAGGCCTAACAAGATGGCCAGCAACCATCGCATCGCCGAATAACAGGGAGCCTGGCGCCACAACCACCGACATCCCCAGCACGCCGGCCAACAGAACACCCCAGAGGGGAAGGAAATCACCAGAAAAGGTGGGAGCAAAAGACCAACCCGATTTCACAAGTTGGTAGACATACCTCCCAAGGAATCCGTCGGAGAATCCAGCATCGGTGCCGGTGCCAACGAAAACGAGGGAGGGACGCTTTATTCTCCATGGATTGTCACGGAAGGAAGGAGCTCCAGTTTCTCTGGCACCGCCACTAGATCCGCCGCAGCCGCCCCTTCTGACATCGGTCAAGGGGAGCAAAAGAGTCTGGCAGCCATCTCACGACATAAACTCCGGGGAAGAGCTTAGCATAGCCGTCGTCGTCAACAACGAAGCCGCCGCCAACACCTTCACCAGATATACATCAGAGAGATAACATCATCGGAAGCAGCACCAGACTCCCCTAGGAAACCTAGAAACTACTACCTAGGAAGCTATATAGTAGGACTATACAAATCTGCCACCAATCCGACCAGGCCCCCTCCTCTTCCGACACCGACGAGGGCGCCGGAGATGAGGCAGTGGCCGAATCGGCGGAGGAGACGAAAACGCCTTCGGAGTCGCCACTCTGAACTGTAGCGAGGGGAAAGAACTCTCCAGAGGAGTCCGTCCACGTGCGTCGGTCCGCTCAGAGGTCTGGTGCGTTCGGCCCAATTGTTGCATGTGCCGGTCCGCTTGCAGGCTGGGCTTCAGGCAGCCCATCGATCACTGGGCACTACGGGCTCTGCTAAAAAAAACAGGCGCCGGTGGCTCTAGCTGGGCTTCAGGCGGGCCATGAAGTAGGTTAAATACCAAACAACAAAATGAAAAAAAGCACATATGACCCACTTGACTAGGGGCAGTTGGGCCCATAAGCCATCATTGACATTAATGTTTAAAAAAATAATAAAAAAATTTATGACACACCATCCTTGTCATATATAATATTTTTTGACACGCTATTCTTTTCATAGATTTGTGACGACTATAATTGGTGTTTATGACGGGACAGATATTGTCACAATATGTAATTTGACTACCTTTAAGACATTGTGACATTTTTTAGTTATATCACTAAATTGAAATGCTTCCATAGCAAACATCATAAACAAATTGATTTAGTGACCTTTTCATAGAATGTCATACGATAAACGTTATAAACCAACACATTTCTTGTAGTATTAATACAAGTGGAATGGAAAAATGGTGACTCATATTTCTGGTCTAGTCTTATGAAGGTGAAGTGAGACTTTTTCCGCTCTGGATCATTCGTTGTAAAGGATGGAACACAAGTACGTTTTTGGGAAGATAAATGGCTTGGGAATTCGTCTTTACAGGAACAGTATCTGTGTCTTTACAACATTGCCAGACCTAAACATATTATCATTGCGGAGGTTCTTTCTGGTCCATCACCTAACCTATCTTGGCGAAGAGACCTCATTGATCCTAAATTAGTAGCGTGTAACAATTTGTAGCACCGTATTGCTAACATAGAGTTGGCCCATGAACGAGATGAGTTTCACTGGAATTTACATCCAAATGGAAAATTCTCAGTGAAGTCACACTATCAGGCATTATTACATATTTTTTTTTGAATGCAACTGAACCAAACTAATACCATTAACTTTTTTTTTTGAAAAAAGCTAGTGTGCTCGTGCTAAGGCTAGGTAAAATATAAAAACAAGATAAAATTTATAAAAAAAATAGAACGAACAATCAAATTCATTAAGATTCACGTCTCATATAACCAAATATTTTTGTCACATAATGAATGTCACATAAGGACTGATCCTTTGAGAAGGCGTTTACATTATTGGACTCACCCACCGGCGACTTTCTCCATCCCCACATTATTTTAAACTCGAGGATACAAAGAAAACAAACAGTTTTATCACATAAAGAAATATGAAGCACTGTAAGGACATATGCACCACCGTCACGTACATAATACACGCGGCAGATATAGTATGAAGTTTGAACAACATGAAGTCTGGCTGGTTGGCATCCAATCCGTCACTTATTTGTTTTACGCCGCGTATATACAGCGTACGAGACCAAAGGCCAAAGCAAATATAAAACATACATACTTGGTAGAATATATAGTAGCACAAGCAACCCTGCATACATATAGTTTACGATTTGTTAGTCATCATCATATCAGAGATAATAAATAAATAAATAGTAAAAGATAGAAAGAAAAGTAGAACACACACCGGCCGGGCAGATCGATGTGTATACATACCTGGTCACGTCAAATGATCCATGCATCATCGGGGAGGACCGCCCACTATGCCTGGGAGGACCACCCGTCCGCTATGCAGGTTTCGATGCATGGCCTCGGGAAGTCGACCTTGCACTTTTGACATTGATCCGCTGGCCCTGGACAATACCCCAGGCCGACGCAAAGGTGCTTAGCTGTGTTTTGGCAGGTTTCTTTGCATTCCGCATCCGTCAACTTCTTCTTCTTCGACTCGGCCATGGCTGGGCGGCCAATGCTGAGGACAAGCAGGACGCACAAGGTGGCGGCGGCCACCTTTGAAGCGGTGGAATCAGCTGCTGAAGCCATATATGATGACGGATATGGCGAAGGGTGGACGTACGACGCAATCACTACTGGAAACGAAGATTCCCCTGTCGGTGCAGGACGAACCGACAGGAAAATAATGTATTTTCTGTCGGTACCCGGAGAACCGACAAAGAAATTATAAAACTGATAGAAAAAAGTGATTTTCCTGTCGGTATTTTGTGAACCGACAGGATAATTCTCCATTTTGCCTGTGTGTTTGGCGATACCGACAGAAAATTTATTTTGACGATCGACACGAGAGAAAACGTGCAGCCAACCTGGGCTTGGGCCGCGCTGGCCTTTCAGCCGGCCCAAAAGCGGGCACATCCCACTCGTGCGCATATAAAATAGCGCTTCCCAAACCCTAGCCTAGACCGTCGTCCTCTACTCAGCCGCCGCCAACCTCATTCCCTTCCCCATCTCAGCCGATGCATCCTCGATCCCCTTTCATCTCTGTCACGCGCAGCCTCGTGGCTCCTGGCGACGGCAGCCCCCAACCGGCGTCACGGGTCCCAGGGGCGACGATAGGTCCACGGCACTGAATCGGCAGCGTCCCCTCCCCGGTTCCCAAGCTGCGCGCCCATCTCCCCTGGCGCTGAAGCGGGTGGCACACCTCCCCAGGGCAAGGCTAGTGCCACGGGACAAAGGTCAGCAATGGCGGATCCAGCGCCCTCGCATCGTTTTGGTGCAACTGCGGCGGATCCGGGTACTCCTTCATCTATCCTCCCCTATCTCTTTCTCTGCGTCATCCACTTTGCCATCTCACAATTATCCTGCTAGGGTTCGTCACTGGCGGCATTGTGTCTGTGGATTGGTTGCCGTTGCCGTCATCGCGTCAGGCCCGACGTCCACAGGCTCAGCTCGGTCGCTCATTCACTCCGGTCTGTGCTAGATCCAGTTCTACATGTTCGCTGCTGCAGGCATATATATTGTCCACTTCATTGTGTATAGGTGACTGATGACCAGAAAAGTAACTCATTTTATATATATTTGCATGCTACACATAGAGTACAGTACTACATGAATTAGAGATTACATTTCAGTAGTACATGAATGGATGAAAATTAGATTATGGTTAATATGATCAGAGATTCTAACTCAGTTATGGTTCATCAATATTACATTTTGGTCATCCTATTAGTGACATGCAATTTCTAAAGTTTCAATGTCTGTCATAGTGAATATTATATCAGTTAAATTTTCTCTGATAATTGTTTATCTAGTTAGCTAATTTGCCCTGCTGATAAATTTTCTCTGTAACGTGAAATTAGTTTGCAAGACATAAATTTAGCATTGCATCTAGTGCAGTAGCATGGCATGTTAAGTCAGGTGCTTCATAATATTGTCTAGATGAGTAAGCAATTTCTAGAATAACTTGTCTAGGTGATTTCTGTATTTCAGCTACAAAGGAAGCAATTTCTAGAATAACTTGTCTAGATGACTAAGCAATTTCTAGAATAACTCTAGGTGATTTCTAGAATAAAGATTAGGTACTGGCAATTTTTTCCTTTTCATTTTTATTCTGATCTTCAGTCTAGTGAATCAACTAAACCTTTGTGGTTTCCTGCAGACTTTAACTAATATTTGGAATCATAACTAGTCCCTATGTTAATTCACCACTAGTTTAACTAAAGATTCTATTGCTATCCTTTTTTCCATTCTGTTAGTGTTGACTATATATGTTAGAAGAGTCAAGGGCCTATTGGGCCTTAGCCCGTTAGGGTTAATTAGTCGCTTGCTTAGGGGTCAAGTAAGCCTTGCTTGTAAGTCAAGAAATCCTCTCTATATAAGGAGAGCAGATATATCAATCTAATCAAGCAAGAGATTAGAAGGAAAAACCTTCTCTCTTGCCGGCCGTGGGCGAAGCCCCGCGGCCGGCGTTTCCCAGCGCCCCTCACAGTTCTAGCCGCCGTTCCTCTCTCGCGTGAACAGTACCCGCGGGTACTGTAGCGCGCGGGTACTGTAGCTCCGCCGCCGCTCCCCTCGCTTCCCTCAACTCTCTCCTCCCAATCCCAACGACGACCATAACAATCTGGTATCGGAGATGTCAGGTTCTGCTGAGCTGCTGTGGGATCAGATCGTCAAGGCGCTGGCCGACATCAACGCACAACAGGCGCACATCAACGCATGGTTGGCCGCCATGGAGAGCCGTCAGGCGGCGTTTGCGCGCCAGGTGTCGGCGGCGGTGCGGCTGCAGGCGGCGGCGCGTGGCCTCCTGGCGCGTCAACGAATGCGGCGGCTGTGCGATCTGCAGCTGATTCAGTCTCGCACCCCATCGCAGTTCCTCCAAGCTGTGCTTCGCCGCGCGAAGGCAGACACCGCACAACAGATCAAGCAGTGAACGGACATCGCAGCACAGCCGATGTTTATTCACCAAGTGTCGGCTGTGGTGCGGCTGCAGGCTGCTGCGCGTGGTCTCCGAGCACGGCAGCGGCTGCAGGAGATGCGCCAGAAGATGCGGGAGGCGGTCCTGGCGGCGGTGCGGTTACAGGCTGCAGCACGCGGACTCCTGGCGCAACGGCAGGCGCAGGAGATGCGTGGGTTGCAGCTGGTGCCTGTGCCCCGTGCCCCTTTGCTTCGCCACCAGGCTGCGCTTCGCCACATGGAAGGCCTCGATCTCATCCGCTGCGTCATGGAGATCGGGCGTGGCATCGCCACCTTGGGTGGCGAACTCAGCGTCTACAGCGCTGGCGTTTGGGGACGTGGGTGTGTGGCCACCCATAGGCGGACCTTAATTAGCGCTGTCGTACTCCGGCACCGGCCGCCGCGAGGATGTCTCCGCTGGTCGCTATCGCGACTACCCGTGCACCCCTCTCGTTCCGGTGGGCTCCATGGGATCCAGGTGGCTACACACGTGCAGGTTCATCACACGGAGGGTGTCTGTCGTATCTTCAGGATCAAAAATAAAGAGTCGTAGTTTATTTCAGGTCAATAAAATAAGCCGAGATGTAAAAGGCTTGTTTTTAAGTGATAGGTTTGTGTCGAGTCGAGTTAGATTGCAGCTCAAGGACGAGTTGCATGTCCAGGTGGAGTGTAGTGTTAGAAGAGTCAAGGGCCTATTGGGCCTTAGCCCGTTAGGGTTAATTAGTCACTTACTTAGGGGTCAAGTAAGCCTTGCTTGTAAGTCAAGAAATCCTCTCTACATAAGAAGAGCAGATATATCAATCTAATCAAGCAAGGGATTAGAAGGAAAAACCTTCTCTCTTGCCGGCCGTGGGCGAAGCCCCGCGGCCGGCGTTTCCCAGCGCCCCTCACAGCTCTAGCCGCCGTTTCTCTCTCACGTGAACAGTACCCCACGGGTACGGTAGCGTGCGGGTACTGTAGCTCCGCCGCCGCTCCCCTCGCTTCCCTCAACTCTCTCCTCCCAATCCCAACGACGACCATAACAATATATACCATTATTTGTCATGGAGCAGGACGGTGATGCAATGGAGCAGCTGGCATGGATCAATTAATTAAGAAACTGTTTTGTGGACTTTAGTTTTCTATTGGTATAGTACCTTATTGGTTCATTGATTGTTTTGACAGTTGACATTGTAGTGTTTCTATTTTAATAAGCACATAACCCATATGTGTTTCCTTTTGCAGGCTGACTGCTCTTTGCTGCTGCTGCATGCTGGATGAGTGTTGCTGCTGTTTCTGACATACATGCACCTGTTTCCAGTTCCTTAATCGGTATCATTTAACTGCTTATTGCTTCCTTTTGTGCTGCTGTTATCAAATTTTTAGTCAGATGGATTGTAAGTTTATGACTGCTGTTATCTCTTTGTATTGGCTAAGTTAATATTTCTATTAAATTGGTTGATAATTTGTGTGTCCAAGATCTAGTTTTTGCTCCAATAATTAGTGATTGTCTTGCATAGTGGGACCTGGAATAAGAATCGAACATTTTCACTTTGTATAAGTTTATGACTGTTATCTCTTTGTATTGGCTTAGTTGTTTTTCCAGAAATCATTTTCACTTGAGCATTTACTTGTACTTGAGAAGTGGAACATTTGTAAGATCTCTAATGGCATAATGTTCCACACTTTCACTGCAGGTTTTCCTCAATTAGGATGAAGAACCCTTTCGATGCAAGTCTTCAAAGATGGGTATCGGAAGATAGGCTAAATCTTTATGCTCATGGAATTAAGCTCCAAGATTGTTTCCTAGGCTAGTAGGAGATAACACTGAGGCTCTTGTATTGATGTCAAATATTTAGAGAATATATGTACAAATTTTATATATAATGTTAAATATTATTTGTGCCAATTCTGACGGCCTCATTTATGTGCTTGTGACCTATAATGTGTTATGAATAACACTACCGTAAAATTGATATAAATTAAAACTGATTGTTATATATATATATATATATATATATATATATATATATATCCCATTTTTCTTGTTGGTTTGCGTGTTATGACAGTTGCCACGAATTTTCCTGTCGGGTTGCCACGAATTTTCCTGTCGGGTTACCACGACAGGGCTGGAAATCCAAACCTGATGTGACCGAATTTTTCTGTCGACGCCCTTGAATTTTTCTGTCGACTCTGGACCGACATGGAAATTGCTGCACCGACAGAAAATTTGACAACCGACAGAAAAATTCTATTTTACTGTCGCTCTATTTCTGGCGGTGTTTTCCTGTCGGTATACCGACAGAAAATTTGATTTTTAAATTTTCCTGTCGGTTATTTGCATTTCTCTGTCGGTTCCTCACCGACAGGGAAATTCGAGTTTCCAGTAGTGAATGCAAAGAAAGATCGACGGAGATATATATATAGTTAGCTAGCCGCAGGTAGGTACGATCCTCCTGCAACCACAATTTTAAAAGAGGAAACCGGAAATCACGTTCACGTACGTCCTCTCACAATTTACGACAAAAATAAAAAACCACAAAATAGCAGTTTATTGGTGACAAGAATAGAGGAAAATGCAAACGGGTATCGCGGGGTGGAGGCAGGGTCGGGGGCGTGTGCGTGGGCACGGGGTGGCAATGACACGGATGATTTTGGCCTTAGGATCTAGAATGAGTAAGAGAAGATGGTTTGAGGAGAGATTCAGGTCATTTGTATGAAACTAGATTACTTTCGCACATGAATTTGGGTGGACATAGATTAGGCATGACTACGGGGGTGTGGTTGAGTGGGGTGGATTTAGTAAAGAAAATTTTGGTGTATAGTATTATAGAGGTGTAGAGATGAGGCTTAGTCGAAATAGCAAAGTCTTTTTTTACTAAGAATAGGCACATGAGTTTATCTCGCCAAAAACAATTGCACAACAAAAAGAAACCTTATGTGTGTGTGTGTGTGGGGGGGGGGGTTGGTTCTTGTGTAAATTTGAATGCATGTGCCTAATAATTGAGTTGGGCTGGTTCTTGTGTTCTATACGTTCTTGGTTGTCATGTTAGTTCCATTTTGTTTTGTTTGCATATGGGGTCGCTAACATGCAGACGTGTAGATTCACCTTCCTAGAACACCTGGTTGTATAAGGGTTAAAAGTTCTCGGTGTTTCTAGAAAATCCTTGAAACTAAATACTTAAGAGTTCTTGATGTTTGTAGTTTTACACTGTAAGGACCTAGTGCATGTCTCTGAACTGATTACGGCTTTGGGGGTGGAATGAGGTTTGCTCATCAGAGAGCGTTTTCTTTTGACGCGGATCGGATGCTCGGTGGGACATAATGGCCAGGATTTTTGGGCCTGGAATTGAGAGAGATCGGGGGTCTACTCGGTGCGGTTAGCATACAAACTACTTTACAGAGAGAGGATAGAGGGAGCCTAGCTATGCTCATATGCGCCTGGCTCCTCTGATGATGGGCCGTCGAAGACTATCAGGAAATTGGAAGTTCCCCACAAAGGTTAAAGTGTTCTGGTGGAGAGTGATTCATGAATTTTTACCAGCAAGACAAATTCTCTGGAAAGGCCACACTGAACCGATTGCTTGCTGTGAAGTATGTGGAGCTCCAGAAGAATCGATCGACCAAGTCTTGCTTGATTGCTCCATTAAAGAGTTCTGGCACCAGGTTCGGATGAGAGTTGGAGTGAAAATCCCAAAAGCTAAACCCGCTAACCTATTTTTCAAAAAAAACCCCCCGCTAACCTGGGCTACGGATCTTATTATATCGGGCATCTGTCCTAGGAAGGACTCCGCGGTGATTTTGTGCGGGATGTGGGCGCTGTGGATGAGGCGCATCAGTAGGCGACATGGTGAAAAGCTTACAAGCCTGCAGCAAGCTGTGATGTGGGTGAGGGATACGGTGCATGATCTATGGCAGTTGATACACCCGATGCAGCACAGGGTTTTGTCGCAAGAGGTGCCGAAGTGGAGAAGGCCGGATCCAGGGTGGGTCAAGGTTAACAGCGATGCTGCTTTTGCAGTGCACGACCAAAGTGGAGCGACGGCTTGTGTCATTCGGGACCATCGAGGGATCTTCAAAGCAGCACAGGCCTGCTGGTATGACAAAAGCATAGATGCCTTCAAGATGGAAGCTATGGCTTGCCGGGATGAGCTGAAGCTAGCGAAGCAAAATGGTGAGCTACAGATTGTCTTGAGCTTATTAATCTATGGAAGAAGAAAGAGGTGCAACGCTCCATCGTTGATCTGGTGCTGAAGGAGATTGATGATATCAGACTTGTCTTTTCTTTTTCTTATGTTAATAGATCTTGTAATAAGGTTGCTCATGCTTTAGCTAAACAAGTCTCAAACATGCACCACACGGAGATGTGGCATGTAACTCCGGTGTGTGTCTGAGCTGGTCTTGTATGAGGCTTCGGCCGGTTGATGTTCAATGAAACGCAAGCAAGTAAAAAAACTAAATCATGTCCAAAATGGTAGCGTGCATGTGTGGTTTTATATATACTAGTAATATGCCCGTGCTAACTTACAAGAGTTAAACATAGTGGTATGCTAAGTTCCCCACTAGCATAGAAAAGTTTTTTTAGGGACGGTTAAAATCGATCTTCAGAGGCAATTTGAGAAACCGCTACAATGCCATCGTCCGTAAAGATAGAGCAATTGTAGCATCGGGCATTTAATCGTCCCTAAAAAAGCATGTAGGGGCGGTTCCATTAGGATATCCGCCTCTTAAAATGGTATTTTCAGGGGCAGTTGTTGTATGAGAACCTCCCCTATAAACATATTTTCAGTGGCGGTTGCTGCACTGCAACCATCCTTGAAAATAGTTTTTCAAGGACGGCTACGGCAGTACAACCGCTTCTAAAGACACATTTAACTCGATGCTAGATAAAGATCTACGATTTCTGACGTGCCTTAAAATAAAGAGCTACATTTCGGCAGATTTCTTTGCATTCCTCTGGCATCACCTTCTTCGTCTCCGCCACAGCTGGACGGCCAATGCTGAGGACGAGCAGGACGCACAAGGCGGCGGCGGCCACCTTTGAAGCGGCGGAACCAGGTGTTAAAGCCATGACGACGGATATGGTGGAGGGAGGACGTACGACGCAATGCAAAGAAAGGTCGGGGGATATATACACATGCGATCCTCCTGCAACCACAATTCTAAAAGAGAAAACTAGAAATCAGTCCTCTCGCAATTTATGACAAAAATAGGAAACCACAAAAATAGCAGTTTATTTGTGACAAGAATAGAGGAAAATGCAAACGGGTAACGTGGGGTGGAGGCAGGGTGGGGGTATGTGCGTGGGCGCAGGGTGGGGTTCTAGCTTCAATGACGCGGATGATTTTGGCCTTAGGATCTTGAATGAGTAAGAGATGATGGTATGAGGAGAGATTCAGGTCATTCCTATGAAACTGGATTACTTTGGCACACTAATTTGGGTGGACTTAGATTAGGCATGACTGCTGGGTTGTGGTTAAGTGGGGTGGATTTAGTAAAGAAAATTTTGGTTTATATTATAGGGGTGTAGACATTAGGCTTAGCCTACCAATAAGTGGTCAAACTTTTTTTTTCTGATGAACTATTAATGTGCCGAAGTAGCAAAGTCTTTTTTTACTAAGAATAGGCACATAAGTTTATCTCGCCAAAAACAATTGCACAATAAGAAAAAACTAAGAGCATCTCCAAGAGTTTGCCAAAATTGACTTGGCAAATCTTGTGATTTGGCAAGTACGTAAAATATATAGCAAGTGAAATAATCTTGTATCTCCAATAGTTTATCATTTGGGCTTGGTAAAATAAAAAAAAAGAAGACCCACAAATGATCAGATCCAACTGATTTTCAACCGACTGTTCGACTGCATCTCGCGACGCTCCTTCTGCATGGCCTGTACACCTTTGCTCCCTGACTGTACGGTGATGGGACTGAAAGATTTGCTTCCTGCCATCGCCAGCTGCTGCGCCAACATTCAGGGCCTGTTTATTTGCTCACGAAACCCAAAAAAGTTTGCACAGTACCCGTCACATCGAATCTTGCGGCACATGCATGTAGTACTAAATGTAGACGAAAGAAAAAACTAATTACACAGTTTAGTTGTAAATCACGAGACAAATCTTTTGAGCCTAATTAGTCCATGATTGGACATAAATTGTCAAATAAAACGAAAAGTGCTACAGTAGCCGAACCCAAACTTTTTTACCAACTAAACAACCCCTCAGATGAACATTCAGATGAACCTGCTACTAGCAGCAGCATCCATCGCATTTGCCGGCGAGAAGGACAGGAGATTTGGAGCACAGCTTTTGCACGTCGTTTTCAGAACCTCTCACCTCTCGGCCGGCAAGATGTGACAGACATCAGCACAGCTTTTGCCGGCAAGCATGCACGTCACAGCACCATCGATCACCCGACGATCGCACCGGACGGTAGGAAGTTTCATCGCGCGCGCGGGAGAGGAGGCGACGGCGACTGATTTTGCGATGGCAAGTGAGAGCGAGCGCGCAAATATACGCGTGCGGAACCGGGAGAATGCCAAATTGCCAAAATTTACCAAGTCATTTGCCAAATTATTGGAGGGATGATTTCTCTAGTTTTGCCAAAAAAATGAAGGATAGCAAGTGGGTTTGGCAAACTCTTGGAGACGCTCTATATATGTTGGGTTGGTTCTTGTGTAAATTAGAGTGCATGTGCTTAATAGTTGAGTTGGGCCGGTTCTTGTGTTCTATTCTTTCTTGGTTGTCATGTTAGTTCCATTTGTTTTGTTTGCCTGTGGAGATAGTTGGAAGGTTTTGGGATCCAAAACGTTAAAAATTTCGGTGGTCACCGAAATTGACGAAATCTGGAAATTTCAGATCTGCTTTCAGTTAAGTTAACCAGTCAAACATTTTGTATTTTTCCGAATTTTGACTGAACTTTGATAGAATTTTGAGAAATTTGTTCCTAATTTTTTATAACAAAATAGAAAAGCAGAGAAATTAATTAAAACGATCAAACAATATAATATACTTCGATCAAGGTTTAAGAAAAATAAATACTTCAATAATTTTCAAACACAGACTGCAGCTTGCACAAATTTAATTTGACAAGTAGTGCCAACCGTGGTGCTGTAGCCGTTTCATGCCCATCTGCAGCATCACCAAGGCTAATGCTGGCACTGCCCGTGGCCCTATCTGGCTGATGCCGCTGCTACCAGTAGCTTGGTGATTTGGTTTCGATGGCGCTACTGAATGAACCAGTACAGCAACAATGGAGGATTGGGGATTAGGGATTGGGGAGGATTCAGGATAGGAGAGGAGAGGAATGGAAGGGGAGAGGATGGGGAAGGAGTGTAACATCCCAGATGTTAAGAAACAGCTAAAACTTGCTTTTGAGCATCATCAAGCATAATCTTCGAGCATTGTTGCATAAATGCATCATATGTTTCAAATATAGCAATCACATGTTTCATATGTTTCATAATGCCATGTTACCTATGTTGCAAATAGAGCATGTGCATGTGATGTTTCTTATAAAGCATTGCTATGTTTCAAGGTAGTGTTTCAATGGTTGTTCATAGAATGTTTCATATGTTTTATATAAATGTTTCACATTTTACTTAATAATGTTTCAATAGTAATTTGATATGTTGCTTTTACTAGTATGTTTAATATGTTAATTATGCCATGTTTTATTTATTACATAAAATGATGTTTTATTAGTGCTAAATAATTAATCATAATTTAGTTAAAAAGAATAATAAAATTATTTTCAAAACCCTAACTCAAAATATCCCCTTTTTATCCTCAAATTCAAATCTTAAGATCTAGTCAGAATTTAGAGATGGTTCCTTAAGCAAAGTTGAAGATCTCAGAAAGTTGGACAACTTCTATTTTTGGAGTTTTTCAAGTTGTTACACGAAATTTGGAGAACAGGATGGAACAAGGGACTGAAACAGAACACCGCAACATTGAAACATGGCTCAAGTGCAAGGACATGACTAAGCTGCATCTCTGCCTGCTCATCGGCGGTGACCGCCCGCCGCCCTCGATTCACCGCGCGCGGCGCGCGCAACATGCAGCAGCTCGTCAGGACGCGTCGCAAGTAGGAGCTGGAGACCGTGAAGCTTCGTCCAAGTCGAGATAACCCCGAGCCGGCCGCCGTTCTTCTCCTTCTCACTGAAGATAACAGTTAGATCTACTAACAGTGAGAATAGTCGAGCCTTAACTAAAACAAGAGAAACACTTTGTCCTTTATGCAAGATGAAAATGAATGGGGTTAGGGAGAAGTAACGACCATCAGTTTTGGGCGCTGAAGAACTTGAGTCGGCCATGGCGAGGAAGAAGATGCAGTGGCGGCGGAGGAGAGCTTCTCGTCACTTGTGCGGCCCCTGTGAACGGAGTAGGGTCTAGGGTTTGTAGGTGGGAACAGTGGCGGCGGTGAACTTCGTCTCCCGTGCCCCGGCCTCCCACCTCTATTTATGTACCGCACGTGACAGGGGCCCTCCAACCATAGGTGGGTTGGGCTCCCCCGTTCAAGGAGCGGATCAAGGTCCCTAATGGGCCGTTGGGTCCAATAGGAGGAGAGATCACAACCCTAACATTCTCCCCCTTGATCTCTTCTAATAACTTATCTTAACCTTGTCTTATTACTTAACTCCGTCTCATTATAAAGAAATGCGTAGAGCGCGTCTCGTCGTCACAGAAACAATTTCTGTTGGACTTGACGGCTACAGTACATCTCTCTAATTTGAGATAAAGTTCTAACTAAAGGGCCCTAAGTGTTCAGGAATCATAGGCTTTCCCTTAACCCCATGCCGGCTAGGTGTTTTCTAAACACGTTGGGTGGTAGGCCTTTTGTGAGCGGATCCGCTAACATATTATCCGTCTTAATATACTCAAGGCTTATAACATGATCCTGAACTTTCTCTTTCACAACATAGTACTTGATGTCAATGTGTTTGGCAGCACCACTTGACCTATTATTGTGAGCATATTCAACTGCGGGATTATTGTCGCAGTATAACTTAAGTGGTCTCTCAATGCTATCTACCACTCTTAATCCGGGCAAAAACTTCTTAAGCCAACTCACCTGCCCCGAGGCCTCATAACATGCTACAAACTCAGCGTACATCGTCGATGACGTGACGAGAGTCTGTTTGGAGCTTTTCCACGATATGGCTCCACCTGCGAGGGTGAATATGTAACCTGACGTGGATTTCCTTTCATCCCCCGCATAATCTGAATCTGAGAACCCCACTATCTCAAGGGAGTCCATCTTATTATAACTTAGCATGAAGCCTTTAGTACCCTGCAAGTAACGCAAGACTTTCTTAACTAACTTCCAGTGTTCTGCACCTGGATTTTTCTGGTATCTGCCAAGTAACCCGGTAACAAATGCTATGTCAGGGCGAGTACAAATTTGAGCATATTGTAAGCTTCCGACGGCTGAAGCATAAGGTACTGATCTCATTTGCTCGAGCTCGATCTGATTCTTGGGACACTGGTGTTCCCCATATTTATCGCCCTTGACTATGGGTGCAGGTGATGGACTGCACTTGTGCATACTATATTTCTTAAGTATCTTTTCTATGTATGCCTTTTGTGACAGCCCTAATACCCCTCTATTTCTATCACGGTGAATCTCAATTCCCAGAACAAAAGAGGCTTCACCGAGGTCTTTCATATCAAAATGCGAGGACAAGAACTTCTTAGTCTCCATTAGTAGAGTGACATCATTGCTTGCTAGCAAAATATCATCCACATATAGGACCAAGAAGATAAACTTAGAATTCTTAAACTTTACATAAACACAATTGTCCTCTACATTTGCCTTAAACCCAAACTTTCTTATTGTATTATCAAACTTCAAGTACCACTGTCTTGAAGCTTGTTTTAGTCCATAAATAGACTTCCTTAGGCGACACCCCATGTTCTCATTTCCTTCCATGACAAAACCTTTCGGTTGTGCCATGTAGACATCTTCCTCAAGATCCCCATTTAGGAATGTCGTCTTAACATCCATCTGATGTAATTCTAAATCAAAATGTGCTACTAACGCCATTATTATTCTAAAAGAATCTTTACATGAGACCGGAGAAAAAGTCTCATTGTAATCAATTCCTTCTCTCTGAGTAAAGCCTTTTGCCACGAGTCGCGCTTTACGTCTTTCAACATTCCCTTGGGAGTCATACTTAGTTTTATAAACCCATTTACAACCAACCTTCTTAGCTCCCTTAGGAATTTCCATCAGTTCCCAAACTTTATTGGAATCCATGGACCTTATTTCATCTCTCATGGCTTCTAACCACTTCTCACAGTGTTCGCTTCTCATGGCTTGTTCATATGTAGTGGGATCATCCTCCATATGAAATTCTTCGGTTTCATAAACCTCATAATCATCTGAAATAGCTGATCTTCTAACTCTTTCTGATCTTCTAAGATTCTGATCATTTGGCGCTATTTGGGGTTGTTGTTGTTCTTCCTGATGCTCGACGTGCTGTTCTAATGGATCCTGAAGGACAGGTTCCAGATTTTCATTAGATGTCGGCAACGGAGGACTAACAACCGGTGTTGGCACTGCAGTGTCTAGCACTGTTGGTGCAACAGCTATGGGTAGCACAAAGAATTGTTCCTGAAGCATTGGAGTAGGGGCATAGACCCTTTTCTCCTCTAAATTAATCTCTTGTGCTACCTTGCTCCCCCTTATCAAATCATCTTCTAAGAACTCAGCATGTCTGGTTTCCACAAACTTAGTATGCCTGTCAGGGCAGTAAAAGCGGTAACCTTTTGACCTATCTGGGTAGCCAATGAAATGGCAACTAACTGTCTTAGGATCTAATTTTCCTAAATTTGGGTTAAATATCTTAGCCTCAGCAGGACAGCCCCACACCCTTAAATACTTAAGTGAGGGTACTCTGCCGGTCCATAGCTCGTACGGTGTTTTAGGCACCGACTTACTTGGAACACGATTAAGAATGTGAATGGCGGTTTTCAACGCCTCCATCCACAAACTTACTGGTAGAGTGGAGTAGCTAATCATACTTCTTACCATATCCATTAAGGTACGGTTTCTTCTCTCAGCCACTCCATTCTGCTGAGGATCCCCTGGCATGGAATACTGAGCAACTATGCCATTTTCCTGAAGGAACTTTGCAAAAGGTCCCGGAACTTGGCCATACGGGGTATGTCGCCCATAATATTCCCCACCACGGTCTGATCTTACTATTTTGATCTTCTTATTATGCTGATTTTCTACTTCTGCCTTAAATATCTTAAACTTATCTAATGCTTCTGATCTTTCTCTTATTGGATAAATGTAACCAAAACGCGAATAATCATCAGTGAAGGTTATGAATGAATCATAACCATCCACACTCTTAACAGGAAATGGTCCACAAATGTCTGTGTGGATTATTTCTAAATTCCCTGCACTTCGTTTGGCATCTTTCTTAACTTTCTTAACATACTTACCCTTAATGCAATCGATGCACTGATCTAATTCTGAGAGTTCTAATGGCGGAAGAATTTCAGCCTTGACTAATCTATCAATTCTCCCCCTCGAAATGTGGCCTAATCTACAATGCCACAGTTTCGAAGAGTCAATCTGAATATTCTTACGCTTTCTATTTACATTCGTAGAGGATGGAACTTTTTCATTCTCAGCAGATATAGCATTAACATTCTCAGAAACTGATAACAAATAAAGTTTGTCTTGTCGGAAGGCAAGACCAACACACTTATCATTAGAGAGTATCTTACATCTGCCATTTCCAAAATGGCAGGCCAATCCGTCATCATCTAATTTACTAACACTTATTAAGTTTCGATGCAAAGAAGGAACATAGAGTACATCAGAAAGCCTAAGTACAAAACCATCTAATAATGCCAAAGTCAGATCGCCAGTGGCTTCGACGTCGGCTTGTACTCCATTTGCCACCTTAATTGTTCTTTCGCCTCTTTGCAGGGTTCTCCTCGTATGGAATCCCTGTAAAGAGTTGGCAACATGAATTGTTGCACCTGAGTCAATCCACCAAGTAGATTTGGCATAACTAATATATAAGGATTCATCTACAAATGTAACTAAATCCTCACCATTCCTGTTGAGGTACTTCAAGAAACCAAGGCAATCCTTTTGCATGTGACCTGTTTTCTCACAGAACATGCACTGATCCGGTGCTAGCCAGGGCTTCTTGCGGAGTGGGTTTTGTGGCCTGTTCTGGTCCTGAGCCCCGTTGTTGTTCTGAGAATTCTGATTCTGAGGGTTCTGAGGGGCTTTACCCTGAGAGTTTGGTGCCTGAGCGCTGGAGGAAGAGCTGCCATCCCACTTTGGTTTCCCTTTTGGTCTGGCATTCTTATGGTGAAACTTCTTATTGTTGTTATGCTTCACGAAAAGAGCAGAGTCTCCCCGTGATTCCTTAAGCCTTTCCTCCTCCTGAGTGGCTTGCCCAAGGAGCTTCTCGATGTTCCAGTCCTCAGGTGCCATGTTGTAGTGCACAACAAAGGCTTCAAACTCCTTTGGCAAAGAAGCTATGATCACATGAACGACAAATGGATCTGGAAGAACCATCTTCATTGATGCGAGCTTAGATGCCAAGGTGTTCATCCTCAGTATGTGCTCTCTAACACCACCACCAGTGTATTTCTTATTTATAAACTCTCTAATAAGCACACTGGCTTGAGTCTTAGTTGTACCATGAAACTGAGTTTTGACTTTTTCCAAATACTCAGTGATGGTGGTGCACTCAGGCAGTGATCCTCTGATGGGCTCAGAAATAGTTGCTTTAGCCAATGTCAGACATTTCTTATTGGAGTTGTCCCATTTTTTCTTTGCAAGATCATAGGACATCCTCACTGATGCATGCTCACGCTTGCGTGTAGCAAACGCTTCATCAGTCTCATTTTGTGCAATGACCGGTTCCTCAGGTTCCTGAGGGCACGGTTCATTGAGAGCTAAGTCGTTGTCCGTCATGACAAGGGCTAATTCATATTGCTCACGCCACGTCTTATAGTTGGTCCCGTTAAGTTTCGGAACCATCTGCACCCAGTTGGTGAGTCCTGAAATTCATATTAAAAAAAAAATATGGTGAGTAAACTTAGTAAAAGGGAATAACTGAATTTGAAATTGCATGTATTAATACAACGTTGGTCAGTATTAATATATACAATCCTTTGCACATTAAATCTATATCACCGTTGGGCAAGATTTAGAAATAATGCACATTAACTGATGAACTAAGCAATTATAATATTGATATAATCAACGCTGGTCAGAAAATAACAATATTATAAGATTTTCTAATTTCTTAAATTTGCCCCATAACTAAATCTCTCGTTGGTTCGAATATAGTTAAGGAGCAAATTATTCTTACTAAGCAGCGGAAAACGTGAATAAATTTTACTAATTCTTAATTCCAGAAACATTTCTAATATTGTCACTAAAAAAAATTTACCACATTTGATAAAAATTTAACTAATTTCAAAATCATGAAAATACTCATGGTAAAATTATTTCTGGAAAAATAAAAAACTGTGCTAATGGGCTAAAACTGGTAGGGGAAACGCAGCCATCAAGGCCCAGTCCGGCCCACGGCCCATGACAGTGAAAATAAAATGGAAAAAGATCACTGTGTCTAAGCGGGCCGCGGCTAACGAAACGGCCCAGCTGGGAATTCGGCCCGCGACCGCAGCGCGCGCGCGCCCGCCTGGGCCGGCGCGGCCCGGCGAATCTGAACGGTCCATCTGGATCGGACGGCTGCGCGCGCATGTAGGCGGAATAAAAAGGCCGATCGGCCGCCTGCCCCCGAAACCCTAACCCCATTTTCTCCCTCCTCCCGCCGTAGCAGCCGAAGACTCCGATCGCTCATCGGAGGATGGCGCCGCCGTGAGCCCCCTCGCCGGCGGGCGTGCTCGCCCACGGCTGAGCACGCCGCCGTCGAGCGGCATCACGGGCGGTGCCAAGGAGCACCCGCGCGGGAGTTGCTTAGGCCGGCGGCGACCGAAAGATCGCCGGCCGGTTTTCTTACCGCCGGCGGCGGTCTTATCTCCGGTAAGGTAAGATCTGCTACCTCTTTAATCCGGTTTTTCACTTTCTTATGACTATGCCGCACGGGTTCAAGGGTTAGGGTTAGGATTTCTAACTGTAAATCGCGTTCTTCGCGTTCTTCTAATTTCTAAGTAGCCCGGGACGATGCTCATGGCATGTCGCTCGGCGGCTAACCCTAGATTAGGGTTTCTTATCAAAAACTTTTCTCGATCTAACCCACTGTTAGGTGGCTCCGGTACCATTGAAGATAACAGTTAGATCTACTAACAGTGAGAATAGTCGAGCCTTAACTAAAACAAGAGAAACACTTTGTCCTTTATGCAAGATGAAAATGAATGGGGTTAGGGAGAAGTAACGACCATCAGTTTTGGGCGCTGAAGAACTTGAGTCGGCCATGGCGAGGAAGAAGATGCAGTGGCGGCGGAGGAGAGCTTCCCGTCACTTGTGCGGCCCCTGTGAACGGAGTAGGGTCTAGGGTTTGTAGGTGGGAACAGTGGCGGCGGTGAACTTCGTCTCCCGTGCCCCGGCCTCCCACCTCTATTTATGTACCGCACGTGACAGGGGCCCTCCAACCATAGGTGGGTTGGGCTCCCCCGTTCAAGGAGCGGATCAAGGTCCCTAATGGGCCGTTGGGTCCAATAGGAGGAGAGATCACAACCCTAACACTCACCTCCCTGATCGCCGCCGACCAAGCTCGACTCGCCAGAGCAATTCGCCTCCGCTGCATCACCACTCTCCAATTCCTTGCGCCTCCACCTCCTCCTTGACCTTGTGCACGCCTTGAGCCCGCTCGCAGCGCCTCGCACGGATAGAGTCACCCGCGCCGCTGTTTCTCCTGCTGCCGCGTTCGCCATCGCCGCCGCAGCCACCTCACCGTGGCCAAGCTGCTCCGGTGCACCCCTTGCCCCGCCGGGCCACGTAATAGCTTTGCCTCAACGTGCTGATGCTCATCGGCTCAGCCGTTTTGCCTCTACCGCGCCGGAGCCACCATGACGCGTGTTCGCCGCCGTGCTCACACCGCCGCAGCCGCCCCCGTCGACGGCAAATCACCTCCTCTGCGTTTCCATCTTCACCGAGTGGTCAACCTGAATCGCGGTGAGCTCCTTCTGCTGCGCACCCCTGCTCCACCTCTACCAGCTTGGTTTGCCTGCCACGCCGCTTGCCACCGCCGTGTCGCCATGGCCGTCCACCGTGGTCACGCTCGCGCCTACTCCGGAACCCGAGCCACTGTTCTGAGAGTTGGAGGAGGTGCGGGGATGAGGAGGATCACGTCGGGATGGTCAGCGCCGTCGAGGACCTCGGCGACGGTGAGCTGCACCGCCGTCTCGCCGGCACCCGTCGGAGGAGCTCGGCCTTGGGCCGGCTTGGCATCGGGCCGTATTTGGCTGCTGGCTAGGCCGACTTGGGCCGGGAGAGGGAAGAGAGGGAGTTGGGCCGAGGAAAGGAAATCTTTTTCTTTTTCCAAAACTAATTAAAATGGTGTTTCTTTGTAAATTCATAACTAATATTTAGAGCATGCTAAATTTATGAAATTTTGTATGGATTCTTGTTATGCTATGCTTTATCCATGAAAAATATGAAATGGTCAATTCCAGTATTTTTTTCTATGAGTAAAAATTAGCTCTTTTAATTAATAAATGCAACTTGCATGATTTTTATAGATTAAAATATTTATCCAAAAATTATTAAACTTTGTAGGAATGATTTATATGCTTAGATATACCTGTACAAAAATTACGGTACTGTTTTTATAATTTTTATTAGTTATATGCTTAATAATATGCCTTTTATGGATTAAGAAAAATAATAAAATGCTTTCTATAAATCACTAAATGACATTGCTGTGATTTTGGGATTTATTGTGGACCTTGGAACACCTTACCCTTTGATGTTCCTTGGCAAATTCAACCTTTACATGTTATGCTGATGTTGACTTGTTAGTTTATAAATAAAATAGTTTATTTAAATATTTAATTAGTGCATGCATATGATTAGGTCTAGTACTAAGCATTGTTTGTCTCATAATTAAATCTTATGTAATGTTTAGTATATATCATGTCTTGCTTGATAAGTATAGTATCTTAAGTGTTGCTCACATGATAATTAACTTAATAGTTAATTAACTCAAATGTTGTATAAGATGATAAACCCTAGTTCTTAGTGAAGGAAAGTTGTACTCAACTTCCTTAAACTGTTTAACTTCTGTTAATGTACTTGTATCCCTTATCATGAATCATACATCATGCATCATGGCATTCCTTTCATCATGTTAGTAGGGCATCATTTATTGCGTGTAGTATGTACGAGAGTGAGAAGGCTCGTGTTGATCAAGTCTCGGGGTAGGTCCATCCACTAGAGGTGTTGGTGTTTATTGGATCTCTCTGAGAAAACTAACATTCTCTGCAACGCAGGCAAGCCCCGGAGCATAACCCAATTTCTTGTATTTTATAAAAGTTATTCACATAAGTTTATGTTTGATGCATTAAGTAGTAGGAGTCGAGTGATATACCGTTGTTACATGTCTTCCTTGACTACAAATTACTTATCCCATGTCACACAGTTTAATATGATAGTTGTTATATGCTTAGCCTTGCTTAGATGATAAGGATGATAAAGAAAGTTATCATAAAACTTTGATAAACCTGAAATATGAGGATGATCATGAATTTAAATATGAGACCGGGCGGAACTGGTTGTTATGGTAAGTTGAGCAGACAGGTTCGCCTAGTCGTGCTCGTTCCGTCTGTGTCGATTGAGGACCGTTCGTTGTAGGCCTGTGTGTGGTTGAGACTTTGCTAGTACTGGGCACATACTCTAGTAAGTCTAATACCTTGGCTATTCCATTACGTGAAATGACAACCACGCACTGGGAGTGTGGAGATGGTGAGAGTAGCGTGTACCCATCCTCTGAATCCACCAGGAGTGGCGTAGGGAGGTGGTGTACTGTGCTCTCGGGTAGCGCTGGACCGATTCACCTTTTGGAGGATCCAAGTGAAGGTTGATATATATAGGTTCGGGTTTGGATCCGGGTTCGAACCTAGACCTGCATATGTCGTGTGGTAAGGAAACCCTAGCTGGGCCAAATCGATTTGAATCGCCGTTGCTTCTCGGAGATGAAGACTCGACCCTCTGACCATACATCGTAGTTAATAAGTGAAACTGGATACTTATGATCATATGATGAGATGGTTTAAGGAGTGTTTGGATTAGATCAGGTGCTTATATGCTACTATTACTTAATAAATCTTAAAGATATAATATTGAAAGTAAGGATTCACTGTTAGTAAGCTTTTCTGCAAAAGATATTTCTTACTTCTACCTTACCTTAACAGATTGCATATGCTTGGAGTCTTTTCTTTAGTCGGGTAAGACTGGTTGAGTATCCTCAAGTACTCAGGGTTTGTTAACCCCTGTTGTAGGATCTGACTTGAGCAGCTTAGTGAGGCTATGTCGGTGGGCTCGACATGATCTGGCTACCTCTTCTATCTTAGATGTTTCTTCTCGGATGCTTCCGCTTTTCTTCTCATCTTTTGGAGATTAAATTAAAATTTAACTTATACATGTTTTGTAAACTAGAGTTATATTATTCTGCACTCTGATGTAAGTATTTTTGTATCAATTGTTGTAATGTTGTAACAACTCCATTGTTGATCATATATGAGTTGTAAAACGTGGATGATTCGGGGTTCCCCGAGGACACCCGACGGACTACCGAGGTTGTCTGGCTTGCATGTGCTATATCAGAGGCCTCAAAGGCAATGGTAAGCACATGTGGGCCATACAATTCAGGTGGTTCTACCACAAGGAGTGGACTATATATCTGCCGCCGCGCCTTTTGGTCACGAGGACGCGTGCGCACGAGTCACGACGCGCTGGGCTAGCCGCCGCAGGCCAGACTAATGAGAGGGAGGAAAAATGAAATCCTAGGGTTTTCACTGCTGTTTTTGTGCTTTTATATCTACTAGCAAACGTGCCCGTGCGTTGCAATGGGATCCAATGTATTGGAATAAGATATCATATCATTGTCGAACGTGAGTGAGTTGTAGCACGGTTCATGAGTTTGAGTCAAAAATTAAATTAACTTAGGCTCTGTTTGGATCCAGGGGGCTAAACTTTAGCCCGAGGGTAAAGATTAGCCCTTAAAATAGTAGTTAAAATCTTTGTTTCTTAATGAGTCAAAGATTAAAACGGTTGTTGCCTCTTATTTATTGTTTGTTTTTTACTCTTATTATACTTATTAGAACACGAAAAATCCAGTTGGAGAAAACCATGGAAAACAACGAAAACAAAATCAAAAGTTGAGTTAGCATAAAAAATAACCACAAGAAGAAAAAAACTGAACATACTCAAAGCCGAGTAGAAAACAATCATGAAAAAAATTGGAATATACTTTAGAAAATAGCCATGGAAAAAAATCATAACATATTTGGAGCCAAGTGAAAAAGGTCCAAATCAGAACATAAAGCAAAACATACTCAGAGCAAGTTAAAATGGACAAACCAGAAAAAGTGAAGAAAGAATAGAAAAAGGAACAAAACAAATAAATTCTACCCTTTTTTCCTCTTTATCTTTTTCATTTGGATTAGGATTCCTATTCAGGTTAATCGGAATAGGAGAGATCTAATTACATTAGGATTCCTAGCTGTCCATATTATTATATGTTTTCATCTATTTGGACTAAAATTCCTTTTCACACGGAATAGGATAGACCTAATTGGATTAGGATTGCTATCTATCTAGATTACCTTATAAGTAGTCTTGCGCTGTTATATAAAGAGAAGGGATATAGACGGTTTCCATATTCACAAAGTTAAGGGATGGCTGGACCAAAAATTGGGTGGAGAGAAATTTTGCCTCTTTAATATTACTAGCAAAACATGCCCGTGCGTTGCACCGGGTCGGACAACTTGCTGAGTGGTTATATGGATAGCGATTTAGAGATTTATATAAGTATAATGGGTGCGTTATCTGCTCTAATATATCTTAAAATCGATGTAATGTGTAAACTATAGGGACCGGTCAACCTTTTATAAACTGTATATATGGATTGGATATTATATAGTTCGTTTTAAACTTATATGATGTAGCAGAAGAAGGTTCCTTATTTTACTGTTAATGACAAAATAATTTATTGGCCATGGTTAGTATACTATAAATAAACCAGGTAAAGTATTTTTCTCGACCATCAGATCGAGACAACCTCTTGGATGACGGCGAGGGGCTCGATTAGCGATGCGGGTCGGCGCACGTCCAGCTTCCCAGACCACGGGATCAGCGAATGGAGCACGGTCTTGTCGTGGTCGCATGTTGACAGCCCCGCGGTGGCGTCTTGTGCCAGCTATGTCTTCTGCGTCCGGACAGGCAGCAACAGCGCCACCTGTGCATTCACGATCGCCCAAGTCGCTTGCAGTGGACACAATGATGATAGGATCCCTGGGCCGGTGAAGGGCGCTCCACGAGCACGACCCTTGCTGTTGACCATGAACGTATAGGACAAGTAGGCAAAAGAAAAAAAAGTGACACTATAGATATCGGGGACATGA
>CM039610.1:46637886-46782746 GCA_022457205.1 Saccharum spontaneum
TGAGTTGGGCTGGTTCTTGTGTTCTATTCTTTCTTGGTTATCATGTTAGTTCCATTTGTTTTGTTTGCGTGTGGGGATCGCTGGCATGCAGACGTAGAGATTCACCTGCCTAGAACATCTAGTTGTATAAGGGTTAAAAATTCTCGGTGTTTCTAGAAAATCCTTGAAACTAAATACTTTAAAAGTTCTTGATGCTTGTAGTTTTGTACCATAAGGGTTAACTAAATCATGTCCAAAATGGCAGCATGCATGTGTAGTTTTATATATACTAGTAATAAGCCCGTTCTAACTGACAAAAGTCAAACATAGAGGTATGTTTTATCGTCCCCCACTAGCACAGAAAAGTTTTTTAGGGGCGGTTAAAATCAATATCCAGAGGCGGTTTGAAAAATTGAGCATTTGTAGCGTTGGGCATTTAACCATCCCTAGAAAAGCATTTCTAGGGTCGGTTCCATTAGGATATCCGCCACTGAAAATGGTAGAGAAGCTCCCTAATAATTTATTTTTAGGGGCGGTTGTTGTATGAGAACCGCCCCTGTAAACATATTTTTCAGTGCCGGTTGCTGCACTGCAACCATCTTTGAAAATGGTTTTGCAAAGACAGCTGTGTCAATGCAATCGCTTCAAAAAACACATTTTCAGGGGTTGTTGGCTTAATGAAACCACCCCTAAAAATGTATTTACAAGTGCGGTTCGCTGAACCGCCTCTAAAAATCAGTTTCAAACATTTAGAATTTGAAATTTCCCACCATATTTGAAATTGAGTTTTCCCACCAAATTTCAAGCCAGAAGAAATTGATTCAAAGTAACTTCGTATATACATAGTCGACATAGCGCTACCCCCTACACTTTTCTCTTGGCACCGCCGGAAGCTACAAGACAAAGGAGGACCGGCGGTGCCAAGAAGAAGAACACCGAAGCCCGGGGCAAGAAGCCCTAGGTAAGAAACCATTCGCCTTGTACCCCCTATGCCCTCCTCGGTATATAAGGGGAGGCATGAGTTCCTATAGAAGTGATCAGATCAAACGGAAAACTTAGGACAGGGGACTCAAACCCCGAGAAAACCCTAGTCGACATAGCACTACCCCCCTACACTTTTCTCTCTATTCCTCCATTGTAAGAACTCTCATTTGAGCATCCCCACGAAGAACATCCACTGCTAGACATAGGGCTCAGAGGCCTAAACTAGGATAAATCTCTCGCGTCTCTGAGTTTTTTGTGTGCTTAAGACACTGGAGGTCCACACATCAACCCACGTCGAACAATCCGATGACTGCTGCGGTTACGAACCCACGACAGCTTGTTATAGTTTAGATGAACTCTTGATTTAGTTATTTTTCATTTTCATTTAGCTTTTAGCTAAAACTATTCGTTTACTTATAGCGCAGATACTGGCGCCACTCCGTCAAGGGTGACAAAACGACTATCCTGCCCAAATGATCTCACATCAGTACTTTCTTGCACGATTGCAACGACAACAAATTGACAACGTCTATAGATTCCAATTTATTATGTATGGGAGAAAAGATTGTCAATGCCAGTGGCAGCCACTGTTTGGTTAAATGAGAATACGGTGATGTTGTGAGTTGTGACCCGTGCGTCAGACGGTTCAATTCACATCAGATGCGGACCCGCAAAGATTGAAAACTCCGTCTTTGCGCGCCTCATGCATTTGGAATTGGATAATGTTGCACGCAGCATAAGCAACACCATGACAATATTTTGGTGAGAGGTTTTTTTTATCTTTGTGATTAAAACGTCTGACCGAAATTCAATGTGCAAGGCGCATGCCAATAGTAGGGGTGGACAAAAAGGACCGAGATCGAAAAAGAAAAGACCCAGGCCGAAACCCAAAAGACTGAAATCCGGGTTATTGCATCAGATTGGGTATTAGATCTCAAAAGACCGAACTTAGCACATGTTTCGAATCGCTCCGCTTCAGTTTTTTCAGCTTGAACTCCTAAAGTTGCTAGACAAACACCCCAAACTCCACAAACTTTGCTAAAAAAAGATAGAGTTGAGGGCCATCTCCATGTTTTTCGTAGACCTCTTAAAGTGGTACTCAAGAAAACAAGACTTCATACTTCCTTGTGGAATTGGAGGAAATTATACACCCGACTGATTGCACAGGTACCACTTCGTTTCTTTCTCACCATAAGCTCACCTCCTCCCCTGCCCGCCCGACTCCGCTGCCCGACTCCGCTGCCCGGGCTCTGCCCCCATGCGTGAAACCCTAGTGCCACTGCACATTGTTCTGGCCACAAGAGGCAATGCTCTACCGGATGAACCCATTTTAGGGCCCCAAATCTCCTCCATCTTGACTTCCCACAAAACTCAAATCATAATAACGGTGGGTGCCTATCACGGAGTAGGTCACCGATGCGGAGGGTGGCCCTAGCTCACCCGGCCTAGCTAGTCCCCTTCGGCCCGCCGCAGCCTCTACAGCAAGTGCCGCGGGTTGGCCCGGCCAGGCATGGCTACCGGAAAAAAAATTCCCTGCAGCGCGTCTGTAGACCGCATCTGCTACATACGGTTGCATCAGCGTCGCACTCTTGGACACCAACAAATCAAATGAGCCTAAGCCGAGCCCGTAGGAGTTAGGACTGGTGAAGCCAGGTGTGATATGAGCCTGATGAAGGCAAGCCGAACGTGGTAGAGGAGGCGGCGGCTTCCTGGTCCTCATGCATCTGCCTCTATATGCAGCAGATGCGGTCTACAGATGCGCTGCAGGGATTTTTTTTCCATGGCTGCCCCGTTAGCCCAGGCCACACTAGCCACTGGTACCTAGGCCCGGCCCACTACCGGAGAATGGAACTTTGCCGGGTGCTAAATGATTTGCCGAGTGTTTTTTTCGGGCACTCGGCAAAGAAGCTCTTTGCCGAGTGCCAAATAAAAAACACTCGGCAAAACAAAACACTCGGCAAAAAGGCTCTTTGCCGACAAATTAAAATTTGAAGCAGTAAATTAACTCAAATGAAAAAGTTTTCAACTAGAAAGTTGTAGAACTCATCAAGATGAACATTTTTTATTTAGGTCATTTCTTCATACGAGAAAATAAAAGTAAATTTGTTCATAAATTTTAGATCTCTCTCTTGTAGTTTATGAAACTACAAGAGAGATATATACGATTTGTAAATAATGTTAGAATCACCATGTCGGATATACAAATGATCAAACAACCAAAATAAACTTTGTAGATCTTGAAAATTTATGAAACTTTGTAGTTAAAAACTTTTTCATTTGAAATCATCTTGCCATACAAAACTGCATCTAAATTTTAAAATTTAAAATTTAGATTTTTCAAAAGACCTCGAATGGAAAAACAACCTAAATAAAAGTTGTAGATCTCGAAAAGATATGAAACTTTGTAGTTGACAATTTTTTCATTTGAGTTCATCTTGTCATGCAAAACTACGTTTGAATTTCAAAATTTTAAAATTCGAATTTTTCAAATGACCTCGGATGGAAAAACACCCAAAACGAAAGTTGTAGATCTCGAGAAGTTAAGAAACTTTGTAGTTAACGAGTTTTTCATTTGAAATTATTTTGTCATGCAAAAGTACGTTTGAATTTTCATATTTGAAATCCAAAATTTTTTAAACAACCTCGGATGGAAAAACTTCCTAAATGAAAGTTGTAGATCTCAAAAAGTTATGAAACTTTGTAGTTGACAACTTTTTGATTTCAATTCGTTTAGAGCCTCAAATAAGCAATTTACACTCGTTTTAGTACAATATATGAAGAATAAAAAACGTCTTATAGACACAAATGAATGAGAGACGCAGTGGTAGAGGGGCTCGCGTGCGTACCCATGCGTGAGGTCTGTGGTTCGAATCCTAATGGGCGCAAAGTTTGGAAAAAATGTTGTGGCTACTCAACTGGGTTGTACAAGCCGTGTGTGGCCTAGGTGGGGGCCTCTCCTTATAAAAAAATTTTGCTATTTTTTGATGATTTTTTCGTTTTGATCTTTGCCGAGTGTCGGATAAATGACACTCGCAAAGAGCCCTTTACCGATAGGATTTTTACCGAGCACTCTTTGCCGAGTGTTACACTCAGCAAAGCTTTTGCCAAGTGTTTTTGAGGCTTTGCCGAGTGTTCTAGGCACTCGGCAAAGCAGCAGATTCCAGTAGTGGCCGGCCAAGCAGGGTCTCTCACTATTAGGGCCGGTTGTAGGAGGCCAAGTGCTGGCCGGCGCTGGACAGGGTTGGGGGTTGGGACGGTGCTGGGCATGTGCCGATTCTACAATAATCCACGACAGATCTAGTGAAGCATGTTAAAGAATTAGACAATTTCCAGATTAAAAGCATGATTAAATCTAGAACATAAATCATGGCAAATATATGAACTAGATTAAACATGTATGGCATACTAGTATAGCAGATCAGCATATTCCACAGCATCAACATGACAAGCATTGATAGTCCAGCAGATAGATTAGATAGTACGAACGTCAAAATTAGATCAAGAGAATTATACCTTTCGGTTGTAATAGTAGTAGATGGTGTTGAAGATGTAGCTGGCGGTGGTGATGGAGCGAGATCGCTGATGTCCATGTCGTCGATGTTGAAGTCGTCGTCAAAGTCGTCGATGAGAGGCAGAGGAGTATTCTTGATGACGACCCCGCGAGCTCTAGCACGACGAAGCCGACGCGCCGATGCACCATTCGGAAGACGAGCCGTTGTGGAAACTTTGAGAGCAGTCGCGCGAAGAACACTTCCCAAAAACCTTATTCGTCTTCTCCTGGTGTAGGATCGCAAAGACGAGGGTTCCGGAGACTGCTCACCCGGTCGCTAGTGCACGCAAGCGATCGGACTGGAGTAGCTATAGCGGCGGCGCAATAGCGAGTAGAGGCAAAAACCCTAGGATTAAATGGATATGTTTTGGCGTAACCGGCAGGTTGCTTATATAGTCCTGTCCAACCAATCTCGTGTTGCGATCACGATCTAAATTGATTTAGGACTCTTAATTTGTAACCGATTAGGACTCATGCAACTTGAAGGCCAAGAAACCAAAAACAAAAACAGCAAAAGGAGATCGCGCTCCCGCAAGGTGAGGAGCCGGATTTCGGCGGACCATTCACGCAGGTGCCGCGCACCCGTGCCCTTCGCCCCGCCCCGCCCCGCCCCGCCCCGCCCGGCGAGGCGAGGCGAGCGAGCGCGCGCGTGTGGACTTCTCTACTCCTCCTCACACTAGACTTGAGGAAGTGGGGGGGACTTCCATATTTAAGTATGACTACCTCCACTTCAACAAGCAAGGTGGTACTAAAGAGTTCCCACATTCCCTCTTGCTCACATGAATGGGCCTTTGAGATTTATTAGGAATTTCACAATTGGTTATTGGGCCAAGCCCATATAAATTCCAACAATCCCCCACCAGATCTCAAATTCCCATTTAGAGATTTGCCTGTTCTCACTACTGTTTGATATACCAGTGTTTCGACAGAGACTGTGAAGTTGAACTTCCGCCTAGAACCTCAAGCTACACTCATCCACAACTTGAACAATGGACTATGCCTTGAATTGCAAGTTTTGTGTGAATAAGCTTTGCTCAAAATCAAACTAGTACCTGGCTACCAATAGCCTTACTCCGTGGGTGGAGCATATACGTCGTACTCCCTGGTCTCTTCATGATTTTACTAGAGATCACCCAAGTCTCATAGACTGCGACGTTCTACAGTCGAACTCATATAGGCATGTTCTTTCAAGAATGCTCTGTAGGACAGCATCTTCGCTTGTTAAAGCCAATAAAACATGTTAAGGCATTAGCCAACCTACCATATAGTGTCTCAACACTTTGAGAGTATTGCATCTTCACATAGAGAAGGTTATAATTATACTCTCCTCAGTTTACCAATAGTTTGTTCTTCCCAGATCCTAAGTCACGGGATCTCCGATAAAAAAAGGTTGGGTTACTACTACTGTAAACTCATATGGGTCTCAAACCCATCTCCCTTGATGCTATTTCTATCACATTCCGTGATAGTCCTTTGGTAAAAGGATATGCCATGTTCTTGTCTGTTTACACATAAGCCACAGTGATTACTCCGGAGTTTCTCAACTTCCTGACAGACTTCAAACGTCTTTTAACGTGTCTTGTTGACTTCGCATTATCCTTAGCACTATTTACTTTAGTGATCACTGTTTGGTTATCATAGTTTATAAGGATAGCCGGTATTGGTTTTTCAACCACCGGCAAGTCTGACAAGAGCTCACGCAGCCACTCTGCCTCTGTAGAAGCTGTATCCAAAGTAGTAAGTTCTGCTTCCATGGTAGATTTAGTCAAAATAGTCTATTTACTAGACCTCCATGACACTACGCCACCTCCAAGAGTAAACACATACCCACTAGTGGCATAGATTTGATCAATATCAGAAATCCAGTTCGCATCACTATATCCTTCTAGCACAGCTGGGTGCCCAGAATAGTGAATCCTAAAACTCATTGTACCTTTGAGATAACGCAAGACCCTCTCAAGTGCATGCCAATGATTATCACCCGGATTGGACATGTACCTACTCAACTTACACACGGCAAAAGAGATATCTGGTCTGGTTGCACTAGCTAGATACATGAGTGAACCAATTATCTGAGAATATCTCAATTGATCTCTAGCAATCTTCTTATTCTTTCTCAATGTCACACTAGGATCATAAGGTGTTGGAGTAGGCTTTCTATCCATAAAGCCAAAACGGCTCAAGACCTTCTCAACATAGTGAGATTGTGACAAGGTAATCCCACTATCTTCCTTAATCAGCTTAATGTTTAGAATTACATCAGCTTCTCTTAGATCTTTCATGTCAAAACTCTTTGACAAAAAAGACTTGACCTCATTAATAATATCAATGTTTATTTCAAAGATTAGAATATCATCAACATATAAATATAATATAACAGATTGGCCCCCACCATGTCGATAATACACACACCTATCAGCTTCATTAACAGCAAAGCCCGCACCAGTTAAAGTAGTGTCAAACTTCTCATGCCATTGTTTAGGTGCTTGTTTTAAGCCATACAAAGACTTCAGTAATTTACACACCTTTTGCTCTTCACCTTTTACTACAAATCCATCTGGCTGATCCATATAAATCTCCTCATCCAACTCTCCATTAAGGAAAGCTGTCTTCACATCCATTTGATGAACGAGAAGACCATACGAGGCAGCCAGAGAAAGTAGCACTCGAATAGTGGTCATTCTAGCAACAGGTGAATAAGTATCAAAGAAATCCTCGCCTTCCTTCTGGGTATAACCCTTAGCCACAAATCAAGCCTTGTACTTGTCAATAGTACCATCAGGCCTAAGCTTCTTCTTGAACACCCACTTACATCCAATTGGTTTACAACCAAAAGGTAGCTCAGATAACTCCCAAGTTCTATTAGAAAGAATTGAGTCCATCTCACTACGAACAGCTTCTTTCCAATCATCTGCATCTGGAGATGCGTATGCCTCTATAATAGAAGTAGGAATATCGTCCACAAGATACACAATGAAATCATCACCAAAGGATTTTGCAATCCTTCGTCTCTTGTTCCTCGCAGGAACTTTATTGTCATTCTCCTCAAAGACTTCTGCAGGTGGTTGCTCAAATGATTCAATAGAAGACTCAATAGGTACCGTAAAATCAGGAGCTATCTCAGAGGAAAATCTAGCATTGCTACATATATCTTTCATAGGGAATATATTTTCAAAAAATGTAGCATCACGAGATTCAAATATTGTATCAACATGCATATCAGGAACTTCAGATTTTACTACTAAAAATCTATAGGCAATGCTATGGTGAGCATATCCTAGAAAGACATAATCCACAGTCTTCGATCCAAGCTTACGCTTCTTAGAAATTGGAACATTGACTTTCGCCAAACATCCCCACGTGCGCAAGTATGAAAGTGATGGTTTCCTTCCAATCCAATTCTCATATGGAGTTGTCTCTTTATTTCTGTTTGGAATTCTATTCAGGACATGACTCGCAGTCAATAGAGCTTCCCCCACCATGCCTTAGATAGACCAGCAGTGTCTAACATGGCGTTCACCAAGTCAGTCAGCGTGCGGTTTTTTCTCTCGGTAATTCCGTTTGATTCGGACGAATAGGGAGCTGTCCTCTCATGAATAATACCATGTTCCGCATAGAACTCATCAAATAATATAGAAAAATATTCACCACCACGATCTGACCTTAGATGTTTAATTTTTCTCTCTAGTTGATTTTCAACTTCAGCCTTATAGATTTTAAAGTAGTCTAGCGTTTCATCTTTAGTTTTAAGCAAGTAAACATAGCAAAATCTAGTTGCATCATCAATTAAAGTCATGAAATATTTCTTTCTACCTTTTGTCAACACACCATTCATCTCGTAAAGATCAGAATGTATGAGTTCTAGAGGTGCTAAGTTTCTCTCCTCTCCTACCCTATGAGGCTTTCGAGGTTGCTTAGATTGCACACAGCTATGACACGTAGAACCTTTGGCAATAGTGAGATCTGGAATTAAATTCAGGCTAGACAAACGTGACATCAATCCAAAGTTAACATGACATAAGCGAGAATGCCAAACACTCGAATTATTATTAATCGTGCCACAAATATGATTCACTGACTTATTATAAAAATCTGCCAAAGATAGGCGGAACAAGCCTCCGCAATCATAGCCTTTACCAATAAATTGTCCATGCTTAGACATGACTACTTTATTAGACTCTAACACTACCTTAAACCCATCTCTCAATAGAAGGGAGACACTAATAAGGTTCTTGAGAATAGTAGGGACATGCTATACGTTCTTCCGCTGCACGATCTTTCCCGAAGTAAATTCAGATCTACCGTGCCAACACCACGAACAGAAGCATGTGACCCATTCCCCATCAGGACGGAGGAACCTTGGAGCCCCTGGTAAGAAGAAAACAAAGAGATATCAGCACACACGTGAATATTAGCACATGTATCAACCCACTAACTTGGAGATTGAAACACTGAAAGTACAGTAGGAAAATTACCAAACCCGTCATCAGCACTGCTAGCAGTCACGAGGTGAATTTTCTTTTTCTCTTTCTTGTCCGCTCGCTCCGGACAATCTTTAGTAAAATGACCAAGCTCTCTACACGCGAAGCAAGGTAGCTCTGCTTTGTCTTTCTTCTTCTTCTTGAAGGCAGTATTTTGTTTGGCATTGAAAGCAGGTTGCTTAGGCTTTCCCTTGTTCTTGCCATGGTTTCTCTGGACAAAGTGGGCGCTAGATTTTTCCTCGTTCCCCTTCTCAATGTTATCTTTAGTCCGAGATTTTTCCTCGACATCAAGAGATGCTATCAGGTTTTCAACTGATATTTTCTGTCTCTTGTGTTTGAGACTTATGGCAAAATTTCTCCATGAAGAAGGCAATTTAGCAATAATGCACCCAGCCACAAACTCATCGGGTAAGACACATTTAAGGAGTTCAAGTTCCTTAGCCAGGCGCTGAATCTCATGAGCTTGCTCGACTACTGATTTGTTAGCAACCATCTTATAGTCATTAAAGCTCTTCATGGTATACAGCTCTTTGTCTGCATCTGAAGCACCATAAGTAGCATTCAGATGATCCCATAAAGCCTTTGCATCTCTTAAGTGCATCATAGTATTAAATAAATAATCTGAAAGCACATTACGCACAGCTGCCACAAAGATATCATTAGCTTCCTGGAATTTTCTCTGATCTTCATCAGAGATGTTTCCCTCAGGCATGCCATCTTTGATCCAGAAAACTTTCATGGCAGTAAGTCAATCAGTGACCTTGACATACCACCTTTTAAAATGCGCACCAGAAAACTTTTCCGACCTCAGCGCGTCAACAAAACTAGCCATAGATAATTCTGAAAACAGCCTATAATAAGGTTTTTGGATTGTTAAAGAATTAGATAATTTCCAGATTAAAAGCATGATTAAATCTAGAACATAAATCATGGCAAATATATGAACTAGATTAAACATGTATGGCATACTAGTATAGCAGATCAGCATATTCTACAGCATCAACATGACAAGCATTGATAGTCCAGCAGATAGATTAGATAGTACGAACGTCAAAATTAGATCAAGAGAATTATACCTTTCGGTTGTAGTAGTAGTAGATGGTGTTGAAGATGTAGCTGGCGGTGGTGATGGAGCGAGATCGCTGATGTCGATGTCGTCGATGTTGAAGTCGTCGTCAAAGTCGTCGATGAGAGGCGGAGGAGTATTCTTGATGACGACCCCGCGAGCTCTAGCACGATGAAGCCGACGCGCCGATGCACCCTTCGGAAGACGAGCCGTTGTGGAAGCTTTGAGAGCAGTCGCGCGAAGAACGCTTCCCAAAAACCTTATTCGTCTTCTCCCAGTGCAGGATCGCAAAGACGAGGGTTCCGGAGACCTGCTCACCCGGTCGCTAGTGCACGCAAGCGATCGGACTGGAGTAGCTACAGCGGCGGCGCAATAGCGAGTAGAGGCAAAAACCCTAGGATTAACTGGATACGTTTTGGCGTGACCGGCAAGTTGCTTATATAGTCCTGTCCAACCAATCTCGTGTCGCGATCACAATCTAAATTGATTTAGGACTCTTAATTTGTAACCGATTAGGACTCATGCAACTTGAAGGCCAAGAAACCAAAAACGAAAACAGCAAAAGGAGATCGCGCTCCCGCAAGGCGAGGAGCCGGATTTCGCCGGACCATTCACGCAGGTGCCGCGCACCCGCGCCCTTCGCCCCGCCCCGCCCGACCCGGCCCGGTGAGCGAGCGCGCGCGTATGGACTTCTCTTACTCCTCCTCACACTAGACTTGAGAAAGTGAGGAGGACTTCCATATTTAAGTATGACTACCTCCACTTCAACAAGCAAGGTGGTACTAAAGAGTTCCCACATCCCCTCTTGCTCACATGAATGGGCCTTTGAGATTTATTAGGAATTTCACAATTGGTTATTGGGCCAAGCCCATATAAATTCCAACAAAGCATGCACCACCGGCGTAGAAGAAATAGGATCAGGTATTGATAAATCCCAAACTATGCTCGCAACTAGTGACCAGATGCTTGATTATGGCTAATTAATGTTAGTTGATCTCCTCCCGACTCGGTCCAACGACCAAGTCGAGGCCTTGATCGCACCCTGATCGGGGTGTCCAGCCGTTGAACTGGCTGGTGGGCCCCCGTTGCGCAGCACTATAAGAGAGAGGTGGGGGCCAAGGGCTCAAGGAACGAGGTTCACCGCCGCCGCTACAGGACCCCACCTCAGAACCCTAATCCGATCTCGAGGGTCGTGCTGTGAGCGACGGGAAGCACCACTAGACTTCACCGACGCCACCGCCACTACACGTCCTTCACCAACGTCGCCATTGCTCCACCTCTTCACCGCCCGTCGCTGCCCGTGCGCAGCTTCCACCGACGAACGCGATGGCGACCTCAAGCTCCTCCAAAAACCACGGTCCATCTACTCTCCTCTCCTCTCCCTCTCTAATCTCTCTAGTAGTTTTTTTACTAGGACTGTTTATCTCGTCTACTAAGGAAATGTACTCGCTAGATCTACCGGTTATGATCCTACAGTTCTAACAATTAATAGTTACTAGTAGAGTGTCCGTGCTAAAGCTACGGTAAAATACAAAACAAAATAAAATTCGTAATAAAACAAACAATCATATTTATTAAGATTCACGTGTCATATATTGTATAACCAAATATTTTTATCACATAATGAATGTTATGTAAGGACTGATCCTTTGAGGATGCAACAACATCATTGGACTCACCTGACGACTTTTTCCATCCCCACATTATTTTAAACTCGAGGATACAAAGAAAACAAACATTTTTGTCACATAAGGAAAGAAATATGAAGCACTGTAAGGAAATATGCACCACCGTCGCGTACATAATACACGCGGCATATATATTTTGAAGTTTGAACAACATGAAGTCTGGCTGGCCGGCATCCAATCCGTCACTTATTTGTTTTACGTCGCGTATATACGGCGTACGCCAAAGGCCAAACCAAATATAAAACATACATACTTGGTAGAATATATAGCAACATAAGCAACCCTTCATATATATAGTTTACGATTTGTTAGTCAATCATCATATCAGAGGTAAATAAATAAATAGTAAAAGAAAGAAAAGTAGAAAACACACCGGCCGGGCAGATCGATGTGTGTATACCTACCTGGTCACGTCATACGATCCATGCATCATATCGGGGACGACCGCCCGCTACTCAGGGGTTCCTTTTTTTTATAAGCTAGGCAGGTTGGCATGCACACTCTTTCGGACTTGTCCTTGCACTTCTGGCATCCATCCGGAGCTGCCTCTGGGCGCGTACAAAAGCCCTCGCAGACCAGGACAGCTCCGTCTCGGCAAAATTTTTTGCACCACTCCTCCGACTCCTCGACCATGGCGGCTGGGCGGCCAATGCTGAGGACGAGAAGCACGCACAAGGCGGCGGCGGAACCAGCTGCTGAAGCCATGACGACGGATATGGTGGAGGGAGGACGTACGACGCAATGCAAAGAAAGAGATATATATATAGCTAGCTAGCCGCAGGTACAATCCTCCTGCAACCACAAATAAAAGAGAAAACCGGGAATCATGTTCACGTACGTCCTCTCGCAATTTACAGCAAAAATAGGAAACTGCAAAATAGCAATTTATTATAGAATTTTGCTATTACGACAAAAATAGGAAAATGCAAGCGGGTATCGCGGGGTGGAGACAGCATCTGGGCCGTGTGCGTGGGCGCGGGGTGGTGTTCTGGCTTCAATGACGTGCATGATTTTGGCCTTTGGAACGGGGACGTGTGTATTTGGAGCCCGGGCAATTGCAAGCTGGTCAGCACCTGGGTAGTTTGCCTCGACAAAATGGCTGAATGAACGGTAGCAAAAAAAGGGTATTACAGGAGGACCTAATACCTAAATTTAGTGAACAAATAAAACAAATACAAGCAAATAAAACAGAAAAAGAAAAAGGTTTTGTGGTTTGTTTAACAAAACAAGTTCAGAAATCAAATGTAACAGAATTTCAAACTTTTTCTATAGTTAGACAAAGGCAAATGTTATTCAAGTGAGTTTAACAAAGGAAAATCAAATAGCATATGAAACAGATGTGCAAATTTTTTTTTCTAAAGTTAGACAAAGGCTAAGATTACTCAGGTGTGTTGCAAAGAAAATTCAGATAGGATGAGACGGACGTGAAAAATTCTTTGTCAAATTACATATATAATTACATAGCAAAATCAAATAGCATATGTAAAAAGAGTTAAATATATAAATAATAACAGTTACACCTACTTTTCTAAAGAATTGTATATACTTTTCTAAAGAATTACCTATAGTAAACACCGTAATAATAGAGTCAACAAACTAGAACTTTAAATTACATATGAGTGACTGCCGAGAGAACAGGGGAGGAAATGCGCTGCAGCCTTTGGGATCCAAAATATTGGACGCGCTTCCCAAAATTGAATAGTAATCCCTCCGTTTCAAATTATAAGTCGTTTTTACTTTTTTTTACATCCATGTTGCTATATATCTAAATATAATAATATGTCTAAGTACATAGCAAAATAGATGAACCAAAAAAGTCAAAGTAATTTATAATTTGAAATGGAGGAAGTACTATACTATATTAAAGTGGGTCCCACAACTTGGACAGAAAATAAAAAAAGTCAACGAGCACAGATCAAACGGCCTGCATAGAATCAGATGAAGAGACGGCCGGCGCAAAATTTAGGTAGCAAAGGCAATAGGAATGCCCGAGTATCCTACAGATTTCCCCCATCTTGAATGAGTAAGAGAAGATGGTTTGAGGAGAGATTACTTTGGTACACGAATTTGGATGGACTTAGATTAGGCATGACTGTAGGGGTGGGGGTGGTTGAGCGGGGTGGATTTAGTAAAGAAAATTTTGGTGTATATTATAGAGGTGTAGAGATGAGGCTTCTCCTACCAACATGTGGTCAAACTTTTTTTTTCTGATGAACTATTAATGTGTGCTGAAATAGCAAAGTCTTTTTTGTACTAAGAATATAGGCACATGATATGAGTTTATCTCGCCAAAAACAATTGCACAATAAAAAAACCCTTATATGTCGGGTTGGTTCTCGTGTAAATTTGAATGCATGTGCTTAATAGTTTAGTTGGGCTGGTTCTTGTGTTCTATTCTTTCTTGGTTGTCATGGTAGTTCCATTTGTTTTGTTTGTGTGTGGAGATTCACCTGCTTAGAACACCTTGTTGTATAAGAGTTAAAAGTTCTCGGTGTTTCTAGAAAATCCTTCAAACTAAATACTTTAAAAGCTCTTGATGTTTGTAGTTTTATACTGTAAGGGTTAACAGTCATGTCTAAAATGGGAGCTTGCATGTGTAGTTTTATATATACTAGTAATATGCCCGTGCTAATTGATGAGAGTCAAACATAGTGATATGTTAAGTTCCCCACTAGCACAGAAAAGTTTTTTAGGGGCGGTTAAAATCGATCTTCAGAGGCGGTTTGAAAAATCACTACAATGCCATTGTTTGTAAAGATAGAACATTTGTAGCATTGGGCATTTAACCGTCCCTGGAAAAACATTTCTAGGGGCTGTTGCATTAGGAGAACCCCCTAATAATCTATTTTTAGGGGCGGTTTTTGTATGAGAACCACCCATGTAAACATATTTTCAGTGGCAGTTGCTACACTGCAACCGTCCTTGAAAATGGTTTTACAAGGATGGCTATGGCAATGCAATCGCTTTTAAAAACACATTTTTAGGGGCTGTTGGCTTAATCAAACCATCCCTAAAAATATAATTACAAGTGCAGTTCACTGAACCGTCCCTGAAAATCAGTTTCAAATTTTTGGAATTTGAAATTTCCTGCCATATTTGAAATCGGGTTTTCCCACCAAATTTCAGAGCCGAATGCAATTGATTCAAATTAACTTCATATATACATAGTAGTGAACTAGTTAACTGATACACACATGATCAACAAAGTATATGTAGCATAATTTAATTTACATTACAAACTACTCATTAACATTAATTGTGCTTCTGCCAAAAAAAAGAAAAGAAGGGATGCTCGCATGCAGTGCGAAGAGCCTCAAACTACCCCAGCGAATATCCAGGGCATGCTACTTAGCACAACAAGCCTTCCGTATTTGGGAGTGTAACCTATGAATCCAACTATGGACCGAATCAACATCGACACCGAAACGTCGCTATCCTCATCCATGAGGCCCAATATGCGATGGGCAAGGTAAGGTGCCGAGAGCTGAGCATGTCCTTCATTCCCATCATTTGATA
This sequence comes from Saccharum spontaneum, assembly GCA_022457205.1. Lineage (NCBI taxonomy): Eukaryota > Viridiplantae > Streptophyta > Magnoliopsida > Poales > Poaceae > Saccharum > Saccharum spontaneum. The sequence goes on from CM039610.1 coordinate 46,653,151, forward strand.
GACAGGTGTGGGGAACTTATCCTCCATTTGCCATCTCTGTATTTCTTGCGAGCCCATACCCTCCACAAATAGCTTGCCTTGCATACCATGTAGTACCTCAAGTTCTGATCAGAATGGCTAACAGTGTATGGCCTATGGTGATGCACTGCATAGTCTTGAAGAAACAATTTCAGCTCAGACATTTGTATTAAATACTATCCCCTTGCTAATGATCTCTTTGCGATGGTCGTACATTGATTAATTTCCGACACATTTGCAGCCCAGTGTCACAAACTGTCATATCTGTCATGCTAATGTCCCTTTAGTTGGGAACGCCACGAAAAGGTACGTTCACCGACCTCAATTGCATCATCTTAGTCATTGTGTAATGATCTGGTGGCACGTAGTGCTGTGCTTCACTCAACCTCACCCATGAATCATATGGAGTAGCATCCTCTACGTGAGTACGAACAGTCATAGCCTCCTCTACTTTAGCACGAAGAAGCACATCTCTGACTATTCTCTCCTCAACCGGTCCTGGGTAATGGTTACCTGGGTCAACTGGCACTGGCTCCTTCATCATGGTCTGAATTCTCTGAATCACTGCTAACTTCATCACCAGTCCTTTCCTCCTCTTCTTTCTCCAATTTGTCCCACTTGTATGAACCCACATCGAATTCGTCGTTCAGACGGCCTACTGAAAACCGCCTACATTCTTCAACTGCCATTGGAGAGGACTGAAGTTGCTCATGCGTCAACTTACTACCCAATACCATATTCCCTAGTGTTCGATCCACATCGACCGCCCATTGATGTTCATCGCCTCCAACAAAGGATGGCCCATCCTCCTTCTTGTATCCATTCTCCACCACCACCTCAACCATGGTCACATTTGACCCTTCGATTACCCTTTTTTTAGCGTGACCAATGACCCTCATTGGGTAAGGGCATTAAGATGAAATGTGCCCTAGTCTTCCCACTATCAAACCTCCCCTTCAATGTGAAAGCACGAGCGAACGAACTTTTCCTTAACACGCAAGAAAAGGTCACAGAAGCTAGGAGGCACACCAGACATCCGGTTCATCTTTCATATCCTCAAACACCACATCTTCTTTTCTAACACTTCCTCCATAAAACCAAATGGACTAAACAATCCATCTAAAAAAGCATTTGAACAAACTTCATCAAGTCTTTAAAATGGTTCTAGTCAACAAAACAGGGGCGACTAAGTACATATAACCTATACATAGTAACCTAACCAAATATAAATACAATCTACCTAGCCTAACCTAACCTAACTACATATAACCAATACATGCTAAACTATCTATACAACTAACTACACTAACTATACCAAATAAGTATAGTAATAAATACTACAAATACTAATCTAATTAACTAACCATACTAATCTAACTATACTAATCTAACATTACTAATCAAACAAATACTAATCTAACTACCATTTAACCCTAACTATACATACCCTAACTACCATGAAATTGAGGTTGAAATCAACATTGCAACAAGAAATCAAGAGTGGATTACCTGTCCTACGAAGCGGGGAACCTTGGGGTTCACCCACACCCAGCATGCCCGGCGGAGAGGGCTGCCGCTGGCCCCTAGTGTGGCAGAACCGTCTGATTTAACACACTTTCAGATGCACTTGTCTCCCATTAGACACTAAGTACCCCGAAAGAGAGCTAATCGAGCAGTTCCGTCGAGCACACCCAACGGGGGAACCCGAAGAATCCACATTTTACATCCAGGATCCAATAATGAGTACAAGCTTACCACACTTAGTCCCTTTCATACAACATAGTGTCTCAAAAATCATTTCTTACAATACCAGAGTTCAGAGTGCGACATTTAAACAGCGAAAATTTAATAAACATCTAGCGGTACGATATAAGGATCCACCTGTGCCCACCAGAAGAATCCTCCACACAAGGCCTAACTTCTCAAGGTGCATTTGCAACAAGGGTAAAATAAACCCTGAGTATACGATGTACTCGCAAGACTTACCCGACTAGGGAATATATTTTCCGACTCTCAAGGAATATGATAGGTTTTATGGCGGGTGGGTTTCTTGTTTGCAGAAAGCAATACTAAGAGTGTGTCCTTATTTTCTTAGATTATTAGCAGCCATGTTTTATTCATTATCCAACATTCTATGTAAGCGTATGTTCTATATTCGAGCAAGGGTTGAGCAATCAGAGCCATTTTTCCATCTTTCATATGCCAGTTCTTACTATAGTGCCAGAGCGTAGTCAAGTCGTACCATCACGTAGAAATGGCGATTCGCGAATCAATGTGCCCAGCTGGGTACCCCGAAAAACACACGCCTCGCTTGTACCCCAGGCACAAACGAGATCAATCCGTTTCACTCCTGTCACGGGTTCCAGGTCCCTGTCCAAATTTGGACTCCAAGCCCCCACACTTGAGGCCCAGTCTCAATGTGGTGCTTAGACCTCCACCTATCCCCGCCTCCAATCAGTCGGTCCGAAAAGAGCCAGAACCCATGATAGGAGATTAACAAGCCTTTCTGCTCCCATAAGCAAGTATGTGCTCGGGATAATAAGTCTGTGACTTGACCAGGGTCCATGCAACAGACGGTCCTTAATCGACACGAACAGGAAAAACAGTGCAACCAAGCTATGCCTTATGGCTGCGGGACACAGCCTGTTACACCCACCAATACCCATACCATATCCCTACCCAGTCACTCTTTTCCTTTCCCCCATTTTTATTATGAGATTCATGATAATAATAATAATAATCACCTGTTGTGAGTAACGACAGGTTACCCACGCTACCGATAAACCTAAGTAAAGCAACTACTCGATCCTGCACTAGTAAGACTATATATATATATATATATATATATATATATATATATATATATATATGGGTATCATAAAATTACTGCAACGTAAATGCACCACATATATATAATGATTATCGACAAAAATACGGGTTATGCGTCGGGGCATGCCTTGGGCAGGTGCAGTGTCAGTGGTGTCAGTCACGGACGGCTCCTGAAACTCCTCTGTCATGAAGATCTCCTCCTCGTACTCTTCGACGATCTCCTTGTACTTCTGATCGTCGACGGTCCCGAACTCCACCAGGTCATTCTCTACACACATGTGGTAATGATGCAACAATTAGTATTTAGGCAACAGCAACTCTTAAAATACAACGCACACGCTAAGCTACAAAGCTAGCTCTAATGACTAAAGTAACAAGCTATCTATCATCTTCATCAAGCAAGACATCAAACTCGTTTTACAGTGCATCATTTTATCAATCGATATTATGCTTTTATTTATATTTGTTTTAATGGCTATTTAGCTACCACATGAACCAGCTTAATGTAGTGCTACGAAATCTACAGCAAGCATATGATAATACCACCAGGCTACTGTGAAAATTTCCTGATCAAAGCTACTACCAATTTGCCACCGAAATTCCTACAAATATTATCCTCGTAATTTTTTAAGCCTTTCCAAATGATTTAATATATCCCGGCATCATCACAGAAACATATAAACTAATTATACCATTAGGTAGATCATGAATTTAGAAACTTAACTAAAGTGGTTTCACAATTTTTTGACACCATTACGAATTGCTATTAAATATCAAAGTTTAACTCAGCAACTAAATTACAAAAGCATTACTAAAATCACTAGAAAAGGAAAAACCAATTCCTCGGCGCGGCCCGCACGAGACGGCCCACCCGCGCGCAGCGCGTGCGCACACGCGCGACCCAACACACGAGGCGGCCCACGCGCGGAAGCGGCCCAAGCCAGGGGAGCCCGCGCGTGCTGGCTCTTTATGCAAAAGAGACCCCAACTTCCGCAAAATCACGCGACTACTGTGCAGCCTATTTCCTCAGTCATCGTTTAAGCAACCATACCACCCCCCCCCCCGCAAAAACCTATCTTTACATCGGGGAGGTCCCCATGCCCTTGCGCTCACCGGCGTGGCAAGCGACGGCACTGGCCGGCCACGTCAGCCCTCTAGAGCTCGCACGGACTCAACTAGCGAGTCGACCATCCTTTATGACCTAAACGCCTCTGCTGGGCAGCGGCAAGGGGCAGTGGGACGCACTGGCTAGGGCGGTGGCGGTGCACGGCCGCCCGCTGCGGTGGCGCAACCACTCCGGCCAACTGGTGGCCGCGAAGGGCGTGCCGACTAGAGCATGGGCACCCGGAGCTTACCGCGGGCTCGGTTGTTGCGATGGTTGGAGCGGGGAAGACTGGTGATGGGCTGGCCCCACGCACGCAGCGAGCTCAAAGCAGAGCCGTGGCGGCACGGTCACACCAGCGATGCTACGGGGCGGTCGCGTTTCGGCGGGGGTGTACAAGGGGAAGAGGGAACCTAGGCGAGGCTGATGGTGCAGTCGGTGGAACACGAGAGGCTCTGAGGAGGGAGTTGGCATCGGCACAGGTCGACATGGCCTTAACGGCACGGTGGTGAAGAAATGCCAAAATTGGCGCTTGGCCGGACGCGAATCAAGGCGAGGTGGGTTAGGGCGGCAGGGTGACAAGACAACGGAGCCAGGGGCGTGGTGAATCGAATGATGGTGGCTCCACCATGTGGCATTGAAGGCATGGGTCCGGTGGCCTTGGCATAGAGAGAAAGGGAGAAGGTGGGTCGGGGCTCTGGTTGTCCTCGCCTTGGCGGAACACGGACGGAGTTAACCGGGTGGTACTTAGCAAGCTACGGACCCAGGCGGTCTGAGGAGACGTGCGCGCGTGGGCGGCCGCAGTGCCATAAATGGCAAGGCGATGGCGACACGGCCAGGTGCGCGCCGCTGTGCCTGGCACCAGACCGGGGGGTCAGCAGTGCAGAGCCGCATTAGGGGGGTTGCAGATGCGACAGTGAGGTGATGGCGCAGCAGCAGCGGCTCCACCTCACAAGGCAGGGGCAGCGGCGGCTCCACCTCACGAGGCAGGGGCAGCAGCGGCTGTCAGGACACGGGGCCAGCGGCAGGTCGCAGTAGCATAGCGCGGCCACAGTCGGAGGAGCAGAGCGGCAGACGCGCAGCAGCGGCGCAGGGCCAGCGGCCCACGGTGCCCGGCCATGCCAAGCCACGACCAAGGTGAAAGCTCTATGTTTGGTGTTGGTAATTAGTGACAATGCCTAAGTACTAATCACAAATGCTTAAGTGTGGTAGCAAAAGGTGATTGGTACAACTCCAAGTTGATGGCAAGGATACATGGTGATCATGATCATATGATGCCACAATTGGAGAAGAAATGGTGGATTGGTGCAACCCTATGGAACTCAAGGCAAAGGTATTTTGCTAGGGTTTGCTTTTGGTGATCAAGACACCTAGTGGGTGTGATCACGTTTAGGTTTAGTAGCCGTACTATGAAGAGGGGAATTGTCGTATCAATTCTAGTCCTACATGTGCCTCTAGGTGACACTTCATTGAGCATATGCATTTGGATAGAGCTATTAACGCCTCAAAAAATGATTGTGAAAATGCTAACACACTTGCACTTGACGATGATCACTTGGTGGTGTTAGCACCTTTGCGAAGGCGTTGGTGTTTGAGCGGTAGAGAGGGTTTGGGGTCAAGTTTTGGAGGCGTAGTCACGTGGTGTTTCTCGAGCTAAAACATGTGCTAAAGTGATACACATACTTAGAATAGCTCATATGTGAAAGGGGCAAACAAGTGGAGCAACAAAATCTCGAAATCTGTCTGAGATACACGCGACAGACGCTGGCTCTGGCGTCTGTCGGGCTACCCTAACTCGGCCAGCTGCGAAGGAGGCAACAGACGCGGGCTTGCTGAGCAACAGACGCTGGACGTCAGCGTCCGTCGGCTCTGGCTTCAGCACCTCCGCGGGATCGGCTGCGACGGACGCTGGACGGCGTCTGAAGGCGTCGTGACAGATGCTTCCGTCGGGTTGAAATCGGCGTGCGAGCGTTGTACGCGTCTGTTGATCAGTGAATCGACCGTTGGTTTTTGAAGCTCGTGGACACGTGGCACACGTAGGTGCGACAGACGCTGGACGCCGCGTCTGTTGTGTGAGCGACAGACGCGTCCGTCAGTCATGAAATTTGCCCAACGGCTCTTTTCGAAGGGGTACGTCTATAAATACTTGGTGGCTGGCTGTTAGCTCTCTCTCTTGGACTTTTGACATACTTGTGAGTATATTGAGCTAAGTCAAAGCATTCCCTCTCATCCCAACTCATCTCCTTTGCATTCGATTGTGATCTTTGAGTGAGATTGAGTGATTCAAGTGCATCGATGATTGATTTGCATCTAGAGACACTTGGGGGATTGATTTGCTGCGGTGTTTTCTTGTTACTCTTGGTGGTTGCCGCCACCTAGACGGCTTGGAGCAGCTTGGAGGCGTGACAAGTGTTGGTGATTGTTCTTGGCCACTTCCCGTGATCTTGTGAGGGGTTTGCACCTTCCCCGGCGGAGTGCCGCAAGGTAGCATAGTATATTGCTCGTGTCATTGCAACTCCTAACCATTTGGTAGGTTCTTGTGGCGCCTTTTGAGAGGCTCGGTGTGTGACCGATTATCCACCGAACCACGTGGTTGAGGGGGACACAACGGGGACTAGCGTGCCGGCAAGCACGTGAACCTCGGGATAAATCATCGTGTCTTCACTTCATTGATTGTGATTGATTTGTCTCGGTGGGTTGGTTATCTTGGATATTATCTTTTGGATATTGATTGGTTGGCTTAATTCATCGCCCCTCGGTGAAATATCTCGTATCTCTAACTTGTATTACATTTTAAGTAATTGGTTGTTTGCACTTGCTAGCTTGTTGTTGTAGCTTGTGTAGTTTTAGTTTTGTGTAACTTGCTAGCTTGTTTAGTTGTTGCTCTTGCGGTTTGACTTTTGCGGTTGAGTAAAATATATTAGAATTGTCATTTGGATAGGTGGCTTGCAACACCCCTTTTAGGCTAAGCAAAACTTGCATCACGCTATTTGTTATTGCTAATTAAATTGTCTAGCACTGTTTGTAGAAAGTTTTAATAGGCTATTCACCCCCCTCTAGCCATCAAGACCTTTCACAAGGGCAGGCTCGGTCGACTGGCTCTGGCCACGCGCGCACGCGGGCGTGCACCGACAGCACGACGTCGAGCCACGAGGAGCTGGTGACCGCGCACACAGGCAAGACCGACCGAGGCATGTTATCGCGCATGAATATTAAAGCATCAACCACGACTAAACCAACTCAACTTAGTTCCAACCATCTAACTCATGCTCAAGAGGGTACACTAGGCTATCGAGCAAAGCTAAAACACGACACCATTCCTAAACTAGAGCTCATAGAAACAATTCACAACATAGCATGGTCGCCCTGTTTTTCAAAGCTGGAAAATTTGCTAAGTCTTAGCTGATTTCTATTTCAGGTTCCGTTTCCGAGCTATTGAAAACACCAGCTAAAGATATCATTTCTTGACAACAAGAGTTGCATTGTTACCAACAAAATTTGTACTACAACTTTTATTAATATGACATATACACGTTCTATAGCCTTTTTGTTCATGAAATTTTGGTTTTCACCCCTACTAGATATATCCTACAACACTAAATAACTTTTCATTTAACGTTGTTATTCATCATCTTTAAGTTACAAAACTTTATCCGCACACTAGATCACATGCAATACAACTAAATATGATGCTCATGACATGCTTAGTGAATGGTTTTACGCGGTAACACCGAGGGTGTTACACCTAGCTCGCGGCCGTAGGCGCGGAGCAGCGGACGGCACGGCCGCGAGGGGCCTAACAGAGAGAGGTCCGGCGACGGAGTGAAAGAGGGAGGCCGAGGGGAGTCACAGAGGGAGGAAGAGCGCTAGAGATGGCCGAGGTGGAAAGGGATGAAGGCGAAGAGAGACGACGACGGCAGACGCTCGGGTCAGCACGGGCAGAGGAGGAAAGGAATAGAGCGAGTGATACAAAGAGGGCCGCGCAGCGGATCTGTAATTCCTCCTACCGTGCCAACCACCTGGCGTGACAAGGGACGCGCCATCTAGGTTGGTGCGGCAGCTGTCATGCCAGAGTCGACGGCGCGGCATAGCGGTGCCACATCAGCTGGTCAGCGGGTAGCTGACCTGCCACCGTGGCATGTCAGCTGCTCCAGGATGCATGTGACGTCGGAGCGGTTTGGCCGCGCCAGGGAAATAGGCATGGCCAAGCCGGTTAGACGTGAAAAATAAAGTCAACTGTGTTAATTTTAAAAATTGTTTGAAAAAGGTTAAAAAAAATCTACCAAAACAAGTGTAGATGTTTTCCGAAAAAAGTCATACAGCTGCTAAGGGACAAAAGGCTTGCTCAATAACTAAAATTAGAAAAATAAGAGTGGACACACTTGCTAGCGTGCATAGAGCCGTACAAATGTACGTCCTCCGTTCTAATTTACTATGTATATAGACATATCGTATATATAGGTGCATAACAAGAATTAGGTATTTAGAAAAGCTAAAATGACCTATAATAATTTAGGTCAGAGCGTGGCACCATGAAAATCACCAAAGCAATCAGGTCGGGAGCCCAATTTCACCTCCAATAGCCTCTCCTCTTCTGCCTCTACCTCCACTTGGTATTCTTCACGCGCATCGGGCTGTGGCTCTGTTCGCTTAAACTTATCATCCTGGCTTATCAACCATGATGCAGTGTTTTTCTCTCACAACAAATCTGTCAGCGTGGAGCTCAGAAAATATAAACGAGTCTGCAGTGAAAACTTTGGTATCTTGTTACTCAGCGGTGATAAACCCCGAAGGCTTCAGGTTTCTGGTTAACTCTGCTGATGGCGACCATATCAGAGTATCCATTCTTCAGTGACCAAAAACCGCAACATCACGGCGTCCCAACAGCTACCTTTCCCAACAACCACAGCACACACACTGGGAACCGTTCCTTCTTTGTGCATATCGTCCATAGCATGACATCTGCCTTTGAATGATGCTCTCGCCTTGCCTGAATTACGAGCTCTTCCGTTGGTTGAGCTGGCTTGCGCTTGCGCAGATCCATCTTGCATCTGCCTGAATTTTGACAGGGACCAACACTGTCACCATTTGTACCTAATTCTGATTGGCCTCCCGGGTTTTCCACGTGAGAATCGGATTAAATTAAAGCGACAGTGACAGGAGTAGGTTTGATAATATCATAATAGACTGGATCCAAGCTAAAGGCAGGCCGGCAACTCCGAAAGGTCCAAATGAAGTTTGACATGTTCTAACAGATTTTTTTTTTCAGGGAAGAGCTAAGAGATATTGATTGAAAGCAGAAAATCAGTTCGTACTACTATTCTACGTCGTGAAACTTCCAAAAGAATCCTCCTGAACTTCCTCACATAGAAGGAAAAAGTCTTTTTTTCAATAAAAACACTCCTGAAATCAGCAAGAAATTGCCATGTCATTTGTTACCGACGCTGACTAGTGACTAGTCTATGAAAGGGTCATTGTTGACTCCCTGAATTTCTATCTGCTTAATCATGGCGGATCAGAAGAGCTGCCGGCAGGCTATGGCACCCCGCTTTCTCCTCCTCGCCACGGCCTTCTTGTTCGTTGCAGCCGCAGGGCAGGACAACAATATCATGAAGCCGTTTAATCCGTCCTGCTCGACGACGGACGACTACACCGACGGAAGCCAATACAAGAAGAACCTGGAGCAGTTCCTGGCCGCGCTCCCCGCGGCGGCCCGCGACAACGGCTGGTTCTACAAGGGCAGCGCCGGGACCGGGGCCGACGAGGTGTTCGGCCTCATCATGTGCTTCGCTGACCGCAACGCGACGCAGTGCCTCGATTGCCTGGCCCGGGCGCCCGAGGGGATCACGACGGTGTGCCCGGGCAGCCGGAACGTGAGCGCCGCGTACGACGCGTGCGTGCTCCGGTACTCGTCCGCGCCGATCCCCACCACCGCGGACCTCGGCGTCGCGTTCCTCGTGTACACGAACATCAGCGGCTTGCCTGTGGAACCAGAAGCATTGCGGGAAGCTTGGGTGCCGCTGATGAGCAGCCTCTCGGGCGGCGTCGCCTCCACGCCGTCGCGGATTTTCAGCAGCAGCACACCGTACTCGGGCACGGGCTCGAAGGAGATGTACGGGCTGGCGCAGTGCGCTAGGGACCTCAACGGCAGCGAGTGCTCGAACTGCATCTCAAACTACAGCGGCACGCTGGGGAAGCAGTTTATCAACAACGCCGGAGGAGCCATCAAGGGGTACAGCTGCTACCTTGTCTACCTGGTGGCCCCGATAGACATCACTCTGCCGCCGGCGCCAGCGCCGGCGCCGGCGCCGCCTACGTCTTCGCCGCCAACTCCAGGTAAACATCCTCTTGCTGCACCTCTTTATCGTCAACGATTGATGCACGGCAACAACGTTGACGCGGTCTTTTGCATCTTTTCAAAGAACCGTCAAAGACGGGGATCGTGATTGGCGTGTCTGTCGGCTCCGTCTCGATCTTGATCATCCTGGGTTTCTTCTCCATATGGCTCCTTCGCCGGCGACGGAGGAGACAGGCTAGACTTATTGAGGAAGCGAGGGAGCAAGAGCTGGGAGAAGGAGGGTTCTTCGACGAGGATCCGGAGATGGAAGACGACTTCGAGAGAGGGACCGGGCCAAAGCGGTTTCGCTACGGCGAGCTCGCCATTGCCACGGACAACTTCTCGGACACACAGAAGCTGGGGGAAGGGGCAGGGGCGGATCCAGAACGGGGCTACGCCCCGGGCTGAGCTGCTGATTCACGTTCAAAACAGTCTGATCTTGCTTCTTAGGCCTCCTTTTGTCTAATTAAGATCATAATTTTTTAGGCTAAACACCACATATGTTACAGGGGCTACATGGACTCGCCCCGGGCTACAGCCCGGGCAGCCCGGGCCCTGGATCCGCCCCTGGGAAGGGGGGTTCGGATCAGTGTACAGGGGATTCCTCAAGGAGATGGGTCTCCACGTCGCCGTCAAGAGGGTGTCCAAGGGCTCCAAACAGGGGAGGAAAGAGTACGCCTCGGAGGTGAGGATCATCAGCCGGCTCAGGCACCGCAACCTGGTGCAGCTGATTGGCTGGTGCCATGGCGGCAGCGAACTCCTCCTCGTCTACGAGCTGATGCCCAACGGCAGCCTCGACAAGCACCTTTACACCACCAGCGACGACACCGACACGCTGCTGCCATGGCCGCTCCGCCACGACATCGTGTTGGGACTGGGGTCGGCGCTGCTCTACCTGCACGAGGAGTGGGAGCAGTGCGTGGTGCACAGGGACATCAAGCCCAGCAACGTGATGCTGGACGCGTCCTTCCACGCCAAGCTCGGCGACTTCGGGCTCGCCAGGCTCGTCGACCACGGCCGGGGCTCGCACACCACGGTGCTCGCCGGGACCATGGGGTACATGGACCCGGAGTGCATGATCACCGGCAGGGCCAACGCCGAGTCGGATGTCTACAGCTTCGGCATCGTACTGCTAGAGATCGCCTGCGGCAGGCGGCCCCTAGTGGCTCGCCGCGAGGAAGAAGACGTGATCCACATCGTGCAATGGGTGTGGGAGTACTACAGCAGAGGAGCCATCCTCGACGCCGCCGACGAGCGGCTGAACGGTGAGTTCAACGACCAGGAGGTGGAAACAGTGATGGCCGTCGGGCTCTGGTGCGCGCACCCTGACCGAAGCCTGAGGCCGTCCATCAGGCAGGCCGTCAACGTGCTGCGGCTGGAGGCGCCGCTGCCAAGCCTACCGGCGAGGATGCCGGTGGCGACCTACATGCCACCGCCTGATGCTTTGTACTACACATCTTCGGTCACGACAGGCGGCGGCAGCAGCAGCACCGACACCGGCACCACTCGGTCAAGCACAACAGAGACAAGTACCCTGCTCAAATGACCACAGATCGGTGCTTCTGCACCCCGACGATTTTGAATGTCTGTAGATATGTACATTTATATTCATACAAGTATAGTTAGCTCACATATACCGGATACCAACATTGACAGCAGTTTTTTTTTTCTAAAAACTTCATTATTATTATTATTATTCCACCAAGTGAAGAGACCAGGGGAAGCAGTCTTATAATTCAGTGTATGTGACAATTCTTCTGTTTCAGCATTTACAGTGAAGGCCAAATGGCTTCGCTTCCCCCAACCTTACACCCTAGTACCCAACCAACCTCCTCAGTTCACAACTTCACATCGCCTCTCTCCATAGGATCACAGCACAGGAAAATACAATCAAGAGTCCTCTATGAAGAGCCTGAGACGTCCTCGATGAAGAGACTAAACAGCAGTTGCAACTGGAGTGTCAGGATGGGCGCCCCATTCAGTCCATGATCCGTCATAAATTGCAACGTCGGTTTTGCCAAGACGATGAAGGCCCTAAACAGGAGCAGAGTATATAGAGGCACAATTTACCATTTGGAATGTAAATATCACGTGATTAAGTCCCAAGTAATCTTACCAAGGCTAATACACATGCTGTCACACCAGTGCCACAAGAGGTCACAAGAGGTTGATCAAGTGATATTCCTGATAATGAATCACACCAGAGGAATCAAATACCACCACAGTTATCGTTAATTCTACCTTTAAAACTTGTCTGTTGCAGTTCTACATTAGGTGCCATAAAATGACAAGAATGATCACCAGCATCAACTACCAGTGTACAACATGGATGTTACTCTTTCAACAAATCCAATAGAAAATACAGCCAAATCTAAATCCACCAATATCATCGATGTTAATCATGTTAAATCTATCAAAACCAGTGAAGTTTCACGTTACTAGCTAAAGCCTCATTAACTTCTTCATGAATGCTAAATTTGACCTAGGTATGGAAAGATTTATAGGGTACTTTGGTGGCCAGATTAGCTAAGTGGGGTGTGTCAAAAAATAATCTTACAACTAAAAGTGCATAAAGAAAACATTTCCTGAACTGGGAGGAAGCATCCAATGAAACATGATAAAAAACTGGCTACTGGAAGCTATCATCGAGAACTAATAAGGTACTTGTAAGTTGTAAACTATATGGATGGAATATTACCTTCCTGCTCAAACCGTTTACGGAGCTCATCTGGAGGCAATAGCTTTAGTGAGCTGTCAAGAACCTGAAGAAAGGCAAGTTAAGCAAATAATAATAATACTTTCAGAGATACAAAAACATCTGTGCCAGCACTCAGCATGGACAAAAAATCAGATGGTGACATATAAACTTCTAAATAGAACATCCAATTCTCCATCCTACTATGGCAAATGAAGTATCACAGTATAAGGACGAATAGCCCTCATTGCAAGTGCATTTACCAACAACATAATCTCATACTACGCCAACATGCTTCTATTATCGCATCAACCAAAATCTAGTATACCATTAACACAGGTGTACAACTTGAGCTGACAACTAATGTATCTAGTAAACAACATTTAGATTTTAGACCTCGTCAAAATGGAAGGACAGATGAAGAAAAATATGGCATTAGAAGTGCAAAGTATCATATGTTGAAAATTGACAACCAACTATGAACTTTATCAGATAAGTATCCATTACCATCCACTGCAAACACGGGAATTAACATCCAAATGCAAAAATGAACTGATAAAAGTATGGGAAAGTGGAGACTTTCCACCTGAGGAAACGGAACGCATTTGCTCCCAGGCACATGCCCACTTCTAATGCCCTTTCGTGGCTCGGGAACTGCACCATCAAATCTGAATTGAAGTTTCAAATCAGTTAATCTGAAAATGCAAGACTGTTGAGCATAAGGACAAGTACAAAACTTGGACTACCAAAACATATCTATACATTACTGTATTATTAGTGTTACAAAGTGTGTATACTGGTCAAAAGATACTTAAATCTCAAAATGCATCAACATATCTAAAGCACAAGCTGTATTAGTATTTGTAGTGGTTAAAAGATACTAAGTATCAATATCAAAATGCAAAAGCTAAATTGAGTTCTCAGCAAACATAAATGTTACCAATATTATCATCACTGCGATTATACAAATTATTTTCCTGAATGCAGACCACTTAGGGCCAGTTCACTGACAGTATGCAGTGAGTGGCTGCATGCTAAGGAACTATTTCATTACAGGAACCTTTTACCAATTGTAAAAATTACTGTTGTGCCTCTCAAAAGGAAAGAGAGAAGAACATACTTTCAAGCAGTCATGGAACTAGCAAATGCATGTAGCCTTCAGAAAACATACCTAGGTTTTGATCGGGCATCTATAAGTTGATGTGTCTGGGTCTTGATGTTCTCTTTCACCTGAGAAAATCATCTATTAGTTGCTACGAAATATGCAGAAAGAATGCAGTGAGTCACGAAGAAATATGCAGAAAGAATTCAGTGAGTCATGAACAAAACAACATGCAGGTTGGGACACTTAGGCCCTGTTTGTTTCAGCTTCCTGGGAGCATTTGGACCTTCCAAAAGCCGAAAAGCTCCCACGAACCAAAAGACCAAAAGCTCACTTTGAGGAGCTTCTGGCTTTTGGCTTCCGGGAGCCTTTTGGCTCTTGGAAGGTCCCAAAGCTGAGGTCCAAAAGCTCATTGGAAGCTGAAACAAACAGGGCCTTAAGCACTGACCTGATCAAGACTCCAAAGAAGATGAGGCTGCAGCTTTGCTTCAAATGTGGTTGGACCAACCTGGAGAAACATATTGAGGTTATGTATAGCTGAAAATTGAGGTTAGACCATCATTACAGCACATGCTAACCATATCCATCCTAATTTAAGCTCAATAGCAGTAGTAAGGCTCTTGCAGTGCTGTTGCAACTTGCAACAGAAGTATTGCCAAAAGAAACAAGAAATAGAAACTAATAGAATAAATTACCGATTGACCCTGGTACACTTTCTCAATTGCTTCACCAGCCGCACTAGCCTTTAGGATGGCATCACTGGAGGCACTTGATTCAACATCGTACCCAGAAGCACGCCATTGGGGTAAACCCCCATCTAACACCCAAACTTTATCATGTCCAAATACACGGAACATCCTGTTGTCAAGGTAACAAGCATGGCACAACTGTATTATAAATTAAATGTCAAAACAAACAAAGAATTGCACAAAGATCATGGCAAGGGGAACTTAGCAATCATGAATGAACAAATAAGATTTGAATCTACTGTACTTTGGTTTTCAACCCTAGCAATTTTTTACATATTTTTGTGAAGAAAAGCTTACCACCAAACACGAGCAGCACTGAACAGCCCCTTTCCATCATAAACTACTATCCCATCTTTGTTGTAGATGCCAAGAGCAGATACAGCAGCTGAAAATGCCTTTTCAGATGGCAGCATGTGTGGTAACTGAACAAGGAAAAAATATATAACCAATAGATGTCAAATCTAACTGAACAAGAAAAACAACTAGTTAGATCAGACAATATTAGTATCATCAACAAGCAATAAAAAGAATGCAAGTACTAAGTAGACATGCCATGTTTCGCAAATTAAACTACATGTAGAAGAGTGAGACTCTATTGCATAGATAGATAGAGGGTGAACCCCCAGGGTACATATAGGCAGTGCCTAACCCTAACCCTAATGGGCCTTGCCCTACATGGGCTGGCCTGGGCTGGAGGCCCACACACACATACTCCAACATCCCCCCGCAGTCACAACGGGGGCGAACACACGATGAGACTGGAGACGAACAAAAGCTGGAAATGATGTCATCCCCCCGCAGTCGCAACCATGTCGCGGACGTTGTGGCTGGAGCGAAGAAGTGGAGGATAGCCCTCTTTGTGCCTAAGTAGCCGAGGTCGAGGTCGTCGTGGTCGTAGCCGAGGTAGAAGTTGCCGAGTCGAGGTGGCAGCGAAGACGGTCGAAGACGGAATCGCAACACCGAGTTGTCGTGGCAGCGGAACGGTGAGCCGAGCCATACGCCTGGGGCGCGCGCCCGCGTCGGCCCCGCGCTCGCGCTCGGCGGCGGCGCTGGGGGCGCGCAGGGCGGCGACAGGGGGGGCCAGGCGATGGCAGCGCACCCGGATACCTCGGAGACCGCGCTCAGAGCAGGGGTGACGGAGAAGTCGAGGTCTGCGCTCAGATCAGGGGTGGCGGAGGGGGAGAAGTGGGTGGCGGCTTCCCTGCCCGCCCTCATAGAAGTCCCGCGCTCAGAGCAGGGGTGGCGGGGAGGGGGGGCGTCGTCCGCGGTAGACGGCGAAGGGCGTGGACTCCGGACGAGTTTGCTTGACGACGACCGGCGGCGGGTGGCGCGACCGCCTGGAAAGGCGGCGACACCGGCGGTGAAGGCAGACTACGAGCGGCGCCGCTGCAGCCGGAAGGGCGCAGCAACTGGCTCATCCTCGGGATTGTCGATGAAGACGACGAACGGCAGGGCGACTCAATCCCGGTCTCGGACCAGGCAGAAGAAAAAGGATACAGAGCAGAGCAGAGCATCAGCAGTGGTGGAGCGGTACGGCACCCCAGGGAAGGCGGCGGTACAGATGGAGATGCAGAGGCGGGCGGCCCGGCAGGGTGAGGAAGAGGCGGCGACCGGGTCCTGGAGGAGCACGCCGGGCGGGTCCTCGTCGCGGCCCCGCGCGGACAGAAGCTGCGGCCCCGCGCGTGAAAAAGCCGCCCGCCGCGCGGGCGCCGGCCTCTGCGCCGCTCCCTTCGCGCCCGCAGCCGCGCCTGGTGGGGGCCGCCCGCACCCGCGCCGGGGGCGCCGGCTCCTGGTCCGCCCGCGCCCGCGTCGGCCCCCCCGCGCTCGCGACCAGAGCAGCGGCGGCGCTGGGGGCGCGCAGGGCGGCGGCGGCGCGCGGCGACGGCGGAGGCGCTGGAGGGCTCGGCCGAGCAGGCGCGGATCCGCGCGGATGCGAGCGCGGGGGGCCTTCTGCGAGCTAGAGGAGAGGGGGCCGGAGGGAGGCCGTGGGTCAGGGTCGGCGGCGGCACCAGCCACCTGCGCGGCGTCGACCGGATCCGGCCATGGCGGCTCCCTGGCGCCGTGCACGAAGAGGAGGTAGGTCCTCTGCTGCTTGCTGCTCCTGCTGGGACTTATTGACGCGACCATGGGCGCGGATCGAATGAGATCGACGCCGAACCAAGGGCGCTGCCCCCGGTGGAGAGGTGGCTCTCCCCGGGGGCGCGCTGGCGGCAGCGGAAGAGGTGGTGGTCGGCCTGGATCGGGAACTACACTGATACCATGTAGAAGAGTGAGACTCTATTGCATAGATAGATAGAGGGTGAACCCCCAGGGTACATATAGGCAGTGCCTAACCCTAACCCTAATGGGCCTTGCCCTACATGGGCTGGCCTGAGCTGGAGGCCCACACACACATACTCCAACACTACAGTGAACTGGCATAATTATGATGACCTTCACAAAGAATGATAAATCTATGTATATACAATATAATATAAGGTGACAAGTCTAAGGACTAGGAAGGAAAAAAGTTATTGACTTCTGTCTTCTTTCTCAGTTTATAAAGAATAGTTCAGATCATTTTCAAAAAAAAAAAGAATAGTTCTGATGATATCCAACACTTTGATCTACTAAAGTTAGAAGCTGAACCCAGGTAATGTTGAGAGGATCAGCAAGCAAGCTCCTTATCATCATTACAGAGAATAGTTCTGATGCCATCCAACACCTGATGTAATCTGAAGTTACAAGCTGAACCAAGGCTATGTTCCAAAGAATTAGCAGGCAACTCCAATACTATAAGCACAACTAACATTTTACAAGAAATTGATATGGGCCACTGGACAGCTTGATAGCATCAAGGTTGTCAAGGAAACTAGCCAGGGGCAGCTCAGAAATTGATATGGGCCACTGGACAGCTTGATAGCATCAAGGTTGTCAAGGAAACTAGCCAGGGCCAGCCAGAGCTGCCCCAAAAGGGGCCTAAATATATAGAGTTATAGACAAGAAGAATGGGAAAGGAAACGACTGGTAGCGCATGATCTAACTACAGCAACTAAGTAACACTTTGAATGGTTAATTATGGGGCAACTCAAAATGTGGACATGTGGTTACCACTTACCAGTCTACCAGATCACAACACCTGAGGAAGTTACCACGGAACAGTATGTGTTCAGATCTGTATGCCCCTGTTTTAATGTTATTGTTTTCAACTTTCACTTTCAGATGTTGACTAGCCTATTGCAGACATGCAACTAATAATTAAGACAGTCGCATTGGAGTTGTCACCTCTACAAGTACTATTAATGCACATGGAATGATGTGCAGAGCTGAATATTTCATCTACTGGCAAAAAAGGGGTAGCCACTTGCCACCTTGTACTAAAAATCCATTTAGTATGGTTCTTGTGAAACTCTAGTCTAGTATACTCAGGCAACAACTCACGTGCTTAACACTCAAACTTTTTTGTCATTTATATCAAGGGACTGGCAATCTCAATTGATAACTAGAAGAGAATCAATGATAACAGTAGTGTAATCCAAAATTACATATGGTACATAAACAGAGTTTGTATGATTTTGTAGTCAGCAACAAAGGGTACAAACAACAGAGCTGAACTTACACTAGATGTTCTGTCAGATATTCCATCAACATCAAAGAACAAAGCACCAGGAATATGGGCCACCTAGAAACAAGATTGAAGCATTAGAATATCTGCATTATACTTTCAATTATGGACCTATCATTTCCCATAATGGACAGGTTAGGTATGCTTTGCTTAGTATATACTAGGGTTGGTACACCTGTTAATGTATACTCCCTCCATCCCAAATTATAAGACATTCCAAGAATCTTGAAGAGTCAAAGGATCTCAAGTTTGACCAAATTTATATGATAAAATAATAATATTTATGACACCAATTAAGTATCATTAGATTCTTCATTAATTATATTTTCATTGTATACCTATTTGATGTTATAATATTTTGTAATTTTCTCTATAATTTTGGTCAAACTTAAGATGCTTTGACTCTCCAAGATTCTTGGAATGCCTTATAATTTGAAATGGAGGGAGTATATCTTAATGTATCAGTTTAGGTATGCTGTATGCCTACTGACATACAGCAAATTGTGGCGACCTTGTGGACCTATCATTTCACATAATGGACAGGTTAGGTACAGTTGCTAGTACTATATACTAGGGTTGGTACACCTGTTAATATATATCTTAATATATCAGTTTAGGTATGCCGTCCTACTGATAAGCATTCCCATGTAGTGAGTGACACGCTGAGGAAATAATTTGATGTTCAGATGTGCAGGGACTTGATTCACCAAAAATAATAATTAGACCAATAAAAATGTGTACAAAAGCATCAGAGGAATGCAAGTGCAATGGCAATAAGAATCCAGAAATCCTAGCTGCAAAAACAAGCTGAATGGATACCTGGTACTCTTGTAATGGATTCCTTTGTTCTGCAGGCATATACCAAGAGGCATCAAGTACCTACACAGAAGCAAGGTAAACAGATAGTGGATTGGAAGAAAGACACATTTGACAGAACAAGGTGTAACTGGTAAGCAAATCCCGTTTTTGTAGTTAAATTTGCGAATATAGGTTTTATTACTAATCATGGTAAGTCTATACCATAGTGTCAAACAAGCCTAAATATTCTCAGCAGCACCGATTGTCAAGATCAAATAGTGAGTAAAAGCCCCAGCTTTCGGGTTGAACTGTAGTAGAAGCACATTAACCACTTATCCAAAGTGAAGGCGCCTATTTTCTTCTTAGAGAGCATTGGTTCATCTAATGGCAAGACTCCCATAGATTATCAGTCAGCTAAGTCTAACCATAGAGCCCATTAATAAAATGGCAATCAATAGCTACTAATAATACCTGTGTCTGACTTGTCGAATTGCAGGTTACGGAATACAAGTTGCGCAAGTAATAATTCACAGGCCAAGCGCAGATCGCCACAGTCCAGCACTGACTACTACTAACTACTGGCTACTGAGAGCTACGCGCACCTTGACGTCGGGGTCCTTGAGGTTGGCGTGCAGCCACTCGGCCGACACCACGGGCTCCGTCCGGGGCAGCGTGTGGACGCCGGCGGCCTCGGACACCGCGGATGACGACGACGACGACGACGACGTGGCGTTGCACCGCGCCGCGATCCCGAACGCGCCCGCCAGCGGCGACGGCCCGCACCGGGACCCACCGGCGCCCTCCGCCGCGCGGACCGCCCACCCGACCCGACCCTGCACGCGCGAGAACCGAGGACCACGTCAGATTGGGGGAGGACCGAGGCGGCGGCGAAGCGGCGGGGTTTTACGACCGCGAGGGGCGTGGCGGTGGCGAAGACGAGTAGGAGGAGTAGTAGTAGGGGAGGAAGGGGGGTTCCTTGGGGAGGAGGGAGGCCCGAGCGAGGAGGCGGTTCGGCCGGGCCGCGGCGGCGGCGGCGCGGGAGAGGAGGGAGGCCGCCATGGATGGGTAGGGTTCGGAAGGGGAAGTGATGGGACTAGTGATTTGCGCGCGCAAGCGCCGCTGTCTGTAGCTACCAATTGCACGATGATGGACCGGTATAATGAAACGTTCATCTGGATGTGTACAACAGACGCGAAAGCACAACACTAGACAGATAAGTACACACGCCCGTTCGGCTGGGCTGATAAGCAAAATACTGTTGGCTGATTTGTTATGAAAAAAAAATATTATTTTAATTGAAAAAATAAGCTGAAAAAGACGAATTATAAGCCGGGTGAACCAGCTCGTAGAAATTGTCTAGAAACAGTCTCGGGGTGGAGCATAAAGGGTGTGGCCTGCGAGGCAATACATTACAACATGTCGCATACAACAGAAGTCGCAAAAGCAAATAGCCAGGCACAGGTTCTTCATCAGAGGCCTTGTTTAGATGAGAGAATTGGGGAGAAAAACACTGTATCAGAATTCCTGTAGCATTTCGTTTGTATTTGATAAAAATTATCCAAATTTTAACTAACTAGGCTTAAAATGTTCGTCTCGCAAAGTACAACAAAACTGTGCAATTAGTTTTTGATTTCATCAACATTCAGTATTCCATGCATTTGCCGATATTTTGATGTGACGGGGAATCTTCTTTTTGTATAGTGAAATTTGGAGAGAGAATTGAGGAACTGAACAAGGCCTGGGAATTCACTTGAGCCGCTGCTTATTTCATATGCATGAAGTGGCATGCATCTCCGATCCTCAAGCTCCTGATTAAGTATGGTTATAAACTGCCACTGCAGTGGAGTTGCAATGTGTAGGAGAATGGTACCTCCGTGCTGAGTGCGTAGGCGTCGACACGGCGCGTGCCTCTAGCTTTGTTAAAGCCGTAAGCCCGGATGCTGCAGCCACGCTCGAGCAACGGTCCTAGGACGTTTGTATTGAATGAATGCATGTATGTGGTGGAAAGCCAGTGATATCTATGGCGACCTCGGTTTGCCAATCAACAATGTTACCCCCGTACTTGTTGGACCATGTCATAAGGAGCGCGCTGAAACCACGGCCCTCAAGCACCAAAGAGGATGCAGCAACATCTCTCTCTTCAGGGTTGTCAAACTGAACAATAAACTGTTCTAGAAAGGCGAGACGGATATCTCAGGTGGTAGGTTTTGCAGTGGCCGGGGCGATATCGGTGACAACGACCGCATTGGCGAGCTTTGCCTCCGCCATTTCCATGCGGCTGTTTGGCTAAACCACAGAGAGTCCAGGAAGACCTCAGTATGCATTTATATCCCATAGAGAGCAAATAAGAGTGTGTTTAGTTAGCAAAATTTTTTGGTTTAGGATACTGTAGCACTTTTGTTTGTATTTGTTAATTAGTGTCTAATTATGGACTAGTTAGGCTCAAAAGATTCGTCTCGTAGTTTTCACTCAAACTGTATAACTAGTTTTTTTACCTATATTTAATGCTCCATACATGTGTCTAAATATTTGATATGACGGGAAAATTTTTAGGAGCTAAACGTGGCCTCAGTGCTATATATATATCTAAACAAATCTAAACGAGGCATACCGGCCATCTGTGCAGGCAGCGGGAAAAGGACTTGCTGGAAAGGGACGGGCTCGAATCGGGATGCAGGAACCTGAAAGGCACATGTGGACACCCACTGGTTACAATAAAAAAGACGGCCGGTGTCATAGGGATTGGGGGACCAAGCCGTCTGGGTGGTCAGCGAAGGGGAAGCAAAGATTGGGTGCGGCGCAGCCGTAGATCTGCAAATCACATTGCGTGTATGCATCAGTGATAAGGAGGAGGAGCTTGCCACGCAGGTCCGCCAGCGACTGCGACAGCCTTGAGAGAATCGATGCAGCGTGTGTTGCTTTGGAAAGAGCAGGGCGTGCCTGACGCGGCCTTTTCCTCGGTGAGGGGCTCTGCCCAAGGTTTTTTTTACCGGTAAGAAAAAAAATTTCGGTCCCCACCGATAAATATAAAATTTCGGATCAAATTTAAATAAATTCAAATTGATTTTTAAATAAATTTGGTATCATTTCACAAGAAAAACTCTCTAATCTATCGTTCATCACAAATTTTTATAACATCGACGAAATAACACAATATATCACCGCGGTAATACAGCGGGTTGACGGTGGGCGAGCTATATATGCTAGTGCTATCGAATGTGTGAGTGAGAAAATTAAATAAATTTAAAGAAATTTAGGGCTTTGATAAGACTAGAGGATATGGAGGATCATTTTAGTATGGTTTGGTGTAATTTTAGAGCGAAAGATGAATTTAACCGAAAATTTTTGACCGATATAAATATTTTCCGGGCCTCAGCGAAAAAGGCAGCTGCAAGGAGTGGCAGGTGAGCAGAAGCATCCTGAAAAACTGAATCGAACGAGGATAGGAATTCAAAGATGCGAGCGGTGAGTGTCTCTGCTCTTGACTGAAAAAGCATAGACCAAGAGCTTGCTTTTAAAGCTCAGAAACAGTCGGAGCGCTGTAGTCATCGATTATCACCCTTTTCTGGTTTTCAGGGTATTTCAGTACAACGTGATATGCATTTTGAACAGATATGTTGCGTGTCTCTGCAATATCTCCAGCAAATTCTTTTGTTTCTCTATCGTAGGAGTCTTCACGCAACATGTTGCCAATTTTTAGCCGGGTGATGTACATGTCCGCGTCGATCTGAGTCGTTTTTTCTTCTTGGACAGTCAGCCGCAGCTCCCGAGCTGCCAGCCAAGGCAAATACCTCTCTCCTGTCCACCCTAAGGACCTCCGGAACCTAAAGATGAGGCCGCGTTCTTTTCCCATGCAAGCCCTAAAAATTTCCTCTTCCACCCATCACATCAAATCTTTAAATACATATATTAAATATTAAATATAGATAAAAAACAAACTAATTACATAGTTTGTCTGTAAAGTTCGAGACGAATCTTTTGAGTCTAATTAATCTATGATTGAACAAATTTTACCAAATAACAACGAAAAGTGCTACAGTAACTTTTCACCCCAACTCACCCCATCTAAACACACCCTGAGTATGGGAGAGATGGAACGAGCAGGGCAGAGGCGAGATTTCTGGTACCTTTGGCAGCCGGTCGTCGTCCTCCATGAAGGCCTCCCATGCGATGGCATCCGCCGACTCCATGGGCAGGAAAAGCAAGGGGCAGTGTCTGGGTTTTTTTGGCTTCCCCAACGCGCCTCGCTGGCGTGCTGCCCAGTTCCGAATCATCACAGAGGGTCCATGTCACGTCGTACAAAGTCCACAGAAGGTGGAAAGGAGAAAAGGGCTGTTTAGATTGCCTCAAAATTTCAAGTTTTATTTACTCCATTAATTTTTGAAAACATACATAAAACATTAAATGTAGGTAAAAAATAACTAATTGCATAATTTGGTTGTAAATCACGAGACGAATCTTTTGAGCGTAGTAGTCCATGATTGGATAAAGTTTGTCAAATACAAACGAAACGTGCTACAGTGTCCAGATTACAAAAATTTACAATCTAAATACTCCCTCCGTCCCAATGAATGTGCAATTCTCGCATCCCGAGAAATCAGCCATCACAAATTTTGATTAAAATTATATAAAAAAATACTAACTCTTATGAGACAAAATAAGTACCGTTAGATTGGTTATGAGATATATTTTCATAATAAATTTATTTCGAGACATAAATGTTAATACTTTTTGTTATAAATTTGGTCAAAGTTGACACAATTTGAACGGCACGTTTCCCATAATTGCACAATCAACCGGACGGAGGGAGTAAGACCAAGGTTGTGTACCATGGGACCGCAAATAAAGTTGTTGCTGTACCTGTACACCTGTACTCCGTACTGGCTGTGCTATCGGTGGTACGGAGTCCAGAGCAGCCTGTCTGCCCGCATTGCGAGACGATTATACATGGATGGGCGTGCCCTGGGTGTTTGGTGATGTTTAGATTCCCAAATTCATCTCCAAATTCCACTATAAAAAAGAAGATTCCTCATCACATTAAAATGTCAGCACATGTATGGAGTACTAAATGTAGATAAAATTAAAAACTAATTACACAGTTTTATTGTACTTTACGAGACGAATATTTTGAGCCTAATTAATCAAAGTTTAGACAATTATTATCAAATAAAAACAAAAAACTACAGTATTTCAGCACAATGCCGCCGGCGCCAATTCGGGGAATCTAAACGAGGCCCGAGAGAGCGCACTGTGGACGTTGCAGGTGTGTGGTCCTGCCTGCGCGGGCATTCGCTGTCGACCAGGGATTGGTCCGTGCGCAGTCATGAGTGTAAGTACTGTGCGGTCGTCAGTGTCCGCGGGGGCACGAGAGCAATGCCACGCAAACGTGAGAGCAAGCTGCTGTGTGGACGCGCTTTCTTTCCTGTCGTCGATGCGGGCAGGGCAATACTAAGGCCCAGTTTAGTTCCAAAACATTTTGCAAAAGAACAGTAGATTTTTCGTCACATTGAATCTTTAGACGCATGTATAAAGTATTAAATATAGATAAAAAATAAAACTAATTACACAGTTTAGACGAAATGGACAAGACGAATCTTTTAAGCTTAATTAGACTATGATTGGACACTAATTACCAAATAACAACGAAAGTGCTACAGTTGTATTTTGCTAAAATTTTTGCCAACTAAACAAGGCCTAATAGTTTCGTTTATCTGTAGGGCACAAATTGTCAAACGCGAGCAAAGAATCAAACCACCAGAAAAAGAACGGTCTCATGTATAGCTACGACGGCCGCTAAATCTTAGACCCTATTTAGTTGCCAAAAGAATTTGCGTTGGGCCAAAAAGCTGCATGGTGGTGTTTAGATGGCAACTTCTTTTTGACCCAATCTCAAAACTATATAATTTCCTTTTTTCCCTTCTCACCACAACAGCAATATATGCTGCATGCTGGCTCTTTAAGACCACAAATGATATTTATGCAAATCATATAATAATGAGTGAAATCCACTACGAGTCCTTAAACTTGTCCCGCGTTCTCAAATAGGTCCATGTACTCATAAAACCATATTTTCATGTCCCTAAACTTGCTAAATATATCACCAAAGGTCCAAACCGGTTTTGAACCTGGTTTTGCACAACCTTGTCTCCTCAGTGCAACTGCTCAAGGTGACCACGCGTGCCTCCTACGCCGTCACCGTGTCCGCGGGCACCACGAACGGGGTCGGGTGCTGCAAGCCGCCATTCGCCAGCGCCAGCAACAGGCTCAACCCCACCACTGTGTTGAACAGCGGGGCTCGCTTAGCATCCGGACATCGCTGTTTGCGCGCCGCCCGTCCCGCCATGCACCGCCATCACCGCTCGGAGGGGAGTTAGCGTCCGTGGTGGCCGTGGCGAGCACCGCGAGTAGGAGGCCTAGGACACGCGTGCCCACTTCATCCCGGCCGCAGTGAATGCCACCGAGTAGGCCGCGTTGGCGTCAATGGACATGATGTAGTAGACGATGGTGATGGCTGACATGGACGAGATGAGGCCCAGCTGCACGTCGCGGCCGGGCCGCCGGGGTTCTTGGTCTCCTCGGCCATGGTGGCCACCATGTCGAACCCTGTGTAGGAAGCACGATCAGTACACAACAGCGGTGGCACGGAATGGGAAGAAGGATGACGCGACTATGCGAGGTTGGCAAGCTCGAAGTGAACCCTTAGTGGAGGACTGATGTTGTTGTGGCGACGTGACGTTGTGGTGGCGGAGTTGAGCAAGTCCAAGTCACACATTGACGTGATTGTCTTGTGCTATAGCTTGCGAGTCACTCAATGGCGCTTGATCGGGTTCTATGGTGAGCCAAGACGTGAACAACGGAAAAACTCATGGTATCTCATTAGATTCTTAAGGGCACAATCAGATTCTCCTTGGTTGTGTGTGGGGGATTTTAATGAGGTGCTCTCGGCGGAGGAACAAATTGGTGGTGTTGGTAGGGAGCCGTGGCAGGTAGCAGCATTTCAAGATGTGGTCAGTGATTGTTCCTTGACTGATCTTGGCTATCATGGCTTGCCTTATACATGGGATAACAGGCAGGAGGATAGTAGGAATATAAAGGTTCATCTCGACCGTGCTCTGGGGGACAATAGGTCCATGGACGTGTTGGGCGAATCTAAAGTTTTCCATATCCCCCTGGCGGAATCGGATCATTGCGGCCTCCTGGTCGAAGTGAGGGCAAAGGAGCGGGTTAGGCGCTAGCATGGCCGGCGTAAACCGAAACATTTTCGGTATGAGAACATGTGGAGGAGTCATGGGGAGTACATGGATTTTGTCAACCAAGTTTGGGACCCTAGATCAGGGCTTCAGGACCCTGCAGCCACCTCTGCTGCCTTGTCGTCCTTGCAAGGTTCTCTAAAGACGTGGGATAGAGATGTGTTCGGGTCTGTCAAGCAGCAAGTTAAACGGTTGTGGGCAAACTTAGAGGAGGAGAGGAGCAGCACACTGTATAGAGGGTCGACGGACCGGGAACGCATGCTGGTGTCCAAACTGACGGAGGTCCTAGCACGAGAGGAGACAATGGAACGCCAAAGATCAAGGATCTCTTGGCTTCGGGAGGGCGATAGAAACACGGAGTTCTTCCAAGCGAAATCTCGAGCAAGGAATCGGGCTAACAGAATTAAGCTTCTTGTGGATGCAGCAGGACAAATTTTCACTGCTCAGGAAGATCTTGAAAGGATGGCGTGTGAGTTCTACCATAATCTATTCACGGCCTAGGAAAATCTCCAACCGGAGCTCATCTGTCAGCATGTGCCACAGAAGGTGATGCCTGATATGTGCGCTGTGCTAGAGAGGCCATTTGTCGAGGAAGAGGTGGAATCTCCACTCTTTCAAATGGCCCCAAACAAAGCTCCAGGAGTGGATGGTTTTAATGCAGGTTTTTTCCAAGCACATTGGCAACTGGTGAAACCATGCGTGGTGCATGCAGTGCTGGGTTTCTTGAATGGTGGGGTACTGCCTGAAGATGTGAACAAAACTCTTTTGGTCCTCATCCCAAAGGTATCAAACCCTTAGGAGCTCTCTCAATTTCGGCCTATCTCGCTCTGTAATGTTCTTTACAAGTTGTGCTCGAAGACTATGGCAAATAGATTTCGGGTGATTCTCGATGAGATTATTTCAGAAGAACAGAGCGCGTTAGTGCCGGGACGGTTGACTACCGATAATGTGCTGATTGCGTACGAATGCATTCATTACTTGCGGAACAAGAAAGGGAAGATGGGAGACTGTGCGATCAAACTGGACATGGCAAAGGCATACGACAGAGTCGAGTGGGATTATCTGCTAGCTGTTCTGCAGGCGTTGGGTTTTCCCAGCTCATGGTGCTCTTTGATCATGAAATGTGTCTCCTCAGTCTCCTTTTCTGTACGAGTCAATGGAGTTTTCTTGGAGAGCTTTAAGCCATCCCGTGGCATCAGGCAGGGGGATCCAATATCTCCATACCTGTTCTTATTGTGCACGGAAGGACTCTCCTGCATGGTGAAAAAATTGGGCCACTGTATATTTCAAGAGGGGTGCGAGTGAGTCGAAATGCACCATGGATATCCCACCTTCTTTTCGCTGACGACTGCCTGATTTTTACCCAAGCGTCAAAGAAGGGGGCTGATTGAGTTGCTGCAATTTTGGAGAATTAGAATAAAGGATCCAGTCAATTAGTGAATAAACAAAAATCAGCAATTTTCTTCAGTCCAAATTGCCAACAGGACTGCAAGGTGGAGGTGCATTCTAGTCTGCAAATTCCACAAGAGGCTCTAGGTGAGAAGTATCTCGGTCTACCAACTACTGTTGGCCAAGGGACTAATGCTACTTTTGATTATGTGCCTGCTAGGGTCCGTGGCTTTGTAGGAGGGTGGGCAGAGAAGGGTTTGAGCTGTGCAGCTAGAGAAGTTTTGCTCAAGGCAAATGCTCAATCAGTGCCCACTTACCCTATGTCATGCTTCAAGTTGTCACCGGTAGTATGCCGCAAACTCACCTCTGCGGTATCCAATTATTGGTGGGGCAGTTCGCTTGACAATCACAAGATTCACTGGCTTCGATGGGAAAAGTTGACACGCTCCAAGAGCCAGGGAGGAATGGGATTTAGGGACTTTACGCTATTTAACCAGGCAATGCTGGGGAAGCAGGGATGGAGACTGATCATGAGACCGGACTCGCTATGTGCTAAGGTACTGAAAGGAAAATATTTTCCTAACGGTAATTTTCTTTCAGCTACTAAAAGAAGGCGTAGTTCGGAGACTTGGCGGTCTATCCTCCATGGACGAGATGTACTGAATCGTGGGCTGATTAGAAGAATTGGTCCTGGGGAGACAAATATTTGGGAGGAGAATTGGATCCCGGGACTGAGATCTCTCCGGCCATTGGTACGGCCAACTACTGCAAGGGTTGAGATGGTCAGGGACTTATTTGTGCCCGGGACACGTGTGTGGAATGATGTTCTCGTGAACAAGACATTCATGGCCCTGGAGGCAGAGGAGATCCTGAAGATCAAACCGGGGGTCTCATTATCTCATGATGTTTTGGCTTGGGCCTTCGAGAAGAATGGACTTTATTCTGTGCGCTTAGCATACAGGCTTCTCAAGGAAGTGCAAATGGCAGGCGCAATGTCTAGCGCTACTGAAGCTGGGGTGTCAGGAGATGATCGGGCGTGGAGATCACTATGGAAGCTGAATGTTCCCCAAAGGTGAGGGTGTTCTGGTGGCGGGTGCTCCATGATGCTTTACCATCTAAAGAAAAGCTGAAAAAATGGCACGTCGCCAAGGAGAGCTTCTGTGAGGTATGTGGAGACCCTGATGAATCTGTATACCATGTGATATGGCAGTGCCCAGTTGCGAAGCATTTCTGGGCGGAGGTGAAGAAGGTGATGGGATACACAATTCCATCTCTCCATCCAAGCTCCTGGGTTACAGATGTTTTTCGCCCGGAGCTGTGCCCATCAGAAATCGTTGCTGTGGTGGTTTGTGGAGCATGGTCATTATGGACTGGAAGGAATGCAAGGCGCCACGGGAGAAAGGTATGGGAACCAGGCGTGGCGGTGAGGTATATCTCTAAGCTGCTAGAGGAGATGGTGATGTTGAAAGTTCCGACTAGGCCAGCCAAACCACGCCTAGCGGTGAAGTGACAGAAGCCGGAGGTGGGATGGTGCAAGGTAAATACCGATGCTGCTTTTGATCCTGCTTCTGGAGCGAGCAGTGCTGGAGTGGTGATTCGCGATGAGCAGGGACAAGTGATAGCAGGTGCTGCTCGCTGGTTTGATCTTGTCCCATATGTCCTCACCACCGAAGCATTGGCGGCAAAGGAGGGGCTTGAATTGGCGCTGGAAATGGGCTGTGATCAAGTAATCCTGGAGACTGATTGCAGTACCTTGAAGGCCCTTCTAGTGACTAGTGAAGGCATGAGATCCTCTATAGGGGTATTTGTTTTGACATTTCAGAGCTAGGCAGGAGTTTTGTAGGCTTTAGAGTTGATTGAGTGAGTAGGGATGCTAACTCAGTGGCACACTGCTGTGCACGTATGGTGTCGGCCACTGAGCGCTCCTTGTTTTGGCTAGACTATATCCCGGAGTGGCTTGTGGGATTAGCAGCCGCTAATTGTACTTCTGTCATTGATTAATGAAAGCTCTGAATTGCTAAAAAAAGCATGTACACAACGTAGGACCCTCAGCACAGAGGCACACGTTGCAGGAGAGCTGGCCGGGCGAATCAAGAAGGCTGTGCCGCTCCCCAACCCGCATCGAGCGGAGCAAAGCAGCCTCACCCAACGCCCCTGCGAGCGGGCCCAACCCAACCAGAGCCAATGGACGGACGACAACGAGCCCTTTGGGCCAATGGGCGGACGACAACGGCCAGACGGGGCAGGTTGCCGCCGTACCCGACCGTACAGCCGGCCGGGCCGCCCGGTCAACCCTGCGAACTCCTGTTGCTCCTGCCCCGTTCAACGCAAGGAGGACCGCACACAGTAAATCAGACGGACACAGTCAAATTCGCTATCGTGGCCACCCTGTGTCCCCGTTGCGGCAATGCTGTTTCTTGTTTCTAAATGGGTGGGGTGGGTTTTGATGTCGACGTGGCGATGGTGCGCTCGACAGGTGATTGAATGGAATGGACTCCTCGTCAATCCGCGGCTCCGGGGGCTTCCTCCTCCCGGTCCCGGATTTGGAAACCACGGGTCGTAGTTACCGACCAAATTACCGAATGTTTGCTCTGATTTTCTCACTTGGATTAGATTATTTGTACCTTACTCGGGTCGGTAATATTAATTTTGTTTTACATATCAACGAGCCAAATGAATAAACGACCGAAATATAGAGCACATGTGCACCCAACCATCTATCTAGTTCGTGTAAGAAAAGGATGGGGGCGTGTGTGTATGCTAGTGTGTTGCACATTAGGCACGGAGGCCTAGTCCAGCACATTTTCATTAGAGGCTGATATAATTTCATAGATCGTAGCTAAGGATGCAAATGGGGCGGCGGTGGGCAGCCTGCCCCGCGTCCACTTGAGCCGTAAGTCGTACCAGAGCTTATGCGGTAGCCTACATGTTGCCGCTATGTTTTGTGGGTTGTAGCCGAAGGCATCGCCACTATCGCGTCCATCCAGCAAGCTCTGTATCCTTTTCCTTATGCGGCTTCCTCCTTTCGACGACCATGAGCTGCTTGTAGTGTGCGTCCATGGCGAGGAAGTACCCGAGGAATCCAACCATGCCCCCAGCGATCGTGCCGTAGAGGGAGTATATCGGCAATATTGGCCAGGAGAGGACTCCCGACCATGCACGGCAGCATCAACCGCACGGCCAGGACTAGGAGAGGGGCCAGCGAGGAAGAAGACGATCTCCGTCGGTGGGGCCTCCCACTCCATCTCCGCAACTCATGACGCAAAGCACACGGACGCCAGCACTGGTGCTGGCGCCGGAAGACAGAGGCCGCGGCAGCAGAGGTGCTGATGGAGGCGGCGGCGGCGAACGGTGCGCCGCTCGCCATGGCTGTTCAGGAGTAGGGACGTCACTGTTGATGCTGTGCCCAAGCCGCTGGATCCGCGCAAGACAGAGGATGATGACGAGGTCGAACAGGAGTACGACAGCGGTGGGGAGACGGACGCAGCTCGCATCGTGGCCCACCATGACTGTCGCGATGCCCATCGATGCAGGATGTGGGTTGCCGCTGGGTTCAAGCGGGCCGGACGCTTCAGCCCACTCTGTCTAAGTGAGTTAGGTTTTAGCCTCATGTGGGTTGGTGGTGCAGGCAGCCCAGTGGGTTGGAGCGGCAACCCGCCCCACCTTGGTCATTACTCGTAGCACAATTTGTGCTCAAGTAATGACCAAGCATTTCAGGGATAAGGGATAATAATGCATTCCAGCTTTTCTTATCTTAGGGAAAAAAACACAGGATTCTGTCTTATACGAGATAGCTTTATTTACCTCTCTGTTGTCATCAAGATTGCCACAAATTGATTTATAGCCGTCTTGTTGGAGCAAAAAGAAAACATAGACGCAACTCCAAGAAGTCGGTCGATTGCAAATCGGAGAAGTCATCCATTACCAATCACACTAAGATTTATTGCGACTAGCCTTCTCCTCGATACCAGACTGCGAAAATCTCTTCCTCAGGACCTCAAGGACTTCTTCCATCTTTACATCCTTCACTCTGAGCAGCACCATAGCATGGTACAGCAGATCAGCCATCTCCGAAGCTGCACGAGATTGGTCCTCGTTCTCGAGCAGCGTTTGAATTAGTTCGCCAGCTTCTTCCCTGAATTATATGCAAAAATAGCAGCACTCACATTAAGAGAGAAATATATTGCCATTCTCATTAAGAGAAAGTAGGGAGAAGAACAAAGCATGGCAGTAACCAAAGAAAAGGTATGAAATGTGCCTGAGTCAGGTAAATGGACTCTCCCACACATTTAGTGATGCCAAGTCATAAACTCAATACACAACCATCAATAAACAAATCCTGATACAGACAAATGAATTTTATCTGTTTTGGTCTCCTGTACCAATCAAATCTTGTTGCACCAAATTAACCCATCAATTCTTCAGTCAACTGCAGTGCTATGAAAGCATAAATAAACATAACTGAGACATTAAGCTAATTCAATATGAATCTATTTTAAAATGCAGAACTTGGTGAACTAGACTAAGAAAAAGAGAGAAATGACTCGATGCTTTAATATCAGTTCTCTTTCCCATTAAAATTAACAGTTTTCATAACAATACAGTACCGTGATGGCTCAGAAAAAGCATAATATCACATACCGTATTTTCGAGCAAAGTAGCTGGTTATCAAGCAGTAGTTTTTTGGTCCATGATGGCTTGCGCCCTCCTTCAGTAACTATCTCGTCCTGTCGTCTACTAATTGTATCTTCAAGTGAGTATAGGGTTGTCACAACCTGCCTGCCTTCATTGGGCTGTGAACGGAAATCACATATTACTTTTAATCATGAATCAAAGTCTATTGCAGGAAAGGGTAACTTGAGGATGTGTACCTTCGAACTTCGTAGAGCATCATAAACTGAAGTATAGTAACAGGTTTCTGCTCCTGTATGGCAGGTAGGTCCATCTGGCTTTCCAATGTATATTATCTAAGTTGTATGAAAAAAACAAAACATATACGCAGTTAGTACGCTCTGAAGTTGAAGTGAAAGTATTTACTCACAACACAAAACATGCTTACAGAATCACGGTCACAATCAAGTAAAATGTCATGGACATTAATGAAGTTCATGGATGTCTCCCCCTTTGTCCACAGGGAAGACCGTGAGCGGCTAAAGAATGTAGCTTTCCTGGTTGATATAGTTTTTGCAAAGGCTTCTTTGTTAGCAAAACCCTGCATAAGTATGGCTCCAGTATCCACATTCTGTGCAATAGCAACAGCCAACCCTTTGCTATCCCACTTCACACTGTCTAGTAACACGTCAACCTGATTTTTTTATCCAGCACAATATTCAACATATGTTAGGCTGTATTGCTTTAATGATAGTTTAAACTCAATATTAGGGGAACAATAAAAAAAAACAGACATTCTGCTTCCATTTAAAACTGATGCAAAATTGTAGCAGAGCTACTGCAAAGTCTCAAATGGCTGTAGTTCATACTACTATCAGAGTCTACACTGGAAAGATATTGATATTCAAGAGGTTAGAAGAATATATCTGCATGTACAAGGAAATACGTAAATGAATTCTAAATCCTCCGAATAAACATATAGTATATTAGTATATATTGGTATATCAGTCCTGATATATATAGGATGACTGGGGACGACTAGGACCGACCAACATCCTGGTCAAC
Organism: Saccharum spontaneum; assembly: GCA_022457205.1. Taxonomy (NCBI): domain Eukaryota; kingdom Viridiplantae; phylum Streptophyta; class Magnoliopsida; order Poales; family Poaceae; genus Saccharum; species Saccharum spontaneum. The sequence continues at coordinate 46,686,700 of CM039610.1, forward strand.
AACTAATCGCGACTAGTCTCCTGATCGGTCCCATGGAGACTAGGATTGACTAGAAAATTTTGATAACATCGATGGTGCATCAAGAAAGTTGGCTGCAAGCAATGCGCTAGCACCATAATTTCTTCAAACACCATTATGGCATGCCATCCTATATTAGCATAAAAAGACCAAATCGAGAAGCAACAAGAAACGTCTTTGCTGCAACTCTCCTTGAGTGGAACAAATAAAACCTTGCACAACAGTAGTGGTGGATCCTCATCCAGGGCTTATTATAGCCATCATGCGGAAGTGTGGCGCTCCACACCCTCATCAGGGCACTTAAAGGGTAGGAACGGATAGCATCCCTAGTGACTTGCAGTCCGCTCCAATCCCCAAACTATTTTGGTCTTGAGGCAACAAGATAGAGAAGCAGATTTCGCGAGAAGAAAAGAAAAATCTCCAAACCTTGGGGTCGACGGCTACAGCTCCCGGCGCTGACTGCGCGGAGCCCACCGCCACGGAGACTGCCGGGTACGGCTCCCTGCGCCTCCATCCAGGGCCCCAAGCAGCGGCGGAGTGAAGATTGGGGCGGGATGTCCCGCTGGAGAAGATTCCCGCGCGGCACGCCGAGGAGGAGGAGGACACGGCCGAATGTGTTGATGCGGCCGCCGCCATCGGAACCCCGAGTGTGTGTGAGTTCTTCGGAATAACTGAAGAATGCAATTCAGAATAAAACACGAGTACAACAAACTGCTTGCTTGCTAGTTGCTAGAAAGCCGCAAACAATTGACCAAATGGAATTATAGGAATTGGGAATGCAAGATCCAAGCACGAAGAACCTACTGATTGCCCACTGCTGTGCTGACCCTGTTGTAATGTCGTGTGCCGTTGTTCGCCCTGCGCCCGCCGTGTGCTGTGGCTGCAGCAGCACAGGAGGTCAGGAGCGGGTGCGGCTGGCCGGCTGGCGGCGCCGTCCAAACGACCGCAAAAGAAGCCCGGCGACCCCTCCTCGATCTGGCGTCACGCTTCCCCTCTCTCTCTCCCCGATGCGGCTGCGCCTGCACCGCCGCTCGATTTGGCCGGAGGCCGGCGCTAGGGTCCGATTCGGCCGGCGGTAGCGGCGGGTTCGATTTGGCCGACGCTGTGTGCGAGAGGAGAGCGGCGACACACTCGGTCACCAGCAGGTGCAGGTTTGCTCTGCGCTGGGGGCCTGGGGCGCCGAGAATTGGTAGCCCGCCGATTGGGCCTTCAAATTTGGATGGCTTAGGCCCATATCTTGCCACATGGGTTGGGCCTTCAAATTTGGATGGCTTAGGTCCATATCCGGCACATGGGTTGGGCCCCAAATTTTGATGGCCCGCCTTTCAGCTTTTGTGGGATTTCATCGTCATCTTCCACTTAGCTTATTGCCTCCCCTAAAAAAAACTTAGCTTATTGCCTTTTCCTCAAAAAAAAAACTTATTGCCTGTTTCATTTCTTATCAGTCACAATGGCGTTGCCAGAAACTCGATTGTGAAGGGCCCAATTGTACTATTCGTTTTCAAAATCAAATAAAATATATCAAATTTTGTAATGCAACTTTAGTTCCACGGCACACCTCCCTCCGCGCATGATTGCCACTATATCTTCTCTTCACATCACAGTACTAAAAAATTATCATCAACGACAAAATACTTAAAACTAAGGTCCCGTTTAACGCAACTTCTTCAGTACTTTCAGCAATTTGTCTTGGTGTACCTTTTTTCCAAATAGGTTAAAGCGAATTAGCTCCTCGACTAGAGCTAAGAATATCCCTCTCCCAGATCTACTATGAGATATTGTTTCACCAAACGTTTTTTCAACACAGTTTCTGCTCCACCAGTGGAGTTCTCATGGTGCCAAAAAAAAAAGAAACCACTCTAATAAATAAAAGCAGACGTATATAAAACGGGGCCTAAACCTATAGTGAAGTACTCCCTCCACCCATACCCTATGTATTTATAGGTTTCTCCTAAGTCAAAACTATGTTACGTTTCACCAAATTTACATGAGAAAATATAGACATATAGGAAACCAAATTAATATTATTAATAAATCAGGTGTTAAATCAATTTTTATAATATGCTAAACCGTGTGTCATAATAATTACTTGTTCTAGACTTCTTATCTTACATAACTAATTAGAAGTCCAAACGGATGAACCACGTTAATTCTCATCAGACGCGCTAGAAAAAAAATAAATCCTAGAAATTCTCACAATAATCAGAAATATCTGGACTTTAATTTGGTAGACTAAAATCGTCATCATTGATAATAGTCATTGCATCTAAATTACACACCTTTGTCATTATGAAATATAATTTGAAATAACCACACTCACACAACATTGCATCTAAATTAACTGTTTTGTCCATTATGAAAGATAATTTAAAAAAACACTCTAACTTTATATCAAAATTACTCACATCTCCACCAGTGGAGTTACTCATGGTGCCAAAAAAAAAACTACTCTAATAAATAAAATCAGACATGTATAAAATGGGGCCTAAACCTGAAGTGAAGTCTCCCACCCATACTATATGTATTTATAGGTTTCTCCTAAGTCAAAACTATGTTACGTTTCACCAAATTTATAGGAGAAAATATAGACATATAGGAAACGAAATTAATGAAAAGTATTGAATCATTTATAGGTTTCTTTGTTCAGATGTAATTGGATCGGCCGTCTGCTGAAAATTGATGAAGGTGGCAGCTTAGAGGCAAACTGGTGTCAGCCGTAGCTCTGCATGCTGGCTTGCAACTCTGCATACTGATCTTGATAAAACATAGGTAACAAACACATACACACACAGCTCCCTTTTCAAACTGCTGATTCTTGACTTGATGCGTCCTGTTGTTGAACAAATGTTCAGTAGTAAGTGGCAAATTAACAACTTCAGTAGCTCGGCTGTGAACTGTAGAAGCAGCGGTTTTCAGAGCCGAATAAGTCCTACGCAAATGATCTGAAACCTAACTCATCATACAACCATTTCATCAACTTGACAAGGCCGACGGCTCCGTTGTGCCAACGCCATCACCGCCGCTCACGGTCGTCGCCGGTTCCAGAGACGACGTTGTGGAGGCAGGACGATCGGCCGGCGGCCCGTAGGTAGCAACTGGCATCTTCGCGGGGAGGGTCGGCGGCGGTGCCTCGAACCGCAGCACGTTAACGGCCTGCCTGACGGTGGGCCGCAGTCCGCGGTCCGGGTGCGCGCACCAGAGCCCGACGAGCATCGCGCACGCCATCTCCCGGCCGTCGAACTCGCCCCGGAGCCGCGCGTCGGCCGCGTCGAGGATGGTCCCGCCGCCGTACGCGTCCCAGACCCACTGCACCAGGTGGACGAAGACGAAGTACTCCTCGTCGTCGTCCCCGGCGCGCCGCACCGCCGGGCGCCGGCCGCAGGCGATCTCGAGGAGCAGGACGCCGAAGCTGTACACGTCCGACTCCACGGTCGCCCTCCCGGTGAGCATGCACTCCGGGTCCATGTACCCCATCGTGCCGGCGACGCCCGTGGTGTGCGACCGCCGGTCGTCGTCGATGAGCCGGGCGAGCCCGAAGTCGCCGAGCTTGGCGGTGAAGGACGCGTCCAGCATCACGTTGCTCGGCTTGACGTCCCGGTGCACCACCCGCCGCTCGGCGTCCTGGTGCAGGTACAGCAGAGCTTCGCCGACGCCGACCGCGATGCGGTACCTGATCGGCCACGTCAGCAGCTGGCTGTCCGGCCCGTGGAGGTGACCGTCCAGGCTGCCGTTGGGCATCAGCTCGTAGACGATGAGCAGCTCTTCGTCGCCGCCGTGGCACCAGCCGATGAGCTGCACGAGGTTCCGGTGCCGGAGACGGCTGATGATCCTCACCTCGGAGACGAACTCCTTCCACCCCTGTCGAGAGGTCTCCGACACCCTCTTCACGGCCACTTCGCGGTTAGAGTCGGTCAACAGCCCACGGTACACGGAGCCGAATCCTCCCCTCCCGAGTCTTCGGTCGTCGGAGAAGTTTCCTGTGGCTGCGGCGAGCTCGTCGTAGCGGAATCGTCGGGGCCCGGTCACCCCCTGTTCGAGGTCGTCGTGAACAGGTTTGCCGCGGAAAAGTCTCGCATCTTTCGGTGTTTGATGTTTGGATGCTTCCGTCGCCGTCATGATCTTTGCACTCCGGCGCCATTTCTGCGGCCGGACGAGGCACCATGCTGACTGACCGATGATGAACAACACGAAAGAAAAAGACACGCCAGCGACAACTGCCGGTAGCTTCCAGTGCTTCGAGTTGGAGTCAAGGAGATCGTCTTTTGTCCCAGCGCAAACGTTAGATTGTTGTTAGATAGTATACTTGTTGGATATTCAGTGTTGACAACCACAAGTCGTACGCAGTGCAACACTCTGAAAAACGTTCTCACCGTGGTAGCATCCGTTGCCGGCGGCGAACCCATCTCCGACCATCCCGTCCGTGCACCTGCACCGGTGACCCCACGTCCCTCTTGGCGTCTCCACGTCATGGCACGTCGCGTTCTTGGCGCACCGCTGGGCGCCACTGCTGGTGGCGTTCGCGCACGTCCCGTTGAGCCACCAACCCAGCTCCGCCACGCCAAACTCCTGCAACGGGGCCGCCGCCGCCGCACGCGGTGCGTCCCCGTCGTACACCGACGCCGTCAGCGCGTCCCCGCAGCCGGTGCCTTCCACCTTCTCCCACGCCATGAACTGGCCCTGGCCGCTCTCCGCCTCTGCGCTGTTGGGCGGCGGCGGCATCGAGGAGACGCACGCCCAAACGGTGTCGTCGGTGCTGGCGCAGGGCGTCGTGGGAAGCAGCCAGCTGTTCATGTCGTCCGATGGGGCGGTGCAGTTGGCGGCCCCCGGTGCACGGCAGTCGCCGCGTAGGAAGAGGCCAGTGCGGGAGGAGATGGCGTAGCCGGCGCCGGTGAGCGACGCCTTGGCCTCGGGGACGCTGCGGTTGCACGAGGGCTCGATGGAGACCAGAAAGGTGGAGGTGCTGGAATTGAACGAGAGGATGGGGTACGGCGCGGCCGCCGTGCTGTGCGGGAGCAGTGGCGTCGACGTGGCGGCGTTGCAGGCCAGGGGGATGGGACAGTCGCCAGAGAAGCCGAAAGGGTATGGGACGACGGAGCCAACGCAACGGTGGTTGCACCCGCCACCGCCATCGCCGGATATGGGGAAGGCTCCGCCGTCGGCAGAAGTGGAGAAGGCTCCGCCGGGGAGCAGGAAAAAAACGACGACGAGAAGGGGCATATCCTGCTACGCTGGTTTGCGCACAGAATGCCTGGTGTTTGTAGAATGTAGAGTAGATGGATCCAGAGGCTATGGACGCTAGATGTCAACACAAGTTTCTTTTCCATCTCAATTCTCATGTACCTGATTTTTTATTGTTGTTCAATCAACTAATAATTATATATGCGTGTTTTCTTAAAGGCAAAAAAAAAGGTGATCGATCAATCTCTGCCTTTCGGCGCCAATCAAACAAATGTGGGGGCTTCTTGACCTCCAACGCCATTTATCTAGTGAACCAGTTTTTTTTTAATTTTAGCTCTACAAACAGCTTTCTCGGTTAAGCTAAAGCTGTTCTGGACACCCGTTTAGTGTTAGATATTTAGACAATTTCCAAATCAATTTAATCTGAAAAAATAATTGTATCATGATGATGTCATATGAGAAAATAAGCAATAACATCATGGCATCATATATGTTCATCTGAATCATGGCATGATCAACATGATTATAAGCATCAAACCATGTCAAAAGGTATATACCAGCAAGATCATAATACATGTATGAACCAAAAGCATGATAAAAAACATATAACCATGTTATATAAAACGTATCAGAAAGCACACAAGCCATGAACATAACACAAACAAGGATAAACACATACATCCATGGCATATTATACATAACAGAGATAGTGCAAATCATGAATATCAAGATGTTAATATAATATGATGAGTTTAGGGTGTACCCAGAGGAGAGTCTCATGCCGAAGGCATTGGAGGCTCCATTCTCACTTGTACTACCCATGGTAGAATCAGTGAGTTGCTTGAAGTAGTGAATCGCAGTTGGTGCAGAAAGAGGATTGTAGTGTCGTCCGCGCCCAGCGAAGAACGAACAGATGATGTTGCCGAGAAGAAGAACGAGCAGTCGCGTAGTCGCTCCCCAAAAACCTAATCGCCGCACATCCCGAGCAGGATTCTCAGGCAGCAAGGGCTTCGGAGGCACTTGCTCTCTCGCGGTTCCATGCGCGCAAAATCACGAGACGGGGAGAGCCATCTTGCAGCAAAGAATATGGTGTCTATGTTTTGGATTTGTCTTCGACTCAAGAAAGATAGGAGCGAGGACTCTTTATTTCCGCAACGGGGAGGAGAAGGGGCCAGCCGGAGAGATCAGGAGACGGTAACTCACGGGATTAATGTCAACCCACATTCACCGTAATGCAAAAGAGTTGAAACTCCGGTAATCATGAGAGGTGAGCGGCAAAACCGAGCCACGCTCGCTCGCCTCGCCACGACCACGCCCGCCCAGCGTGCGCGGCACGCTTTTGTCCTTTCCTCAACTTCTCAATATAGACGGATAAAATCCAATCATATAAGTTGAGTCAACGTTTAGTCAAACTCCCGTACGATAAAAATCATACACCACATAATGTTACAGACCATAGAGTTTATTGATTTATTAAATGTATTATGGGCCAAGCCCACAATAAATCCAACATTTAGCAAAACAGTTTCACGTAGTATACGGAAATGACAAAAACTCTAAAATACCCTTATACCACACATCCCTCACCTTCCTTCTCCCCTCCCCACGCATCTCTCTCTGTTACCCCGCGTCGACTGGGCGTCCTCGGCATCCCAACATTTGCACCCCACAACTCGTCCCCAGTGGGCAGTGGCCGCGCCCAACGGCGGCAGTCACGTCTATGGCATCTCCAACGCTGTGCCCCACTGCACCCGCGTCCCCGGCATCGTCGCCCATGGAGGCAGCCGCGTCCGCGGCGTCCCTAGCGGCCGCGCCCCACGGCATCCCACATCCCCGGCGTCGGCACCCTACAGCCAGGCGGCGAGAACCGCGCCCCTGCCACGCGATGACGCTCCGTCCAAGCGGCGATGCTCCGTCTAGGCGGTGGCAGCGCTCACGCCCGGTTTGGCGACGGCGCTCGGCTCCCTCTCCACGTGAGCCTGCCCACATCTTGTTGGGCAAATCAAAGATCATCCATGCACGCTGGGGCCCAATGATGGCATGTGAAGTTAAGATAAACTATTTTTTTTCCAGCTTCATCCCAATTGAAAAAAAAAGTTTTACACTTGAAATTGTTTTGAAAAGGGTGTTTTAAAAAAAACAGTTCACAACATCTCGAGGAGCTGTTCGTGAAACTATGCCAAACACGGCCATAGTCTCCTACGGAGTATATAGCAAGGTCTCATCAAGATTCAGAGAGAAATCGCCGGCCTTGGATAACGGCGTGTGTGCGTTCACAGTGGTCGGGAAGGGCGAGAGGCATGTCCAGGGTTAAAAAAACCGGTCGGTTTACCGCGGTAAACCGCGGTAACCGCCCTAACCGGACCGGTCCGGTTCCGGTCCGGTCCGGTTAGGTATTCCCCAAATTCAAATTTAAAATTTGAAAAAAAAATGCTAAAAAAATTCCTAAAAATAGTTCATGATTTATAGAAGCCAATGGTGTAAAAATTTTTCAAATTGGAGTTCGTTTAGTATTTATTTATACGTATAGAAGTTTGAATAAAAAGAAAAAAAATCCCGGTCCCGGCCCATTAAGGCCCCCAAATTCAAATTTAAAATTTGAAAAAAACAAAAAATGCTGAAAAAATTCCTAAAAATAGTTCATGATTTATAGAAGCCAATGGTGTAAAATTTTTTCAAATTCGAGTTCGTTTAGTATTTATTTATACGTATAGAAGTTTGAAAAAAAAAGAAAAAAAATTCCAAAATCAAACCGAGCGGTAAACCGGTCAAACCGGCCGGTTACCGCTCCAAACCGGCCGGTAAACCGGACCCGAACCGAACCGAAGCAGGGTTTGAATTTGATTTTGAATTCGGCCGGTTACCGACCGGTTACCGGTAAACCGGACCGGTTTACCGCTACCGGAGGCCGGCGGTTACCGGAAACCGGTCGGTAAAAAAAACCCTGGGCATGTCACCTTCCGAGTTCCGATTCCGACATCTCCACACGACCGCACCAAACTCCGTCGCGCCAGTGTCGCATGTTCACGCCAGTTCACACGTATCGAATGCGGGTCTCGAGAATTGGGACGGTTAGAAGGACTGTCTTTTTCTTATTATTACTTCCAAGTTGAATGTTATAGGTAGCACTTCAGAAATTATTATTTATGTACATGTAAGAACAAGACCAGTAGAACTGGTTTACCATTGCAACCCGTCGGAACGTGTTTTTTTTTCTTTCCGAATTACACAGTACAGAAGAAATTTAGCGTGATGCATCAGGAGCAGATCGATAGATCATGAATGAGAAAACCTCTCAGAATTAAAGGACCACAATAACTCATCAGCAGGCAACTCCCCTGATTCATAAACAGCTGAAAATGAGTTGAAAAACGGAATTGACCTTCCTGTCCTTGCATTTGCACGAGGCCCTTTCTACAGCTTGAACTTAGGTCGGTCATAACATGAAAAGGACCAATGCGTGTTGAAAAAAAAAGCATCGTTAAATAAAAATCAAGGACGTTGTTGACTGCTGTGCTGTAGACTTAAACGAGTGATGACGGCCATTCACCAAGGAATTTCTTGGCCATCCCATGCGAAGAACTTGCCGTTGTCACTTTTCTTGACGTTGTCAATGATGGAGAGGAGCTTCTGTACAGAGAACTCTCGCGTGAAGAGCTTACCCTTGGGGACATTTCTCTGAAATGGCCGTGAGAGGTCAGTGTCCACGGTTCCAGGATGTAGCAGGATGCCGGCGATGTTGTCCTTCCTGCCAAACTCCACTGACACTGTCTTGGTCACTGCATGATTGGGCATTGAGCGACAAACATTCAGTAAGCAAATCGTGACAAATAAACTTTGATACCGCACAAGCACCAGGTTATTCAAGACAGAATAATGCGAAGCACGGTGGATTAGCCTAGACGACCGTGATTACAAGATCTGTGCGCATAGCAGGTTGTTAAAAACCGAGAACAGGACGATGGAACATCTTGGTGTCCACTTACACTGATTCAGCGCTGTTTTAGAAGCTCTGTATGCATGCCAGCCTCCCAGGGCATTGTCTCCAATCGAACTGACTCTGGCGCTCATATTTGCAACCAATGCGAATCCTCTCCCAGTCTCGGAGCGGCCTCCAACCTTCAGCAATGGCCACATGTGCTGACCAAAAGGACCATTTGAGACTCCATTTAGTATCAGTGAAGTCGCAATGAACGACCGGGAAGCAGCGCGGAGTGTTGATACAACCAGAACAAGAAAGAGAAAATCGAAGCAGCCTACTGAATTTCACCTTGATCACTAAGATAGGGCCGACTGCATTCACCTCATATGCCAGCATCAGGGATGACTTCTGAACCTTGCTTAGTGTAGTCTCTGTGACGCAGGGAACTTGGTTTCAGACAAGGTGCTAGGGAACTGATGCTTGCTGAATTTTGGATGCTGTGCTCAAACGTGATAAGATAAGAGGCAGAGAATCCACCTGGCTGTATCACGTTCGGTATCGAGAGGATGCCGGTGGAGTTGATCAGCAGGTCCAGAGAACCATGGGTCTCTGTAATTGAGGCCGCGGCTGCCTGCAATGGAAGAATCAGATTTTCTCGTTTTCATACTAAGGTAGTGCAAATAAGTGGAATCAGTCAGCAATTTGGGCAAAATGCGTCAGGTCTTCAGGCGCGATGACAAATAGTAGAAATGTTTCATGAGCATTTCCTCTGACTACTCTCGAATAATAATAAAAATAATAAAAAAAACCATGGCTGCAGCATTGCTGACCAAAACTGAAAGGCTGTGCGTGTACCTCTATGGTGCTCTCGTCGGTGACGTCGAGCGGCAGCACGGTGAGGCGCCCGGGCGCGTGCTCCTCCTTGAGCTTCTGGAGCTCGGCCGCGGAACCCGGCGCGCGGCACGTGGCGACGACGCGGCCTTCGCCGCTTCTCCGCAGCAGCTGCCGCACCTGTACCGGATCCCCAGCGCGTGGAGCGGGCATCAGAACGCAATCCAGTAGGGGGGAAACGGAGGGGGCGATGCGGGAGAGAGAGAGTGAAATGAGGGATGGGGGTAGGAGCAGGCGGCGCGGACTCACGAACTCGAGGCCGATGCCCCGGGACGCCCCCTGCACCATGGACACGCCGCCGGCGCCCGCGCCGGAGGCCGAGGCGGAGAACGCCCGCGCGGCCACCGCCAGCCTCGCCATCGCTCGCCTTCTCATCGGCGGATCGGATTCGGCCTCAGACCCTCCTCCTCCTCCTCCTCCTCCTCCTCCTCCACCCTTTCACGGATTCACATCGATCTTCGATATAAATTATGCAATGCAACAAAGATTGGATTGAAAAGGTGGTTGCAGTTGGTTGGATTGGGAAGTAATGGTGGCGCCCGTGCTCGTGCTCGCCTCGGCGATTCTCATGGCTGGATGGCGCTACACGTATTCCTTCCCCACTCTCTCTAGACTCACGCACGCACGGGAAAACGGAGAGCCTCGTGAGCAGGCCCAGAGCAATCGAGCATAGAGTGGGCCTGTGCGCGTATACTGGGCCCACCAGCTACTTTGAGGCCCTGTGAGGCCCAAAAGCTTCTTCGCGTCATTGATCTGGAAAAGTGGTGTTTATACAAAGGTTAGGTCCAAAATCAACGCAAAACGTCAAACACCACTTTTATTTTTTTCAAATTCTTTTCGTGTAAAATTCTTTCAAACTGCAAACTTTTTGTGACTCAATATTTTTTTTAAAAAATATTTTAAAAGCGTAGAAAAACCTATTCGGAGTTAAACCGATTTTATAACTTTATTTGTCACTCAAATAAAACTATGTAGCTAGCATGTATGCAACAAAACAATTAAATTAAATTATAAAAAAATAAAAATGGCACACTAGTTTAGAAGTAAGTAAGATTCAGGAGGTGATCATAAAGGATTAGTAAGATAGCTTAAAAGCTGGTACACCCAGTCTTTAATGTTTCGCAATTGAAGAAAAGGGTGGGGAAGGTGTACAAGTCCTATCTGACATGCCGATTGTGGGGAAAGATGGAGAATAACTAGTGCAACCTGAAGCTATTTTAGAGAGGAAAATGAAATAGAAAGGAAATGAGTATATAGTGAAAATATCGATGTATACAGATGGATCGGGTTTCACAGATATGGTTATTCAGGTGTACTGATATGAGGCGGGTTCTTCTACTCCATAAACTCTTTTTAAATTGTCAAAGATCTAATTAAATCTTTAAACATTTAGAAACCGATACAAAGTCATTTATTTTATTTAGCATCAACTATTCACAACCCAAATGGAAATTTTGGGTGCTAATTATATATAAAAGAATATTAATAATTATAATACAAAATTAGTATCATTAGATAGACCGTTGAATATATTATTATAATAAATTTATTTAGAGATATACGTATTTTCTACAAATCTAGTCAAAGTTGAGAAAGTTTGACCTGTACGCATCCCATAACGTTCTTCTTTTTGGGACGGAGGGAGTAGTTCCTTAAGCTGCACTTTAGTCTTTTCTTATGTAATCACGGGCGCCTGTAGTTTAGGAGGTGTGATTAACCAAACATGTCAAATAGGAAAATGATAAAAAAAACAAAAAAATTGTTCTAGATATTCCAAAAAACAAAGTTTAGGTAGGATCCTTGCAAAAGTATTGAAATACGGAACAAAGTTTAGCTGGTGTGTACGTGTGATATGTAGCAATATACTTCAAATTACATTAGGTTACTGGTACAATTACACAAAACAAAACAATCTAAGCGTAGTTCATTTTTTAAATGAAAATTAGAACTCATGCATGGCATATATATACCAAGCATGAGTATCCGAACCTATACCGAGAGTGCAAAATCCAAACCCCGCTTCTCTTTGTGAAGGTATAAGATGAGCACCATCATCACCAAATGGAATTAGGGCTTGTTTGGATCACAGGCTAAAAATTAGCCCACCTTGTGAAAAAAGATTAAACATAAGCTAATTATGGGCTAATGACTATAACCACCGGTTAACCCCCGTTGGCTCTTATTAACCAGAATTAGCTCACATTTAAGTTTTCTAATTGGAAAAAGTCTACTTAACCCCAAACTAGGGGTGGTCTACTTTACCTCCAAAACTATAAAACGGTCTATTCTACTTCCTGAACTTTGCAAAACCGCCCAAATCACCCCCTCAAGCGGTTTTAGAGGGTGGTTTTGCTACAGCAACAACTGTTTTAGCTACAGTAACAATTTTTGGTGGTAAAGTAGACCACCCTCGTAGTTGGGAGGTGAGGTAGACTTTTTCCTTTTCTAATTGGTATAAAAACATGGGCTAATTATTAGCTTTGTGATCCAAACACCTCCTTAGTGCTCACTCGATCTGTAACAAGTGTGCATTGAAAGTTTCCGACGGATCGGCCAGAACGATTCTCGTGTCACCACTAGCACCACGCACTAGCAGTCTATTGTCCACCGATCAGGGTGACGGCCTGACAGGGATGTTTCCTCGGACGGAAAGATTCTCGTGTCCCCACCAGCAGGTCGGTAGGTCCAGCAGCTGAAGAGAATTACTGTGCTCGTGTTGTCTCCTAGTTCCTGTGCAGCTGCCTCGCCAGCATATCCAGATAGAACAAGTGGACCTCATCCTAGGTGAAGCTAGCTATAAGCTAGTGGGTGCAAATGCAGCACCTAAATTTTGTGAAAACAATATTTTTTTCTAAAATTTTATCATATATATACCACCTACTCCCTCCGTCCTAGTAAAACTGTCGTTTTAGGATTCGACACAGGTACCAAAAACCCCCTATGGCCCTATATTCTGTCAGTCATTGTTACTCCTTGGTCCCGGTCCCGCATACTCTGTCTCCTCTGCTAGACTCGCAACCCGCTGTAAAGTGAGAGGAAAGGGATGGAGATGAGACGGCAAATGGAGCAGAGCACAGTAGCAGGTGCCAGGCGTAGCCGCGCAGAACCTAAAACGACACTTTCTCCGGAACAAACTCCAGACGCCAGAACGACACTCTTTCCGGGACGGAGGGAGTATAGCACAAATCAATATACCTACGAGGCGAGTGCACTATCCTTTATTTTTCTTTAGCTTCACCACCCATAGGCGCGATCAAATCAAACCAGCGAAAGATCATTGTACATACAGTATGGTGGATAAAATCGTGTGACGGAAGTGATTATGTCACTCGAGCTTGTTCTGTTTATAGATATATGGATCGGCATGCACCATGTGTGTGGACCCATCTCTATCTCCAAAAACAATCATGAGTTTACTCATTACTGCAAAACTGATTTTATGAGACAGTTTTATATTATTCTAAAAAACATGACAATTTTCAGAATAATAGTTTTATTATGGAGACAACCAAAAGTTGCTGGTCTTAAAAAATCGATTTACACAAACAGACCTCTTAAGAGGAGACCCGCCATTGTTAATATAGTTAAACCCATAGTCGGTCTATTAAATCCTAGCCACCCACCGAACCCGGCCTAAGGGCGTCCTCAATGGGATAGCTCCGAGTTAGCTGACTCAGATTCAAAGTCGACCTGGATGAGATAGAGAGATCGGGAAAAAAACAAGGCGCTAGCGATGAACATCATCTCGCTAAGCTATTTGCGCACGTCCCGAGGACTGGCCCACGTACCGCGCTTCATTCACTTTGTAGGAAGGATTAGCAGGAATTAAAAAACTTATAGCAGATGGGCCCACATTTCTCGGAGAGCATGAACCATTGAACGGTGAATTTGCCTCTGTAGCCGACGTGGACTTTCTCCTAGCTATCAGCTATCTAGGACCATTGCGGACGCCCTAAGTCCTCTCCACCATCTCTCTGATTGCTACGTGTCGGGTTGATCCATGCACCTTTGTCCCTTGGTCTGAAAATCTGCATCCCTTTGTTTTGGATAACGCTATTATCACCACTATTATATCATCTATCTATGTATGTTATGATTTCCCATGCAAATAACATTATCATTCCTTCTTGCAAGAACATCCTCCAAGCCAGGGGCGGATCCAGAGTGTTAGCAGTGCTGTCCACCTGACAGCAATAACTTACGTAAACTCAATGGAAAATTACTATGCAAACTAGAGAAATAACACCCATGTCTATCATAAGTATGCTAATGACATCAATGATAATTCTTAATTCTAAATCTACCCCTGCTCCAAGCTGAGTCTTTCGGATTGTAGACTCTTCCAGTGCATTTCTAGCAACAGTTGTGTTGGTCCATAAACCATGCATGTCCCTCATCTCTACTATTAGCAGGCCATTTTTTTTGGTTTGCATCATTCTGAGCTTCCGGACCTTTTGATGCCTCTGACCTAACAAAAATCACCGATGACTAGATTGCATCATTTTCATAGAAACTCTATGGCTAACTTCGAGCAAACTAGTAAATTTTTAATAAATTCTAGTAGGGGCTAAGGCCCCGCCTATTCCTAAAAAAAACAACATAAGAGCATGTCACAAAGTATGCTAATGAATAATGGATAAAGATGAAACATACCATTATTGTATTCCCATTGCGTAGCCATAGATGATTCCCCCCCCCAATCACATCAAATTATTATTGGTGCATCTTGGTGAAAGTCCTAGTTTAGTTTTGGTTAATTGATGAAATCTTAGTACTAACTTTTATGCTAAGTGTGTGAATTAGATAAGGTTGGTACATTTCAAGTGGTGAAGCTAGAAGATGGTCCATGGAGGTGATGATGGACATAGATGATCAAGTGCTCATCATTTGGAGAAGAAGAAAGAGAAAAACAAAATTGGGCTCAAGGCAAAGGTATACGTGATAGGACCGTTTTTGTTTTACACTCAAGACACCATAAAAGGTGTGAGTGATTTAGGATCGATAGCCATATTATAAAGAGTGAAATTATTTGGCTAATCGGTTTATTGAATACCACTAGGTGACATAATTCTTGCATATGCATCAGGGATCTAGTGTGCTAACAGTTGACCCTTGTAAAATGCTTTGAAAAATGCTAACACACGTGCACACAAGTTTTACACTTTGTGGTTAGCAAATTGGAAGTAAGGGTGAAGTCGTTTTGGACTTAGAAAAAGAAAAGGAGGAGCTGCATGTCGATCGGACGTTGGCCAGGTGAGTCCGGTCATTTTTAAACCTTGGTGCGAAGTCTGGCCGAGAGCGTGGGGGACACGATGGGACGCTGGACCCAACACGGGGTCGCGTTCGGTCATGGATAGCAGTGAAGGAGCAGCGCTAGCACGCGATCGAATGCTAGAAAGAGCCACGCGACCTGACGCGGTGAAGTCATGGCTCACGCGTCAGGTCAGTGGCTGAGGCGCGTGCGAGACTGAGAGAGAGAGCGACCGGACACTCAGGCGCGTCATGTCGCCTCTGACCTGACGCGTTCGGTCAATGTTAATCGGCTCTTGACCCTTATTGGACTCGCCCGGACGCCACATGTTGGTGAGTCTGGTCACTTTGAGCTGTGTGTCCGGTCAATGGGTGACTGTGGCGCTGACTGTCAAGTGACCGTTGGAGATCAACGAGCGAGATTTGAACGAGGACACATGGATGGCCGAGGGCAACCGGACGTTGGGTGCGTCCGGTCACCCCGCGAGCTCCCAATGGCTCTCTGTTTCTTGGGGCTGTATAAATAGAAAGGTACTGGTTTGAGGCTCACTCTCTTGGCACTTTGACATACTTGACATCCTTGTGAGCCTAAGCAAACACCTCCTACTCATCTTCATCATTGATTCATCATCGTAGTGAGATTGAGAGTGATTCCAAGTGTATTTACTTGAGTGATTGCATCTAGTGGCACTTGCGGATCTTGTGGCTGCGGAGTTCTGGTTACTCTTGGTGGTTGCCGCCCCATAGATGTCTTGGAGCAGCGGAGGAACTTCCACACGTGTTGGTGATTGTTCGTGGCCAGCTCCGGTGATTGTGAGGGGTCTTGTACCTTTCCTGGTGGAGAGCCGAAAAGTAACTTTATTGGATTTCTCATATCATTGAGTTACCTCACTTGTGGGTAGGTTCTTGCGGTGTTCAATTGTGTGGACGAGGTTTGTGCAACACCTCTTAGCCGCCGAACCACCAAGTGTTGGTCGACACAACGGGGACTAGCGTGCCGACGAGCACGTGAACCTCGGAAGAAAAATTGCTTGTCTCTTGCCATTTGGTATTCTCCCGGTGATTGAATTGGTATTCATCTTGTGATTGGTTCACTCCTCGACGCGGCGGTATAATCACCTTACTCTCTCCTTTACTTTCCCGCAAACTAGTTGTAGGAAGCTTTTTAGTATAGTTAGTATTTGATAACTTGCTTTGTAGTTTAAGTTCACCTAGTGGAGCTCTTTAGTGTAGAAAGTTTGAGAGCTCTCAGTGAGTAACAACTTAGCTTTTATGTGTGCCTAGTGATCATAGCAACTAGAATTGTTGAATAGGTGGTTTGCAACCCTTGTAGAGCTAGAGCAAATTTGTATTACGTCGTTGGTCATACTAATTAAATTGCTCTAGTGTTTTTATAGATTTTTAAATAGGCTATTCACCTCCTTCTAACCATATTAGGACCTTGGTGGATGCAGCTTTGTTCACCTTTGTTGCTGCCTATTAAGATCTTGTTCGGTTGTGCTGGAATGAGCCTAGGAACCGTTCCGCCTGCTGAAGCTTATACAATATTAGCCGAGCAATCCAGCCGGAAATCTTCCTGGTTGCCATCCCGTAACAACCGAACGCAAGTCAGAACTGCACGTCCCTTTTATTTGGATGGCGCTATTATCACCACTATTAGCATCTATGTTTTGACCCTGATGACCGGGATGTTTCACCGCCAGCACCACGCACCAGCAGTCTATCGTCTACTGAGCTGTACTGATCTGTGTGACAGCCTGACGGGGATGTGGAGCCGTCAGCTCCAGCAGCTGAAGAGAAGCTATGCTGGTGACGGCCTGACGGGGATCTCTCTGATCCAGCCGAGCAATCCAGCCGGAAATCTCCCTGTGCACTTCTGATAACAATTTATCGTGTTGGTTGGCAATGGCTCTCATATCTACTGTTAGCTGGCCATTTTTTTTTTGGTTCGCATCATTCTGAGAGCTTCCGTTCATTCTTCTGTTTTTTGATGCCTCTGATCCAAATTGTGTCAATGCTCAAAACGAACATAGTTGTCGTTAATAACTAGATTGTTTCTTCTTCATAGAACATATACATGACTAATTTTTTAGCAAACTAGTAAAGAGTGCCCTGTTCGTTTGAACTTATCAGCCTGGCTTATCAGCCATGGTACAATATTTTTTCTTACAACAAAACAGCATCAGCCGGCTAGATTACGGTGAAGAGTTGTCTGTTTTATGAGTAAGAAGAACAGCAAAGGATGATGTTCCAATCTCGCTAGAGCTCATGACTGATTTGTAGACAAACTAGCATAATAACTAATCTAGATGCGAATAAGTAGAAAAAACTAAAAATATGATAATAATACATTTGTTTTGTGTTGATTGTGGTGGTATTCAATCGGCTATATACCTTTGGTGTTTTTTATTACTTGAGGGATTTGGAAGATCAAATCATTATAGAAAAATCAAACAAATAGGGTGATTGAAGTTCTTCCTTCATTTGGGTGATACAATATTCAAAATTACACCATTTCTCATTTGCCTAGGATTTATGTGATAAAAAGTCCAAATTAAATCACACAATTTAGGGAAGACATGGACATAATATAGATGTTCTTATACAAATCATATATATGCTCAGGACACCCGACCGAAACATATGCTTGCACAGTTACAATGCTGCCATCAAATGAATTACACCTTATTCAGCTATGTAAAATAATTTGCTCCACGTATGGGCAATCTTTAGTTACACCAATTTTATCTAGAAAAAAGATAAAGAAAATTTTATCTTGAAACTACATGCAAATCACAATAACTTAAGTACAGTTTAAATACACTATAGGTTTATAGCAACTAAAAATAAGGTGGTATAGAAGTATTAGTTCCTTCCATGCATGCTGTTTGGGGAGAAAGAAACAGAAAACAAGGTGTGAGAAACAAGTGATATATGTAGCGAAACTGAACAAACTAAATTTTATTATTGGACAAAACATATGCATATGACAAATATTCAAAGGGACAGAATCCAAAATTATTTTATGTACTACAAAATAACATAATTACTTGGCCTTCAATTCAATTAACCAAGGAACTGCTAATTAACAGGCACCTAATTTTTCAGTTGTTCTCAGGTGACGAACATCAATCATTGGATTTGGATCGAACGTATCACATGTCTTCTTGTTTTGGTCGTCTTCCACACTCGATACAGTTGAACAAGCACCGCTCCCAGCTGACTGTTCTCGTCCGGAGGTCCACCACGGCGTTGCCGTGGAGTTCGCTGCCTCCACCACGCCATGCTAACCTAGTGGAGCTCTCTTCCCCATCCAAACCTGGCCCAACTGCCATCCTCTGCTGCCCGTGGCCGGCGGCAGCCTGGCGCCCTGACCAGTGGCGGATCCAGAAACGATGTAAGAGGGGGGGGGGGCTAAATAGTAGAAAGCTAGAAATCCTACGATAGTTCAGCGTTGGGTGGCGCTGAACGCCTAGACTTTGGATTGTTTTGGGCTGGAGACTAAAGAAGTGTTCTTAACTGTTTTGGGCCGTGCCCCGGGCTGCAGCCCCCCTAGCCCGGGGTGCAGATCCGCCCCTGGCCCTGACCCTTGTCTGCCACCTCTACCTGTCTTGCCTGCCTACCCCGATCAATCTAAGCCCAGAGCACATCGGATGTCCTAGCAATCCCACCCTAACCCAGAGAAGTCATAGGCGTCACACAAATCAAATCGCCTGAAAATTTTCAGAATCATGGGCGCCTATAGTTTAGGAGTTGTGATTAACCAAATATGTCAAATAGAAAAATGATAAAACAAACAAAAAAAACAAAATTATTCTATAGATTGCAAAAAAGACACAAAGTTTAGGTAGGATCCTTGCAAAATTATTGAAATACAGAACAAAGTTTAGCTGGTGTGTGTAATATGTTGCACTATACTTCAAATTACATTAGGTTACTGGTACAATTACACAAAACAAAACAATCTAAGTGTACTTCATTTTTGAAATAAAAATTAGGAATCATGCATGGCATATATACCAACCATGAGAGTATCCGAACCTATACTGAGTGCAAAATCCAAACCCCGCTCTCTCCGTGGAGGTATATGAGCACCATCATCACCAAATGAAATGATAGTTATTCAAGTTCAGGATGGTCAAAGCTGTCTTTTCTGGAAGGATAGCTGGACTCAATCACCCCTCAAGGATCAATTCCCAGAACTTTTCTCTTTTGCAAAGCAAACAAATATTCAGTCCGAAAATTCTGGGATAATGAGGAATTACAGACAATTTTCAACTTGCCTTTTTTAGATGAGGCATTCCAGCAGTTCAATGATATTCAGGCTATGATGCAACAACTCCATCTGAATGAGTTAAATGATAAATGGAAATTCTCAGGGGCATGACTTTTTATCCTCCAGGGCCTACTCTAATTTGGTGTAGGGCATAGGCAGACTCATGAGGGATTCATTTGGTTATGGAGATGTTTTTGTCAACCTAAACACACAGTTTTTTTCTAGTTACTCATGAATGACAGATTGAGCACAAGGAATATTCTCAGAAGAAAAAACATGCATCTTGACTCTTATAAGTCTGTTCTCTGTCAGTTGAATTTGGAGGAGGCAGTAACACATTTATTCCTGGAATGCCCCTTTGCGAAAAACAGTTGGAACCTATTCAATATTGTGTTTGGTGCTAATTCAAGCTTCCCTGAAGTTCTTCCTCAAATTAGATCTCAAATTAATAGTCAGTTCTTCATGATTTTGGCTATTCTCCTTTGCGGGGCTATTTGGATGGCAAGGAATGATTGCATCTTCAAGAATATGCCGCCGTCCATCAATGCTGTTAAAGAAGTTTTCCTCAAGGAGCTCAAGCTGTTGACAGTTCGGGCAATAACTAAAGATGCTGCTTGTTTGATTTATGGATCCAAAACCTGTTGTAATTTTAGCTGTTTCTTTGATTTTTTTTCTATCCTTCTTTGTATTTGTATTTGAACTTGTATTTGTTTTAATTTATAATAAAATATTCTGTAGGGGTGCAAACCATCCCCCGTTCTGTCAAAAAAAAAAAAAAATGCTCACTCGATCCGTAACAACAAGTGTGCATTCAAAGCTTCCGAGGAACCGGCCGGAACGTACGATTCTCGTGTCACCACCATCACCAGCAGTTTATCGTCTACCGATCAGTGTGACCCTGATGACCGGGATGTTTCACCGTCAGCACCACGCACCAGCAGTCTATCGTCTACTGAGCTGTACTGATCTGTGTGACAGTCTGACGGGGATGTGGAGCCGTCAGCTCCAGCAGCTGAAGAGAAGCTATGCTGGTGACGGCCTGACGGGGATGTGTACTTAGAACACTAACCCAACTTCTCTCCGGAACATAATACACTTAATAATTATTGCTACGTGTCAAGTAGATCACTTAATAATTATCGCTACGTGTCGAGTAGATCCATGCGCGTTTTATTTGTCCATTCCTGCCGCCCATTAAGTCTGAAAATGCACATCCCTTGTTTTAGATAACTCTCTATTCACCCCCCCTCCGAGGCGGTTGGGCTGGCGGCCTGCCTTGGTTAATCATGGCTGGGCTACCGGCCCAGCAACCGCCTCGGTTAATACGTTACTGAGGCGGGCGACATAAGAAAACTGCCTCGGTTAATTAGCATTAACTGAGGCGGTTGCTATAACGTAACCGCATCCGTTAATGGATTAACCGAGGTGGTTGTCCAAAGTAAACCGCTACGGTTAATCAGCATTAACCGAGGCAGTTGCCTTATGCCGCCCGCCTTGGTTAAATGATTAACCAAGTTGCACTATATATACAGCCGCCACCCCCTTTTTTCCCTGGGCTCCTCCATTTTTTAGGGTTTTGAGCTCAAAACCTTAGAAGTGGCCATTTTAGAGGGAGGAGGTTTTGCCCTTAGATTTGGTGAAGGGGGCACCGCAAGAGGTTGATTCATACTCTCCAACTCTCATTCTCCTCTCTTTTACATGATTTAGGTGCTTTTTCTCTAGATCTAGATCTAGATCTAAATGGAGGAGAGAGAAAACCGGATCTAGAGCTACTCGGATGCATTTTTCTTATACTACTCTGCTTATATGACTTTCTCGTTGCGTGTGCAAGGTCGCGGTCATGGACAGGGAATGGATGTATAAGACACCGAGGCTGAGCACCGACTTGTCTTTCCTAGGCCATGTGAAAAATTTTGTTGCCGCAGCAAAAAAGCATCGTTTGAGTCTGGGTTGGGGGATCATGCTTTGTCCGTGCAATAGCTACAAGAACAAGCTTGCCCGGCAAGATAACATGGTGCAGTCTCACTTGGTCCAGTATGGTTTCGTCAAGGATTACACCGTCTGGAAGTATCAAGGCGAAGCAGATCCGAGTGCCACCGGTGCATCCGGAGGAAACTCGTCGATGACATCGACAGCAGTGCGGTGAATGACAAAGGACAATAACCCTCATCATCAGCAGCTGTCACACCCCAAAATTTTTGATTTTGGGTTGTGCATGGAAAACACTAAATAAAATAAATGATTTTAATATTTATATAAGATTTTTTTCAAGATTAATTAAGTTCTGCTAATTTAAATTTAGAAAACAGTGGTTTCAAACTTTTCATATTAATTTGACAGGCTTGTCGCGATGTGATGTCAGCTTGTTGTGTGACTTTGTGCGTGTAAAATTTCCAAAACGCGTTAGATGTTGTCCGGTCCTTCCCATGAATTTTTCAGACTTTTCCAGAGCATTTTCCCATTTTCCTAGAGCTTAATCTAATTTCTAGATGCTCTAAAATCCTTTTTCACGGGCTCCAAATACTTCATTTGGATTCATTATCTCTCAATCAATCTCTCAATCGTCGCGGTTGTTCCAGATCCAAATTCCTTTTTGTGAGCCGCCAGCCATAGCGTCCCAAATCTATCGCCGAAGCTCTGCCTATCTAGGTTTCCGACGAACTTCTGGTGAGGTTTTCAGGTCACTTCGGACGTCTCCGGCGAGAACCAATACCAGCACAAGGCAACTCTCGTCGTTCTATGCTTTAGTGATCTTGTTTGTGCCAACTAAATCCCCATTGTTTTTCTTCTCTAGTATGCCGACGATCGCCTCCTTGGATGTGTTGACACGGTTTTTGACTCACCTGTAATTATAATTTGTGCAATATTTGCTTTAAATAAATGTAAAAGATATATGTTGCCAAATCCCATATAAATAAGAAATGAATAATAGGAGAAATGATATTGGCTATGAAATTTAGTACACCCAAATTGGCATGAGTGAAGACGTGCGACATATGTGCTCCTGCGTATAGATTGAATATCAGGTACTCATGTGAATATGCGATGTTTTGTTGATTAAATAAATAACCAAATGATTTGATGGCCTAATCCACCATGCAAGTAACGTACTGATATATGAAAATAGAGGAAGCACGTGTGAGAAATGAGTGCATGTCACGTCGGAAATGCATACATCTATGGCTACCTGCCTACCTTCGTGCACCGGCTCATGCAGGAAAACAACAGAGTCAAGCGTGCGTGGCACATATCGACAAAGATACAAGTATACGCGTATGATGGTCTGTTTTGTGACGTCCGGCTAAGAAATATATAAATAGATTTTTCTTTTCCTAATCATTTTGATTAATCGTAGAAAAAGAAAAAAAGGACCGGATGAAACCTCCACAGGCTAAGCGCGTGGGAAATTCCTGGCGCGCATGCGTTTTGAACGAAGGCGCGGCACTGGCCGCAGCGACCATGGTCATCTTCACGTACTGCACGATCTCCGGACTCGAGGCCGCGTGCTCAAGTTCAAATTCTGGCGCACGGTGTCATTAGGCAACAAAAATCAAATAAAAGAGCGCCAATTAGCTGAGAAATCGCCCTGTCATTTGCTCTATAAATAGCAGCGAGCAGCAGAGGGCGCAACCCGGCTCCCGGATCAAAAGTGCCCCGAGGCTGTCGCTCCATAGCCCCTGAAACAACTGCCGTCATGCTGCTGCAGCTCCACGCCGCTCACTATTTCCCCGCTATCAGGATGGCACGAGCTTCTTCGTCTCCGGCCACCCTCGGCCGTCGGCGCTTGCTTTCGCGGGCAGTCCGGCCGGCCACTACCATGCAGTGCGAAGCCGCCGCCTCGCTCTGGCCGGCCCCTGCGCTTTCCTGGTGCAGCGCCCGCGCGCGACGGTGCAGCTGCGCAACCGGCCGCCGGTCAAGCCGCTCCGATGCGGCAGAGCCACCACAGCCACCGCCGCGGCTCGGCCTTGGTGCGCGAACCACGCGCGTGCAGCCGGCGTCAGCCGTCCCTGCTTCAGCTCCACCCCAGCCCGATCCATCCTCATGGCCGGAGCTCCATGGAGGCCACGATCTGCACAGCCAAAGGTAGAAGATGCTACAATTTATAGTTTTGCCACCGAACACAAATAGCCACCATTCATTTGTTTTAACTCTAATGTAGTTCATTCTAATTGCATTGGATTCGTGTCGACATAATCTATGTGGTAGCAGTGAAGTTTAAAGTCACGTGACATATGTTTATAATTAAAGTATTAACTTGATTAATTTACATGAAACTAGTTTTGTAATAAAAGCAACGTAGGTTTATACTTGGTGTTTATAATACATACATTAAGTAATTAATTACTAATATAAATATAAATGTGTTTCTAACTGATAAATTGATTAGTTTAAACACGCACCATGTGTAATTCAAATAGATGTTCTGACATGTTACTTTATTTTTGCAAAAATTAAAGTCTCACTTGCTTAAAACTATGCGATAATGTTTATAAATAAAACTTGACTAGTTTCAACTCGGCTTTTGTGTTAAAATTTAGATTTTCTAATCTGAGCTAATAACTTTTCAATTATTTTGTTTAATTAAAATAAATAAAGCTTGTAATTGTTTCTTTTACAATATAAATATTTCGATAGTCGTTTCTTTTGCACTGTAGCTTCGTTTTCAGCGTCTCTTGCATTCTCTTGACCATAGCAATTAGTTCTCTTTTAGAATGATGTTTTCTCTTGTGTGGTGTGGTGTTCTTAGTCTACCTTGTTTGCTTGTATATATGTTGCTCGAGTTGTGTGGTGCTTGCTACGAGTAGAACCAAAACTGTTTGTGCGCATTGAAGATCGGAAGGTGACGACCAGGAGCAAAGTATGAGCAAGTTTGAGCAAGTGTTGAGGCAAGTATAGCATGGGCCTACCTTGATTCCTATTCATTATATAATCTACTCATTATACATGTGTCTAATATTGCTCGACTATAAGGACATCCTAGCCATTGATGACTTATACCTTGATGCCTATGGGTTTTATTGCATATGGGTAGAATGCTAGTGCTCTATTCAAACATGATCAACACTATGATTAATGGAACAAACGGATAAACATGATGGTAATAATTGAACTATAGGGTGATGGTGCAAATGATGTCGATCATGTTGCCCTAAACCCTCCGTAAGGACTTATCTGTAGGGCAAAAGCTGGGACATACAGTGCAACCGTGAGGGTTATATGGCTCTGACTTTAGCTCAATAATAGGATCTTTTCTAGCTTGTTAGAGGTTACCCGAAAGGGCGCAAGAGGGGCTTGCCACTTTGGGTATAGAACTGTCTCTGTTCTGGTGTGTATAGCCTACGGGAATTGTGCCACAGAAAGGGGGTTCTCTATATCTGCCTGCCGAGGAAACCTCGCGGCCCTAACTTGTTAGAAGAGACCTATGGAAGGCTTCATAGTGTACCCTGCCCGCTCACCTTGGAAGTGTTATGGGAGTAATTAACCCGGGCATATGGGCAACACGACTCACGGGTTAAGATGCACAACCTCTGCAGAGTGTTAAAACTGTTATAACAGCCGTGCTCACGGTCACGAGTGGCCCGGAAAACTCACAGAATAAATGGATAATTGTTATGCTGTTAATTCATGATGATGAATGATGATGTTATAATGATGTTCAAATGGTTTTATTTGATTCTAATATATGATCATGTGGGTTAATTTGGGAGCTTAAGCATAACTTGATAGTAGCCAATGATAAAATCTTGACCTACTAAAATGCTAAACGCAGTAAACCATGTCTACCTTTTGAGCCTCATGAATCCCCATGTTATGCTTGTGGAGTACGAAATGTACTCACGCTTGTTTATTTTCTATTTTTGGATAAAAATCCCGGATGGGTAACAGAAGGTGAAGCTTGGTTAAGTTTCTAAGGAGTGCTAGGCGTATGTTACCCCCAGTCAGCCGTCCCTTGTGAAGAATGGAGCCTGAAGATTAGTTCTCGTTTCGCGATACTCTGATGTAAGTGTTTAATATGAGCATATTTCTGTTATATAACATTGTTTCTGATACTATTCACTCTGTTGTTGTATGTGTGGACTTTCTGGGCACACATATGATGATTCTGGTTTTGTTCTTAAAACTAGGTGCTACAGCAGCAGCAGCAGCGGGTGACGACAGTGCAAATCATGATTACATCATCATTAGTGATCTTCTACAAGACATGGCAGACAACGATGGTGGTGGGGATGGTGAGCAGGCTGATGTGTTGGATGCCAAAGATGCAGAGATTTTTGTAAAACTTGCTAACCATATGGACTAGGACGACGTTCTATTTGGGAATCCGAAGTGGCTGTAAAATTTCAAAGAGATGAAGCAGGCGACAATTGATCCCCTATATAAGGACTGTCTGAAGCATTGGATGGCGTTGCGTTTTAACCTCCGGATGCTAATGCTGAAGGCTCGCCATGGGTGGTCTGACACTAGCTTCAACGACCTGTTACGTAACCTTGCTGACACATACCCAGAGGGTAATAAGGTGCCTGCCAATACCTATCGGGCGAAGAAGATGATTCGGCCAGTGCGATGAAGCTAAGAAAGTTCCACGCCTGCCCTAACCACTGTATCCTATATCGAGGCAAGTATGAGAACTCGCAGAGTTGTCCGCACTGCGGCGCAAGTTAGTACAAGAGGAATGTCGGTTGTCGCGCAGACGCGGATGACGAGGGATGACCCTCGAGAGGGCCGAAGAAGAAGATGGCTAAGAAGCAAATCTCGTCTCCTAAGGACATGGAAGAAGAGGGTTACATGCAGAGGAAAAGTCTTGCATTGTCAATGTGGTACCTGCCCATGATCGATCATCTGCGTGCTCTATTCGGGAACCCAGAGGATGCCAAGCTGATGTCCTGGCATACATCGGTAGAACACACGAAGGATGATGGCAAGCTGCGACACCCATCTGATGGCAAGCAGTGGAAGCGCTTCAACGCCAAGTTCCCGAAGGAGTTTGGTGACGAGGCGAGGAACGTCAGGTTCGCGCTGAGTACTGATGGGATGAACCCGTTCGGTGACCTTAGTAGCTCCCACAGCACCTGGCCGTTCATCCTCACCATCTACAACCTGCCTCTCTGGCTATGTCAGAAGCGCATGTATCTTTTACTAACCCTATATTATTTTTGGACCGGAGCAGCCAGGCAGTGATATAGATGTGTTCCTAGAGCCACTCATGGAGGACATGAAGATACTATAGGAAGACGGGGTCAAGATGATGGATGCATCCCTAAAGGAGTTCCCTCTAAAAGCCATCATCTTTGTCACCATCACTGATTACTCTGGTCTTTTGTCACTGCCAGGGCAGATCAAAGGTAAGTCAGGTTGTGTAGTTTGTATTGACGGTACC
Source organism: Saccharum spontaneum (assembly GCA_022457205.1). Classification (NCBI taxonomy): domain Eukaryota; kingdom Viridiplantae; phylum Streptophyta; class Magnoliopsida; order Poales; family Poaceae; genus Saccharum; species Saccharum spontaneum. The sequence goes on from CM039610.1 coordinate 46,713,613, forward strand.
TGCTACACTTATTTTAATGCATCCAAGAAGTTGGTGTACATGAGGCATAGGTGATTCCTCGACAAAAAGCACAGGTACCGGCATCCTTCGATGAATCAGTACTTCGACAACCAGGCCAAGCCTCAAATTGACGAGCCAAAAAAGACGAGTTATGGGGAAAAGGTGTTTGACATGGTAAAGGGCTCAAGGGTGCCATGTGGGGAGACGTGAAGAGGCGGTTCGAGTATCCACCGGACCAGTTTAATGAAGAACTATGCAAGGGGCATGCCTCCACCCCGCCATGCTAACCTAGTGGAGCTCTCTTCCTCATCCAAACCTGGCCCAACTGACATCCTCCGCCGCCCGTGGCCGGTGGCAGCCTGGCACCCTGACCCTCGTCTGCCACCTCTACCTGCCCTGCCTGCCTCCCCCGATCAATCTAAGCCCAGAGCACATCGGATGTCCAAGCAATCCCACCCTAACCCAGAGAAGTCATAGGCGTCGCGCAAATCAAATCACCTGAAAATTTTCAGAATCATGGGTGCCTATAGTTTAGGAGGTGTGATTAACCAAATATGTCAAATAGAAAAATGATAAAAAAACAAAATTATTCTATAGATTGCAAAAAAAACACAAAGTTTAGGTAGGATCCTTGCAAAATTATTGAAATACGGAACAAAATTTAGCTGGTGTGTGTAATATGTTGCACTATACTTCAAATTACATTAGGTTACTGTTACAATTACACAAAACAAAACAATCTAAGTGTACTTCATTTTTTAAATAAAAATTAGGAATCATGCATGGCATATATACCAACCATGAGAGTATCCGAACCAATACTGAGTGCAAAATCCAAACTCCGCTCTCTCCGTGGAGGTATATGAGCACCATCGTCAGCAAATGAAATGATAGTTATTCAAGTTCAGGATGGTCAAAGCTGTCTTTTCTGGAAGGATAGCTGGACTCAATCACCCCTCAAGGATCAATTCCCAGAACTTCTCTCTTTTGTTTTTTTTCTAGATCGGGTGATTAACCCGTTTTTCATTAAGAGGAAAGACCAAAAGAAAGGCCAGAAAAGGTTCTCAAACTTACACAACATCGACAAAATCTGGCTGTTCCACGCCCGCTGGCAAGACGCTAGCATGCAGGACCAAACAGAAATGTCGACAAGCAAGCTAGAGCAAGAGTCTAGCTGCTACAACTACAAATCAAATATAAAGGACTAAACGTCAGTAAAATTTGCGACATAAGGTAGAGCGTTTGGACCGCTTGGCCTACTTGACGTCCGTCACCAGCCGACAACGCCTAAGCCTCCCAGGGAAGAGCACCTGCATGGCTTCCCGCGTCGAAGGGGACAAAGGTGTGCAAAGCAAACAAATATTCAGTCCGAAAATTCTGGGATAATGAGGAACTACAAACAATTTTCAACTTGCCTTTTTCAGATGAGGCATTCCAGCAGCTCAACGATATTCAGGCTATGATGCAACAACTCCATCTGAATGAGTTAAATGATAAATGGAAATTCTCAGGGCATGACTTTTCATCCTCCAGGGCCTACTCTAATTTGGTGTAGGGAATAGGCAGACTCATGAGGGATTCATTTGGTTATGGAGATGTTTTTGTCAACCTAAACACACGGTTTTTTTTCTAGTTACTCATGAATGACAGATTGAGCACAAGGAATATTCTCAGAAGAAAAAACATGCATCTTGACTCTTATAAGTGTGTTCTCTGTCAGTTGAATTTGGAGGAGACAGTAACACATTTAGTCCTGGAATTCCCCTTTGCGAAAAACAGTTGGAACCTATTCAATATTGTGTTTGGTGCTAAATCAAGCTTCCCTGAAGTTCTTCCTCAAATCAGATCTCGCTTCGTTTCCGGCTCATGAATCTTTCACGTCAGCAGTTTGGCACGCAAATGGCGACGAGATCTTGCTCCCAGTAATGTCCGTGTGTTCATCCTTATCTGTTGCTACTATTCACTAGGTTACTGCTATGTGCTATCCATTGCATTTGGATACATGGATTTGGATTAAATTGGGGAGGGCGAAGAATGGGTAATTGAAGCACCTAAGTGGAAGTACTATTCTACCCTTGAATTTATTTTGGAAACATTTCTTTGCTCGCGTATTTCTGGTTCCAGACTCACATGTTTGCAGTTCCGGCCCACTTCCTCTATATTGGTTCTTCTTATTTTATAGTCATCTGATCTATCGAAATAGATGGCTCTAGTTTTTTTCCAAGCGCAGTAAAATTTCACTTAAACAAATTTCTAGTGAATAATATTCACATTTACAGTTTCAAAGTAATTTATTATGAAAATACATTTTATAATTAATCTAATGATATTTATTTGATATCATAAACATTGATACTTTTTTTATTTATAATTGATTGAACTTAAGCTATCGGCCTGGTTTATCAGCCATGGTAGTCCTGTTCGTTTCGCTGAAAAGTCAGACTGAAAAATACTGTTCGCTGATTTGTTATGACAGAAAAACACTATACCATAACTGAGAAAAATAATTACATTCTTTTCCTGATAGAGCGAGTACATCACTCGAGCTTTTCAATAGGGCGGCCTGGTGGTTCTGTGGCTTGATCTGTTTTTTTTTTTTGGTAGGGAAGAGACCTCGCGGGCCGCGAGCATGGAGAGCTGCGCCTGGGCGGCGAGGGGGCCACGCCCGGCTCCTCGGCCAATCGCTGGTCGACAAATGAAGAAACCATGTATGCCACCTCTACTGTTAGCCGGCCGTTTCTTTGGTTGGCATCATTCTGAGCTCCTGGTCATTGTTCTGTCTTTTGATGCCTCTCTGATCTAAATTATGTTCAAGCCCAAAGTTTGCTTTATTTGTTTTTTTACAGAACACTCAAGGTAATAAATAGCGTATAGCTGGTTGGTAGCGGATTGACGTTGAGGTAGCGAATTGCGGATAGGGAGCGATATTGCGGGCGATAAGTTCCAATAACAGCACCCGATAGTCCCATATAATTTTAAGTACATATATCATGAATAATTTTAAGTTCCACAGCTGATGAGTGAGTATTTGAATTTGGGATGTGAGTCATAGTGGGCTAGACTAATTAGGGTTATTTGCTTCTATGCTATTGTGGCCTACTACCCACAATTGCGGCCGCAATATCGGCCCGTTATTTAGAATTGCGGCCGCAAAGTTTCAGGATATAAAGTTTAGAGCGCTACCTCATAGCGGTAGTGACAATGGACCGCTATTGCGGGTGTAATTACGGCTGCTACCGCCGCTATTTATTACCTTAAGAGCACTACAATGAGCTTTCGATCAAACCAGTAATAAAGAAGTAATTTTTCCATTACAACAAAGAATTGTCTATTTTACTAATAAGAACAACAAAGGATAATGCTCCAAACTCGCTAGAGCTTGGACTGATTTATGGCCAAGCTAGCAAAATATGACTATTGACCTAAATGCGCAAAAAAGTATGACTACTGATTTATGGCCAAGCTAGCAAAACACGACTACTTGTGTGGGCCGCGACCTGCGAGCATGGGGAGCAGCGTCTGGGTGGCGAGGGGACCACGCCCAGCTCCTCGGCCAATCGCTGGTCGACAACGAAGAAACCATGTCTGTCACGTCTACTACACTATTAGTCAATCGTTTCTTTGGTTCGCATCATTCTAAGCTCCCGGTCATTCATAGATCACCAAATTCACTCCCAAATTCCACTATAAAAAAAAAATTCCCCATCATATTAAAATACCGGCACATGTATGGAGTACTAAATGTAGATGAAATCAAAAATTAATTGCACAGTTTTATTGTACTTTGCGAGACGAATATTTTGAGTCTAATTAATCAATGTTTGGACAATTATTACTAAATAAAAATAAAATTGCTACAGTACCGAACAGTGATTTTGCACTCACCAATTTGGTGATCTAAACAAGACCTAAGTTATGTTGGTGCTCAAAATTTGCTTTGTTTTTTCCTGAAATTCTATGGTCAGGGCATCCGATCGTCCGGATGATTGCGTTTGCGGACCACGGCACCAGCCAATTTGGCACGCAAATGGCGACGAGATCTTGCTCCCAGTAATGTGCCTGTGTTCATCCTTATCTGTTGCTACTATTCACTAGGTTACTGCTATCCATTGCATTTGGATACATGGATTTGGATTAAATTGGGGAGGGCGAAGAATGGGTAATTGAAGCACCTAAGCGGAAGTACTATTCTACCCTTTGAATTTATTTTGGAAAAATTTCTTTGCTCACGTATTTCTGGTTCCGGACTCACATGTTTGTAGTTCCGACCCACAACTTAAGTTCCTCTATACTTGTTTTTCTTATTTTATAGCCATCAGATTTATCAAATAGATGGCTCTAGTTTTTTCCAAGCACCGTAAAATTTCACTTAAACAAATTTTTAGTGAATAATATTCACATTTACAGTTTCAAAATAATTTATTATGAAAATACATTTTATAATTAATCTAATGATATTTATTTGATATCATAAACATTGATACTTTTTTATTTCTAATTGATTGAACTTAAGCTATCGGTCTGGCTTATCAGCCATGATACAGTCCTGTTCGCTTCGCTGAAAAGTCAGCCTGAAAAATACTGTTCGCTGATTTGTTGTGAGAGAAAAACGCTGTACCGTAACTGAGAAAGACGTTGTGCTAAAATTATATTTTTTTCTGCACGAAGGGAGTACATCACTCGAGCTTTTCAATAGGGCGGCCTGCTGGTTTTGTGGCTTGATCTGTTTTTTTGGCAGGGAAGAGACCTCGCGCGCGGGCCGCGAGCTTGGAGAGCTGCGCCTGGGCGGCGAGGGGGCCACGCCCGGCTCCTCGGCCAATCGCTGGTCGACAAATGAAGAAACCATGTATGCCACCTCTACTATGAGCCGGCCGTTTCTTTGGTTGGCTTCATTATGAGCTCCCGGTCATTTTTCTATCCTTTGATGCCTCTCTGATCTAAATTATGTTCATGCTCAAAGTTTGCTTTATTTGTTTTTTATAGAACACTACAATGAGCTTTCGAGCAAACTAGTAATAAAGAAGTAATTTTTTCCATTACAACAAAGAATTGTCTATTTTACTAATAAGAACAACAAAGGATAATGCTCCAACTCGCTAGAGCGAACTGATTTATGGTCAAGCTAGCAAAATATGACTACTGACCTAGATGCGTAAAAAAAGTATGACTACTGATCTATGGCCAAGCTAGCAAAACATGACTACTTGTGTGGGCCGCGACCCATGAGCATGGGGAGCTGCGTCTGGGTGGCGAGGGGACCATGCCCAGCTCCTCGGCCAATCGCTGGTCGACAACAAAGAAATCATCACCCTGTTCGTTTGAACTTATCAGCAGAATCAGCAGCCATCCAGCAGTATTTTTATCTCACAATAAACCAGCGAACAGTGCTTTCAGCACAATAAACCAGCGAAACGAACAGGGTGCATGTCTGTCACCTCTACACTATTAGTCAATCGTTTCTTTGGTTCGCATCTTTCTAAGCTCCCAGTCATTCATAGTTATGTTCGTGCTCAAAATTTTATTTGTTTTTTTTTTGGAAATTCTATGGTCAGGGCATCCGATCGTTCAGACGGTTGCATTCGCGGACCGCGGCACCAGCCAATTGGCCCAATAGTTGTATTCTCTTCTCCACTCGCCTCCAACCTTATCTTGTTGTGTCCATTCTCTAGAGGGTTCTCTACCGCAGCATCGCAATCATGCTCCACCGTGACCGTGCAATTGTGGGGTTCCTCGGCTGGCGATCAGCCTCGCCAGCGTCTCCCGGAGTCCGTAATCCGCCCCGTTGGCGGTGCCCGAGGGCAGCCGTTGCCCCATCGCGCCCCCCTGGCCGGTCCGCAGCTCTCCCCATGCCCGGTCCGCTCCAAGGGTGCGGTGTCCCCTGGCTGGTCCGCTAACGACGCGAAGCTCCATCACCGGGCTTGATGAAACTAAGGGCGACTTCTTGCTTCGGCCATCACCCCATCACGCCCCCTGGCCAGTCCGCCGCTGCCCCCAGCCCGGTTCGCTCCAAGGTTGCGGTGTCCCTTGGCCGGTCCGCCGACGACGCGAAGCTCCATCGCCGGGTTTGAAGAAATGGAGGGCGGCTTCACTCCAGCCGCCGCGCTCGACAGCCATCGCTTCCCCCTATCCGGTTGCTCCATGCCACAAGTGAGCTCTACACCGATAAACTTCACACGCCGTTTAGCCTCCATTTCTTCTAAGCAGCAAAGAGATGTTACACTGAAAGCACATGTTGCAAGCGTACATTTCAAATGTTGCAGATGTTTTAGAGGTATGTTTCAAGTGTTTCATATGGATGTTGCAAAAGTAGATTGAGATGCTGCATATGTTGCCATGGTTTGTACAGTATGTTGCAAGCGTCTGTTCTCAATGTTTCACCTGTTTTTCATATGTACGTTGCAAGTGTGTTTATCTAGATATTGCATATGTTTCACACATATGTTGCAAGTGTTTTTATCTAGATGTTGCATATGTTTTACAATGGTTTTCAAGTGTTTTTAGGTGTTTTTGCAAGTGTTTCGGACATAAGTTTTAAGTGTTTCATCTGTATTCTTTTTGTATGTTGCAAGTGTTGCATCTAGATGTTTCAAAAGTATAGTGGGCGAGTGTAGCGGATCTCCATCTGGTCAGTGTGGATTAGATTTTCAATGGTGTTTCTCGCCTCCACGGTGGTTAGTGGTGACGGGCGGACCAGGCCTCTACAACAGTGGTTAACAGCGGCTTGAGGTAACTCTCGGACGGGTGCCTCCGGGCGGCGTGGGTCCCACATCGGCATGCGAAATGGCGCGGGAAGCAGACTGCAGGCACGGGCGTCTAGACATGTCTGGATGCTAGCAGTGTAGCTTTTTATAGAAACACTACTATTAGCTTTCGAGCAAACTAGTAGTAAAGAGATAATTTCTTCCATTACAATGAAAAATTGTCTGTTTTACAAATAAGAACAACAAAGGATAATGCTCTAAATTTGCTAGAGCTCGAACTGATTTATGGACAAGCTAGCAAAACATGACTGCTAACCTAGATACGCAAAAAAGTAAGAAAAACAATAATAATTGATTTGTTTTGTATCGACTATACTCTCTTTATTATAAATTTTAAGATGTGTTAGCTTTTCTAGAGAGATTGTTTTTAGTATTTGTTTTGTATCGACTGTACCCTCTATCCCAAAATAAGTGATATTTTATATTTTTCGTAAGTCAAACCATTTCAAGTTTGACCAAATTTATACAAAAAAGTACTAGTGTTTATGATACCAAGTAAGTATTATTAGATTTATTATAAAATACATTTTTATATTCTAGCTATTCGGTGTCATAAATATTGATGTTATGTTCTATGTATTTGCTTGGTCAAACTTTGAATAGTTTGACTTAAGACAAACCTAAAACATCACTTATTTTGGGACGGAGGGAGTATATATCTAAACATATTGTATATCTAAACATTTTGTTTATTATGGAGATAGCTAAAAACTAGTAGTCTCCTAAAATTAATTTACACAGACAGACCATTTAAAAGACTCACTACTGTTAATACAGCGAAGCCATCGGCCCATTAAATTGTTGCCACCCAGACAATGTGTGTCCTCCGTCCTCTCCATCATCTCCACTCTCATCCCTTCTACTCCCCCTCATGCTTCAGAGCTCCGGTGCAACGGCTCCCTTGTCTCATCCCTAGGTCAGAGGCTTCCTTGGTGTACCCACCCACCCATAGACGACCTAGTCACGGAGAGCCTCAATACCACCATGATGTCGCCACCGTCGTCGAGTCCACGCTTGATCCCAAGTCTTTGACAGCGTCACCACCTTCTGGATCCACAATGACTTCTGCATCCACGCGAGCACCGCCGCCCCATCCGCCACCTTCTACATTCGCCCAGAGGCGACTACACATGGCCCCGCACTCGTCTAGATCCAAGTGGCGGCGCCCTGCCCCCTCTCCTGCTGCATGTGAGTTGCCACCTCTCCACCCTCCTGCAGATCCGGTGACCTTGCTGCAGGCTTCAGCAACTGTAGTGGATCTCGCAGGTAGACCCGCAGGTCTCGGCTGCCGACGGCTCGACCATTACGGACTCGGCTGCGGCTGCCTCTCTGACTATGGGCTCGGCGGTGTTGTGTGCGTGAGAAATGAGAATTCTCGAGAAATGTGCGGTGGAAATGAGAATTGTCGAGTGTGGTATTGGACTTGCAGTGGCACTTAACAATTCACTGCCAGGTGTACACTGATCTGACAGTGGCGTCATGAGTATCAATGTCAGGTCGTGGCCTAAAAACCGGAAGTGGCGCTCACCATATCAGTGCCGGTTTAAGACCTAATTTGATAGTGATAGTCGTAAATATCACTGCCAGTTTCTTCTTTGAAATGGCAGCGGTACATATATCACTGCCGAGTCAGCTACCCGGGAATGATAGACCACCCCATCACTGCCGACTAGCCTCTGTTAGTATGAATTTCGGCAGTGATTGGGGCTTTCAACCGGCGGTGATTATCAGATATGGCGTAGTGATAGCTAATACAAATACTTTATTTTCACGAGGTGGCACAGAGGTCCTTGAGTTGTACTACTACGTACTATATGCGATTATACAATGACTAATGTTGAGGCACCGAACTCCGTGCTTCTTATATATATATATATATATATATATATATATATATATATATATATATATATATATATATATATATATATATATATATATATATATATATATATATATTTATATTATATATGCGTTCGTAATTGACAATTGGCCTAGCAACGTCGTCGATTATTCGCAGAGCAGAGTCTTCAATTTTTTTGATAAAGACAGAGTCTTTAATTATGTAGTAGGAGAAAAGGTATCACTAAAATACTACACCGTTCTCTTGCATTATTGGCCTGGAAAAAGACAATAATGCCTTGCTGGCGAGTGGCGACGTGTCACGGCGCCATGCAAGCCAGTCCACTATAAATAGGCACTCTCAGCTCACCACTCAGCCATAGCTACTTGAACATAAGTACTCTCTCGCAGCTAGAGAGGATCGTCTAGCTAGCTAGTCCTAGAGTGTAGCAACCGAGCTGGCGGCGCAATGATGCCCTATGGCACCGCGGCGGAGGCGGAGGCGGCGCTGGGGCGCTCTATGACCTGGGCGGAAGCCTTGTGGTTCCGCTACTCGGCGGCGATGCCGGACCTGTGGCTCATGTGGCACATCGCCCTCGTCTACCTCGTCGTGGACGCGCTGGCGCCGCTGCCCGCCATGATTCTCCAGCAGCTCGCGCCAGGCTACGCGCTGCGACACAAGCTGCAGCCCAGGGTGGCGCAGCCCTCGCTGGTTTCCACCTACCTCCGCTACATAAGGGAGAGCACCCGTGTCGCCCTGGCCATCTTGGGTCCTTTCCCACTCGTCTACTCCGTCGTATTCAAGGTCTCTCCCTCCATGTCTATCTAGTATCTAGTATCTCATACTCATACATGTGTGGTTAATTATATTTCTAATTTGTTACATTTATTGACATGGAAATTGTCAACACGACCTGAGAACAAATTACTATCCTGTTTGCATCAACTAAAATAAGTTGTCAGGCCAGTCTCAATGGAGAGTTTCGTAGCGTTGTTTCCAAGACTGCCATATTATGTAGAATAAAATGAAACTTAGATTAAACACCCACTCTTAATAAGAGTTTTATTCTATGGTTTCATAGACATTTAATTTCATGACTCATAAAGAGTTAATAATCATGTCATGAGAGTTTTATCGCCATGAAACTCACTTCTTCTCATTTTCTTAAAAACATTGCCACATCATCAAAAGCGCTTATGTGACAGCTTATTAATGCAAATAAAACTCTAATGAAACTCACACTGAGATTGGCCTTAGCTGCTAAAAAAACTCTAGCCAATCCAAACAGTCCTAGCTATAGTCAAACTTGAAGCTTATTTTCAACTATTCAACCATCCAACTTATAGAAAACTATTATTAGCTGGCTCTCTCTCTCCATCTATTGTATGTAATAAAGGGTCTGCTTGGTTCGCGACCAAAATTTGCCATGCGAAAGTATTGGTAGCCAAAGGTTGGGCAAAAAAGTTACCAAAGATTTGGCAAGCCAAATGTGAGAAGTTGGCAAGTTTTGGTAACCAACCAAATACTAGCCAAAATCATGATTTGCTAAATCCTTGGCTTGATAAATTTTGGAAGTGAACCAAACAGGTCCAAAAACTTGCGAGTGTCGTGTCACTAAGGCGGGCGCAAGGGGTCGGGGATGACCCCACCTTTGCCACCTAGTTTGCTCTACTCGGCTCTTGCTTAGCCTCGGTCGTTTGGGCCCTTGCTGACTATTGTGTTGCAGGTCGTGCGGCCTGCTAACTAATCGGTGCCTTGAGACACTCCGGGGTTATGACCCCGACAGTAGCCCCTGAGCGTTTTTGCTATCGCGAAGTGATCGTGAAAGCGCTGGTACGTGCTAAGGAGAGATTTTAGAGATGGGCATGTCGACCACCTCTCTAGAGTGCGCATGAGATGTAGAAAACCTATTGGAGAGTGAAAAGATATAGAAAGCGATTTTTATGCAAATAGCTCTCCAAATGATGATTTAGAGAGTGAGATTTACAAAGGCTCTTGGAGATGTTCTTAAAGTTTGAATTGATAACCTCAAGACACTACCGGAAATGCAGCCTTTGCCGAGGGCTTTCAGTTTTGCCGAGGGCTAAATATCGGGCACTCGGCAAAGGCCCTCTTTGTCGAGGGCTGGCCCAAGGAGCCCTCGGCAAAGAGGCCTCTGCCGAGGGCCTGGCCTGGCCCTTGGCAAAAAAAATCTTTCCCGAGGGCCTCCCTATTGGCCCTAGGCAAAGAGTCTTTGCCGAGGGCCTACCTTATGGCCCTCGGCAAAGAGATTTTTCAAAATATATTTTGAGACACTAAATTAACTCAAACAAAAAAAGTTTTCTACTATAAAATTGTCTAACTTTTTAAGATCTACAAAGTATATATTGGTCATTTCTTCGTTTAACAAATCAATAGTAATGTTGTTCACAAAATCTAAATCTCTCTAATAAGTTTCATGAAACTGCTAGAGAGGATATATAAGGATTGTGAAATATGTTAGAACCACCACATCGGTTGAACAAATGACCAAACAACCAAAATAAAGTTTGTATATCTTGAGAAGTTATAAAATGTTGTAGTTGAAAACTTTTTCATTTGAGTTAATTTAGTGCCTCAAAATGTATTTTGAAAAATCTCTTTGCCGAGGGCCATAATGTAGGCCCTCGGAGCCGAGGGCCTACATTATGGCCCTCGGCAAAGAGGGTCTTTGCCGAGGTCCTACCTTATGACCCTCGGCAAAGATATTTTTCAAAAAGTCTTAGATGGAAAAACACTCTAAACGAAAGTTGTAGATCTTGAAAAGTTATAAAACTTTATAGTTGACAACTTTTTCATTTGAAAGCATCTATTTGAGGATATTTATATTTAAAGTTTGAAATTTTAAATTTCAAATTTTAAAAAAAAGTCTTGGATGGTAAAACACTCTAAACGAAAGTTGTAGACCTCGAAAAGTTATGAAACTTTGTAGTTGACAATTTTTTCATTTGAAAGCATCTAATTGACGATAATTGCGTCTTAAGTTTGAAATTTGAAATTTTTAAAAAAGCACCGGATGGAGAAACACTCTAAACGAAAGTTGTAGATCTCGAGAAGTTATGAAACTTTGTAGTTGACAACTTTTTCATTTGAATTCGTTTAGTGCCTTAAAATATAATTTGAAAATTCTCTTTGCCGCAAAGAGGGTCTTTGCCGAGGGCCTACATTATGGCCCTCGGTCTACCTTATGGCTCTCGGCAAAGAGATTTTTCAAAAAGTCTTAGATGGAAAAACACTCTAAACGAAAGTTGTAGATCTTGAAAAGTTATAAAACTTTATAGTTGACAACTTTTTTATTTGAAAGCATCTAATTGAAGATATTTATATCTAAAGTTTAAAATTTCAAATTTCAAATTTTAAAAAAAGTCTTGGATGGAAAAACACTCTAAACGAAAGTTGTAGATCTCGAAAAGTTATAAAACTTTGTAGTTGACAACTTTTTCATTTGAAAGCATCTAATTGCCGATAATTGTGTCTTAAGTTTGAAATTTGAAATTTGAAATTTTGAAAAAACCTCGGTTGGAGAAACACTCTAAATGAAAGTTGTAGATCTCGAAAAGTTACGAAACTTTATAGTTGACAACCTTTTCATTTGAATTCATCTAATGTCTCAAACAATCAATTTACACTCGGTTTATTATAACATATAGGGAATCGAAATGGAATATAAACACAAGTGATAAAAGGGTTGGAGTGGTTAGAGGAGGTAAGTGAGAGAGGTCACTAGTTCGAATCTCACCGACCACGACTTTACAAATAGGGTCAAAAATACTGTGTAAAATGCTATAAAAATCCCGCGGGTGGGGGTGATGGCTCGTGGGCGCCTCCAAAAAAAATAAAATTATTTTGCTATTTTTTCGGGTTTTTTTCGATTTACATTTTGCCGAGGGTTTTTCTTTGCCGGGGTTTTTTTTGCCCTTGGCAAAGACCTCTTCGCCGTCTCAAAATTTCCCGAAGGCTCTTTACCGAGAGCTGGCAAAGCCTTTGCCGATGATTTTTGGGCCTTTACCGAGGGTCTGAGGCCCTCGACAAAGAACCCGAGTCCAGTAGTGAGAATAAGCCGTGACAAGTTATATTGAAACCTAGCTACTAATTAACTGCTAGCACGCCATCAGCTTGCCCGACTAAATTAATTGATGCAATTATTTCTAGAAAAGAGGTGATGTATATACTCAGCTTGATCTTTATTATTTATGTATATACCTTCTCATACGATCATACATATACATACATTGCAGCTGTTTGGGGTCCGGACGGGGTTCCCTTTGCCATCGGTATGGGAGACAGCGATGCACCTGGTGGTGTACACCTTGGTGGAGGACTACCTGACGTACTGGCTCCACCGCTTTCTGCACACCAAGTGGGGCTACGAGAAGATCCACCATGTCCACCACGAGAAGACGGCGCCGTCCGGGTTCGCGGCGGCCTATTCTCACGGCGCCGATCTTAGCTTGTCAGCCGTCACAATCTTTGCTGGGCCAGCAATCGTGCCATGCCACGTCACGACGCACTGGCTTTGGTTCGCCATCCGCATAATGGAAGCCTCCGACGCACACTGCGGGTAAAACATTAATGATTTGGTTAAATTACTTTGGCTATTTTCCTCTAGTTTATTTTGTTTTGTTTAGCAAGGTTATTATTCTCCTCTATTTGGTGAGTAGTATGTGTCAAGCGTCTCTGATGGATTATTACTGGACCCCCTTGCTGTAAATGTAGTTACAACTTCCCGTTTAGCCTCGCGGGGTTGATCCCGTTTGTCGTGGGCGCGGAATTCCACGACTATCATCACTACGCCGGAGGAAAAACTCGGACCAATTTCGGTTCTGTGTTTACATATTGTGATTATATATATGGGACAAACAAGGTAATAAGTTTGTTATTTCTTGTGCAAATAGTGAACCACTATTATATATACACATGCAGAATACATAACTATGTGTAGTATGTCTAGCTCGTCCGCTTATTCTCCATTTTCTCTCGTTTTCTTTTCAGAGCTACCTACACCACAAGAAAAGCCTAGCAAAGGTATAGCTTCAAATAAACTTTTAACCACCTTCTTTATTTCAATTCCAACTAATTTTTGAAATTTAACCCCATTTGGTTCTTCAATAAGTTTACCCCTCCATTTCCAACTAATTTGAAATTATGCACAAAAGTAATATTAGTTGTTACTGTTACTTACCACTTGGGAACGGCCTGGCTAACCAGTGGTCAGTGCAAGCTCAGTATCTCCCATGGAGTGGTCACAGTTCGAGTCCTGAGGAACTCACTCTTTATTTGTGGCTTCCGCCACAGCGCCCAGGGGGAAAGAAACTCTCTCGTTTGCCCCACATCTGACTCATCTCACGGAGCTGTGGTGCCGCTGTGTATGGGTGGGACATGGGTTCGGGGGGTTTTTTCTATTTGCGTGAGAAGATATTCTTCTTAAGCCGGAATACCCAGAGGTTGTCTAGCCATGGCGGATCGAGTTTTTTTACTAATACTTACCACTTTAAAAAAAATGAAAAATGACGCCATGCCCGTATATACGCCTCACATGTCACCAGCTACTAAATTCCTTCCGTACTTGCATGCAGCTGAAGACGGAGCAGGCCGAGCACAACATGAAGGGCAGCAGTGGGAAAGAGGACTGAGATTAAATAATATTTCTTGCATGAATAAATTGTACAGTGAATATATCCACATACCATATACAGTTACTGGTGGTTCCATTATATTGCCTAGGGATCGGATATCAAACCAGTAATCCATATTTATTACCGGGGCTTCTCGATCTGTACCTTATGTGCGTGTATCGTCTACTCATGTAATTTGTCTGTCCGTGAAGAATATCAATGTATAATATTATAAGTATTCTGGTGAAAATTATTTTTTATCCCGACTCCTAGAGGCCCTCGCGTCGCCTTGGTGGTGGTGGCTTGGGGGGAGCCCCCCTTCCTCCCTCCCCTCGCTGATATTTAAGCCACCAGCCGGTAAACCAATTTGAGAGTGGCAATAAAGATGACACGATATGGTGTTTTCTTCTCCAGTCGGCATGGGTAAGGCCAGTTATTAGCTGGAGTTAGTTAGATGGGGTCCCTCCTTGTTGAATCAAACTCCCCTCATTGGATCTCATCTCTATCCCCAACGAATCTTGCCTCTTTCACCAGATCTTGACATCTCTTTGGTTTTGGCCAAGGCAGCACGATAGCCGTGGGCGTAGGCGGCGCTACCAAAAACCGCCTCTCAAAATAATTTCTGAGTTGTCCCACCTCTAGAAATCGATTTTAGAGCCATATGAAAAGATTAGTTGTCTCTAAAAATGCCCTCTATTTTGAGAGCGAAAATACCATTTCTAGAGGTGGTTGCCAATTTGTCCGCCTTGATCTAAAACCTAGATATAACACAATAAAATTCATATTTTTCAAATTAAATCAGATGAAGACAAATTTTATATCAAAATTATGGTACTTACAGAGACATGCAACTTTGTAGTTGACAAAAATTTCATTTAGAATCATTTAAGGCACTTTTTTAAAAAGTTTTTTTTTGTATTTTTCAAATGACCTTGAATATATGGAGGAACAACATGAACCAAATTTGTAATACTCATAGAGATCTGCAACTTTGTACTAGAATCAGGTTCATCACCATGGATGACTTTGTTCGATTCTGGTACCGAGGCAGACAACACTAGGGCCCTCTTCCTACCATGCGAATCTAATGATGGGTGAGCAAGCATAGGTAGGTGCTAGGCAAGAAGCGATTAGCACAATTGCAAACCCACAACTCCCGAATCTATTGGGGTGCTACTCCATGAGCGAGATTGAGAGGCAACAGTTGACCTGGTCCAGATGGCAATTCGTGCTCACACCACTTGTGACTCCGCGAGAGTTCAACACCGTGGCCATGACTCCACTGCACCTTGACGACCTTGTCTTCCTTCTCCATGGCGAGGTGCAAGCGGTGCACACAATTAGCCTGCTAGCCATCGTCAATGGGGTGCTACGCCGCGGCGAGCGACCGACGTTTGGGCGGACACAGACGACTGGGGATTGGGAATCCAAAGGGAGCACCAATGGGACCTAGCAAGTCATTGCCATGTGGCGGTGGCACAGGGTCAGGATGGAATCGACGGATGAGATCAGAGGGCGAGGGACGCATGGGGTCTTGCTAGGGTTGGCTTGGGCTTGGAGGTTGTTTTAGGCTTGCTATTGCTAGCATTAATTGTGGGCTTCCTCGATTTTGTCAACTCATTCTGGCTCGCGAGTAGCTCAAGAGATGGCTCGTTAAATAGACAAGCTCTACATGAGGCGTTCTCCTGCTAGGCCATGACGCCAATGAGGGTGGCATGACAACTCCGACCCATCATGCCAAAGGGATCGGTGTGACAGGGCTGCTACCTGCCCTTCTAAATATCATGAAACTTGACGTGTGTTATACATAGTATAATAAATGTTCTATTTTATGACATGCATAAGTTTTGTTCTAAGTCAACTTTAGACTTCAAAACTTTAAAAATATATTTTGCCCACCAATTTCTTTTACTACATTTTTCCCCAATAACTTGACATTCTAGTTATGTCCTAAGTCAAATTATATTAAATTTGACCATGTTTATAAGAATATTGTTTTTTATATTATATCAAATAAATATTGTTAGATTTACTATGGCAAATTTGAAACTTAGGATTGTTTGATTTAGAGTAAAACTAGAATATCAATTTTTTTGGAGTGAATTTTTAATCCACAAAGAAATTCGTGTGGAGTTCACTTCTCTTGTCTCCTTTAAATCTCTTGTTTGGTTCTTTTAGTATTTTTTTCATTAATTTTCTATGGTGTTTTTTGGAGCTGTGTTTGATCTGATTTCCTCAGCAGTTTTTAGTAATATGTTGAACCTTAGAACTTGGTCACGTCATGGCTTGAAAGCCCAGCTCTCATATCAAAAACCTTCCCTTCTAGCTTCCCTTGGTGAACTTATTGAAAATCTTTGTGCTGAGGTTTTTGAGAGGATGTTCTTAGTTAATCTTTAGGTGCTATGAGACCTAGGGGACATACATAGTTTGTGCTTGTGCATTCACATATTTTCCACGAGCACCTAGATATCAAGCGACTCTGTAGAATACATATAAACAAAATACAAATGAAAACGTCAATCAGTGCTCATAAAACAATGTGGATTAGTGTTCTACATCACACCACGATTGAAAGTAAATTTAACCTCCATATTTTTGGATGAGGTCCTTCTTTTCGAACCAAGAGACCCTATTTCCATTACTTAAAAGGAAACACAAGAGTTTGGGAGATACAGTACAGATCAAGATAGGAGGGGAAACAGGGATAAACGGAAAAGCAACCCTTGTCCAATTGGGGAAATCAAGATTACGTCCTTCTAGTCATCTACTCCCTCCGTCCATTTTTATTTGTCGTTCTCATTTCCCGAAAAGTCAAACGTACTCAACTTTGACCAAATATATATTAAAAATATTAATATTTGTGATATATAATTAGTATCATTAGATAGATCGTTGAATATATTTGTATAATAAATTTATTTAAAAATACAAATGTTGCTAATATTTTCTATAAATCTAATCAAACTTAAGAAAGTTTGATCAACACGCTTCCCACGGCGACAGATATTAAGGGACGATTAGTTGAGCAACGCATCTGGCAAAAGGACAACACACGTTCTCCAAATGGAGAAAAAATATTATTGCGTCAAGATAAAAGCATGTCGACTGCTGTGAAACAAGTGATGATCACCATTCACCAAGGGATTTCTTGGCCATCCCATTCGAAGAACTTGCCATTGTCGCTTTTCTTGACGTTGTCAATGATGGAGACAAGCTTCTGTACAGTGTTAGAAGAGTCAAGGGCCTATTGAGCCTTAGCCGGTTAGGGTTAATTAGTCGCTTGCTTAGGGGTCAAATAAGACATCTTCTTTATATAAGGAGAGGAGATGTATCAATCTAATCAAGCAAGAGATTAGAAGGAAAAACCTTCTCTCTTGCCAGCCGTGGGCGAAGCCCCGCGGCTGGCGTTCTCAGCGCCCCTCACAGCCCTAGCCGCGGGTCCTCTGTCTCTCTCGTATGAACAGTACCCGCGCAGTACTGTAGCGCGCGGGTACTGTAGCTCCGCTGCCTCTCGACTCGATCCTCTCAGCCCAACAGCCCACATAACAATCTGGTATCGGAGCTACAGTACCCGACTTGGCCATGTCGATCCCGCTGCCCTCCACCACCGTGCCGCCCCTCTCTGCTACGATTCCGCCGGGCACAACCGCGCCGCTACCCGCGGTCACCACGTCCGCCATGGTCCCGCAGTCCTCGCTGCAGATGACCGTGGGCACGTCCTCCTCGGCCGTAGGCGTGATGACCAACGAGCAGCTGACGGCGGCTGTCCTCGACCTCGGCAAGATGGTGGCAGACATCCAGTTCTACCTCGGCATACCGCTGCTGCAACCAGCCAGCTGGCCGCTGCCACAATCAACTGTGACCTCTCTGCCACCGGTTTTCCCCTACGGGATGCCAAGTTATGGCACGACACTGCTACCGTTCCAGGACGTGCAGCCAACGGTGCAGCCAACATTGCAGCAGATCGAGCAGGCGATGGATATCACGATGGAGCCGACAGAGAAGATGCTTACCTGCAAGGTGTCTACGGCGGTGCGGCTACAGGCTGCGGCGCGTGGCCTCCTAGCGCGCCGGCGGGTGCAGGAGATGCGCCAGCCTATGCACGAGGCGACCTTGGCGACGGTCGACCTCAGCTCAGCGAAGCGTGACCTCGCCCCGTCGGACAGCCACCAGCAACTGCGTCGACCCGCTGCTGTCTTTAGGCGCGAGCATGTTTTTCCTGTGCGCAACGACCTCCAACTTTGCGGCAGCGACGGTAGGGGAGTCGCTCCCCTCCTTGTCACCGGCGGGGACGCACTGCCTAGCGCCACCGCATTCCTCCGCCGGTCGCCGCGAGGACGTCTTCGCTGGTCGCTATCGCGACTAATTCCAGGTGGATATACCCGTGCACCCCTCTCGTTCCAGTGGGCTCCATGGGATCCAGATGGCTACACACGTGCAGGTCCATCACGCGAAGGGTGTCCGCCGTATCTTCAGGAGTCAAAAATAAAGAGTCGTAGTCTATTTCAGGTCAATAAAATAAGCCGAGATGTAAAAGGCTTGTTTTTAGTTGTTAGGTTTGTGTCTAGCAGAGTCATCGTTAAGTTACAGCTCGAAGACGAGCTGCATGTCCAGGTGGGGTGTAGTGTTAGAAGAGTCAAGGACCTATTGGGTCTTAGCCCGTTATGGTTAATTAATCGCTTGCTTAGAGATCAAATAAGACATCTTCTCTATATAAAGAGAGGAGATGTATCAATCTAATCAAGCAAGAGATTAGAAGGAAAAACCTTCTCTCTTGCCAGCCGTGGGCGAAGCCCCGCGACTGGCGTTCCCAGCGCCCCTCACAGCCCTGGCCGCCGGTCCTCTGTCTCTCTCGTATGAACAGTACCCGCACAGTACTGTAGCGCGCGGGTACTGTAGCTCCGCTGCCTCTCGACTCGATCCTCTCAGCCCAACAGCCCACATAACATACAGAGAATTCTCTCGTGAAGAGCTTATCCTTGGGGACATTTCTCTGAAATGGCCGTGAGAGCTCAGTATCCACGGTTCCAGGATGTAGCAGGATGCAGGCAATGTTGTCCTTTCCTGCCAAACTCCACTGACCTGTCTTGGTCACTGCATGATTCAGCATTGAGCAACGAACTTCAGTAACCAAATTGTGACAGATAAATTTTGACTGTGCACAAGCACCAGATTATTCAAGACAGAATAATGCACAGCAAGCCCGTCGGATGAGCGTACATTACCGTGATTAAAAGATTAGTGTGCATAGCAGGATTGTTAAAATAAAATTGAGAACAGGACTATGGAACACATTGGTGTCCACTTACACTGATTCAGTGCTGTTTTAGAAGCTCTGTATGCGTGCCAGCCTCCCAGAGCATTGTCTCCTATCAAACTGACTCTAGCGCTCATATTTGCAACCAATGCGAATTCTCTCCCAGTCTCGGAGCGACCTCCAATCTTCAGTAATGGCCACATGTGCTGACCAAAAAAGGATCAATTCACTCTCCAGCTTTAGTGAAGTCAGAATGACTGGCAAGTAGAGCGTTTGATACCACAGAACAAGAAACAGAAATTGAAGTGATGCAGTGAGTTTCACCTTGATCACTAAGATAGGGCCGACTGCATTCACCTCATATGCCAGCATCAGGGATGACTTCTGAACCTTGCTTAGTGTAGTCTCTGTGTCAGGGGACAGCAGGAAGAACTTGGTTTCACATAAGTTACTAGTACTAGGGAATTTATGCTTGCAGAATTGTGGCTGTTGTGCTAAAATGTGATTGGTGGCAGATATACACTCCACCTGGTTGTATCACATTCGGGATCGAAAGGATGCCTGCGGAGTTGATCAGAAGGTCAAGAGAACCGTGGGTGTCCGTGATTGAGGCCGCAGCTGCCTGCAATCCAAGAATCGAATTTGCATCTTAGACTGTGGACTACTAGCAGTATGCACAGTGCAAGTAAGAAGAATCAGTTCACAATGTGGACAAATAGAAGAGTTCATTCAGGACTCAGGAGAGCACTTTCTCTGACTACTCTCTGAATCAAATTAATTTCCCTGACTGCAGCAGTTCTTCCCATTGCTGTTCTGAAACAAATAAAGTCCATCCAGGAGCAGTTCTTCCCATTGCTGTTCCGATTGTTTGCTCCATTCACCTCAATATATCAGCTAGGTGGAGGATATGCTGTGCGGCTACCTCTATGGTGCCCTCGTCGGTGACGTCGAGCGGCAGCACGGTGAGGCGCCCGGGCGCGTGCTCCTCCTTGAGCTTCCGGAGCTCGGCCGCGGAACCCGGCGCGCGGCACGTAGCGACGACGCGGCCTTCGCCGCTTCTCCGCAGCAGCTGCCGCACCTGTACCGGATCGCCAGCGCGCGGAACGCGCATCAGAACGAACTCGAGGCCGATGCCCCGGGACGCCCCCTGCACCATGGACACGCCGCCGGCGCTCCGGCCGGAGGGCGAGGCGGAGAACGCCCTCGTGGCCACCGCCAGCCTCGCCATCGCTCCCCTTCTCATCGGCGGATCGAATTCGGCCTCAGCCCCTCCTCTTCCTGCTCCGTTTCACGGATTCACATCGATCTTCGATGCAAATTATTCAATGCAGCAAGCGAGCGTTCACATACTGTAAATGTAGTTACCACTTCCCGTTCAGCCTCACGAGGGTGATCCCATTCTACGGGGGCGCAGAATTCCACGACTATAATCACTACGCTGGAGGAAAAACTCATAGCAATTTTGCTTCTCTGTCCAACCCCTTGTTTAGTTCCCCTCAAAATTCCAAGTTTTTTCACTCTCTCCATCACATCAATTTTTATCCGCTTGCATGAAGTATTAAATGTAGGTAAAAAAAATAACTAATTACACAGTTTAGTTGGAAATTACGAGATGAATCTTTTAAGCCTAGTTGGTCCACGATTGGACAATATTTGCCAAATAAGACGAAAGTGGTATTATTCATCGGTTTGAAATTATTTTCAATCTAAACAAAGGTAGCTTCAAACTTCAGCCACCTTCCTAGATTTCATCTGGATACAAGTATAAATTTAACTCAATTTGGTTCTTCATTAAATTTACCCCTCTATTTCCAACTAAGGCCTTGTTTAGATGCAACAAAAAGTTAGAATTTTTTCACTCTCTCCATCACATCAACTTTTAACCGTTTGCATGGAGTATTAAATGTAGGTAAAAAAATAACTAATTACACAGTTTAGTTGAAAATCACGAGACGAATCTTTTGAGCCTAATTGGTCCACGATTGAACAATATTTGTCAAATAAGACGAAAGTGGTACTATTCATCATGTTAGAAAAATTTGCAATCTAAACGTGCCCTAATTTGAAATTATGCACAAAAATAGTTAATTAGTATTACTTACCACTTCAAAAAATATTGTCTCCATGTGACCATGTGGGTACGCCGCCTCACATGTCACCCGCTACATGCCTCTTATTACTTACGTTACTTTGCTCCACTCAAAAAAAAACTTACGTTGCTTTGCGTGCAGCTGAAGATGGAGGCCGAACACAACACGAAGGGCAACAACGGGAAAGAGGAGTGAAATTAGTTAACATTTTATGCGAGAATAAGTTGAACAGTGAATATATCCATCATACACAATTACTAGTTCCGTTGCCTAGAGATCGATTTCCAACAAATATACATATTTATTACCACACCGGGTTTCTCGGTATGTACTCGGGGCTTGTTTGTTTGGTTACATTCCAATCCACCTCAGTCCAGGTTGATCGGTAGGGATTACACAATAGATTTAAGTTCATCCAAACAAGTCCCTGTGTGGATGTACGCGTGTAATATGTATGTCTTTTTTTTCTCGAACACGACTACACGTGTCTTTTCATTAAGAAGTAGGGGGCCGAAAACACGACGAATACAAAGCGGGACACAGAACCACAGACACCCCAGAACATAATAACAACACAACAATAAACAGCAAGAAAAGAGAGATATGACCCTCCACCACCATCCAAACAACGCAACCTATAAGGCAAGTTGCAACAATGCAAAGGACCCAATTCGGGAGATGTAGCCGCGGCGGTAATCCACCGAGAGAGACAACCAAGCGGCCGCCAAGGCCCACGCGGCAAAGCATCCGCGAGGGGGCATCACACGCTCGGCAGCAACTGCCCGAGGTGGAGCAAGGAGCGACGTCGGTGACCAAGGACGACCAAGCAACGACGACGGCGAACAACTTCGGCAACACCAACATCCGAGAGGACCAAAGCGAAACCCACGCGGCAAAGCATCCGCGAGGGGGCATCACACGCTCGGCAGCAACTCCCGAGGTGGAGCCAAGCACGACGTCGGTGGCCGAGTACGGCCAAGCAACAACGACGGCAAACAACAACGGCAACACCAGCCTCCGGGAGGACCAAAGTGAGGGCGGGGCCTGGCGCAGCAGGCGAGGCAGGTTGTAACGGATCAGCATGATTATACGAGATTAAGCAAGAAAATCTTCCACCGAGGCAGATAATTTATCAAACTTAAGCACGTATAACCCGAGATTCCGTGAAATCACAAAGGATTTCAAACCAACTAACATTCAACCAAGATCGTACTGATTTAGCAGCCATAGTCACATGCTACATAAAGTTCGCAACGAAAGTCGAATACATCGGAGTTCAGAATAAAAGTTATTACAACACAAGTTCGAATTAACATAGCGGAAGCAAATAGTTTTAAACCACACACTTAGTTCAGATACAGTGCCAGCAGGTAGTCATAGTCCACAAAAGCATTAGATAAGACGAACGGAGTGACCATTGCCCTTGGTCCTAGTTGTCGCCCATCGCCGGATACAGACAGTTGACGCAATAACCATAGTACATCTGGTCATCTGCAACAACAATGGGAACAACGCCCTGAGTACGAGAAGGTACTCAGCTAGACTTACCCGTCATAAACAAGAAATAAAAGACACCAAGGAGTATGCAAGGCCTTTATAAAGTGGACGGTCTTGACTCATTTGCGAAAAGCATAAGTTATCATGAATAACTAAATTAAGTACTCTTTGCATCATTTTCATTATAACCTCTTCAATCTAGGTAAGCACCTATACTAAAGCAATCACTTGATTAAACATTAATATCAAAAGTTACCATATCAGGTTTAGCATTTCCAACATCCTTCACTTAACCATCCGTGTTTTATCATTGTTACTACGATGCCGTAGCTCGAGTCAAGTGCTCACTATCCAGGAGCGATGGCGATTCGAATCGATTCCTAACCAGCTGGCGATTTATTCCTCACACAAATCATGCTTCCCCGTCAGGGTCGCTTTGATCACCAATGACACTTTCCAAGAAGCCGTGGGATAACAATCATGGACCGCACTACCCAGGGACCGCCCGACTGCCAGGACGCACCTTGAGCTCACTCTTCGCGTCCCCGTCACACCCCCTTCAGCACCAGTCTGCCAATCTGAGTTTATCCCGGCTCGAAATAGTGTCACTAGCTTCGCGGTCGAAAGGTATTTTATTCGACCAGCTAAATGTGAGGCATGCGTTCAACATGACAAGAGGGACGAGCAACGATCGGTCCTTAATCGACACAGACGGAATCACTATAGTCCAAAACCCAATAAAACTCCGCCTGATCTTTTTTTATCTACCAACACTTGGTTACTTTCCATGATCACAATTATAGCTAACAATAACCAGGTATCCACCTATAACTCGCAGGTGACAGGAGATCACCCGACTTCTACTGGTCTAAGCATGGCTAAACAATTAATCGATCCTGACCTAACAGGGTAAAAAGGTAATCAGGTGGACAAGAATAATAAATGCAACAACGGTTTCACTCAACTCATATAACTTAATGCAACAATATATATAACTCATATAATAAATTTTTTTTTATAAAGTAGGAGACTTAGAATGCTCCGGGGCTTGCCTCTTTCGAACGAGCTAGGCTGATGGTCTACGCACTCGGGTAACTCCTCGCCTTGCTCCTCTTCCTCGGGCACCTCCTGTGCCTGGGGCTCTTGCTGATCGTTTCAAGTCTGCTCCTCTGGCAATGCTACCTGTGATTCCTCCTGCGATCCTGTATGATGTAGTTGCATAAGTAAACATGTAGACGGTGCATCAAATACGGTGGAATGCTATGATGACATGATATGCAGATGAGCACATTGATTGATAGTATGGATTACAACAAAATCTTCTACAAGGTAGTCCACATCATCCAAGAACATGTACCACAAAACATGTAATCTACTCTTCTACTAGATAGCATATAATACCCACACAAGTGATGTCACTATTTGCCAAACCCCAATAACTTAACACATCAAGTAACATTAGCAAGGTATTTTGATGCTTCAAAGATACGCCAAACACTTTTTATTACTTTTAATTACTCATAAGGAACAACCTTTTATTTCCTATTTAAACTAGGGTTACACATCAACACTCATTTCTGTTGTAGGTAAAAATCTACAAAAATTACAGTAGCACACTCTTACTCTAAATAGCACACTAAAAAAATTTTATGGAATTTGGATAAATAAAACTATCTATACAAAATAAACAAGCTATAGCATATTAATGAGTATGAAAATACTTTGTACTAGAAAAAGTATCAAACAACAGATTTCACATTTTTCTCATGTTAACCACGGTAAACAAGCACATCACAAAAATTATCACATGCATGTGTTATACAATTTTTGCTCTCTATCAAAAATAACAAAAATCATCAATTAAAGGCATTTGAACTACACTTCAAAAAAATTTCACAGAACATGCCTCATAAACATTTTCCTAGAAATTACATCACTAAGAAAGACTAATGAAATAAGAACCATATTTTTCTCATCATTATTCTATTTACTACACATTTTCTAAGATATCAGCATTTATACTAATTAAATAAATCTACACAGAAAAGTATCACAAAACTAACATGCAATATTTTTAAACTGTAGATCTACTCAGGAGAAACACTACAAAACTTGTTTCACAATTTTTGGAGCTATAAATCTTGAGATATGATTTTTGAAAGCTTTTTCATAATTTCTGAAATTTCTTTATTTCAAATCTTTGAAAATCGGCCGGACCCCGCCCTGGGTGCACCCGGTCCAGTGCACCCGGGCTTGCTGGCACGCGGGACCCTCAGGTCAACGGGGCCCACCCGTCAGCCGAAGCCGAGTAGGGACGGCGCTGACCGGTGGAATTCTCGCCGTCGGCGAGGTCGTCGGCGACGAGGTCAGCACCAGTCGACTCCCCACAACCGCGCGAGCTCAAAGAGGTAGTTAGCGGGGCGAGAGGCGGAGCGGAGCAAGCGCCGAGACGGCCATGGCGGAGGTGGCGGCGTGGCTCGCCGACGCCAGACCGGAGCAGGCCATGGCAAGGGCCACGGAGAGGCGCACGAGCTCCAGTGAGCGGAGACGGTCGTGGTGCGCACGGGGAGGAGAATGCAATGGTGGGAAGGTGTGACCGACAGGAGCCGCAACGGCGAGCTCACCGGCGGGGAGGGAGATGGCCAAAATCGGCCGCTTACCTTGCCGAGGTGAGCCTCCAATGGCTTGGCGAGGTCAGTCAGGGGGAAAGGAAGGCTAGGGCGGGCGGAATTGAACAGAGGAACCACGGTGGCGAGGTGAGGCTGCCACGGCAATGGTGCGGCGGCCGGGCGGCTGCTCTACGTGCTGCGGCGCTGGCGATGCACGCGAGACCGAGCGAGAGGGAAAATGAGGCGAGTGAGCGGGAGTAGGCGGCTCCGGGCGGGGTAAGCGCGGGGCGGCGGGGGCCATAGCGGCCACGCGTTGGACGTCACCGGCATGCGGCCGCCACGCGGCGGTGGTCGCCTGAGCGCGGTCGGCGCGGCGTCACGCGCGCGCGTGCGGGCGATGGAGGAGGCGCGCGGGAGAGGCCAGGCCGGCTTCGGCCGTGGGCTGAGAAGCGGGGCGGCGGCCCAGTAAAGCCGGGAAATCCATTTTTTTATAAATAAATTTATAGATTTTTCTAACTGGACTCAAATTCAAATTTGAAGATGAAAAAGGCATTTTCACGAATTGTCCCCAAAATAAAAGTTGTTCAAAATTTAATTCTCTACAACTTTCATGTAGGACAATTTTCAAAATTCTAAACAGATTTTGAATTAATGATTTAAAGTCAAATTCTAATTAAAATTTCACTTTTCTAGAATGTTT
The DNA here is from genome assembly GCA_022457205.1 of Saccharum spontaneum. Lineage (NCBI taxonomy): Eukaryota > Viridiplantae > Streptophyta > Magnoliopsida > Poales > Poaceae > Saccharum > Saccharum spontaneum. The sequence goes on from CM039610.1 coordinate 46,740,003, forward strand.
TTTTAAAAGCAAAATTTGAGGAGATTTTGAATACAAAAGTTGCTCCAAAAATCGTGTTAATTAATTCTAGATTATCTAAAATTGTAGCTAAACAAGTTCTACAACTCTTAGCAAGCAATTTGCAACAGTTAGGGTTTTAAATAATTGTTTTTCACATTTTCAATTTAAATGGACTTATATTGCATGTGATAATAAACATATATGTGAGATAATGCTCATGCTTAGGATGATAATGCATGCTTAACACCTAGGGGTGTTACACAGGTGCATCAATGTAGCCTTCAGGAAGGGGACGACGCCCGCGGACGCCAACCACGTTGAGACAGTCACCCGAAGGAACTTTCGTTCGGAAGCTTGCCCAAGAAGCCACCGACGATGGGATGAGCAGTGACGACGCCTCCAAGGAGGTGATGACGCGGACACGCCACCGTCGTCGGCCAAGACATGAAGCCTGGCGGGGTTTTCACCCCAACTCGTCGTCGGCAACAACAGCTGCCACCAGGGGGGACCACCGTCACGCAGGGGAGGGTGGCCAGCCACCAGATCCAGACCTCGGGGGGGAGGGGCGGATCCAGCTGACCGCCGCGCCTAGACCTGACGCCGGAGGTCGAGCTGGGGGAGGCTGACCGCGCACATCCGCTGCCAACCCGCCGTGGAAAAACACTGCAATCAATGGTCGCCGTCGGGGGGAGCATGGACGCGGACTAGTCGCCGACCGCGCGCTGGCTCCCTCCCCTGGCAGGGTCCGCACGTGGCAGAGGGGGTCAGGGGAGAAGCCGGCCATGACACCAGTCACAGCGCCATCGGGCTGGGGGAGGGCGACTGCGGCACCAGCTGCCACCGCCCCGCACCTAGAACGCACCGCACGCCCGGACCACCGGCCGCCGTCAAGGCGGCAGATCCGGCTGTGGATGGCCACAATCCGCCGGCCCTTCGGGGTCGAAGAGGAATGCCAGGAAGCTAGATTGAGGGCACCTGAAGAGGCACGATGCCATCCGCCCTGAGACGAGCCGGCCACGACCACGCATGTGCTGAAGGTGATGCCCCAGCACGAACTGGGTCACAGGTGTCGGATCCGACCATAGGGGACCTGGATCCGTGCGACCGGCCTCCCAACGCCTGGATCCAGCCGGAGTTGGAGGGGAAAGGGGTGGGGTGTGGCAGAGAAATGGGGGTAGAGAGACGGGGGGGGCGGGGTTGTGTGCGGGTGCGGGTGAAAGGTTTTGATGGCTAGAGGGGGGTGAATAGCCTATTAAAATTTCCTACAAAGTGTGCTAAACAAGTTTATCAACATAACAAATAGCGAGATGCGAGTTTTGCTTAGCCTATGGGGTGTTTGCAAGCCACCTATCCAATTCACAATTCTAATATGTATGCACTCAACCGCACAATTCAAACCGAGAAGGAAACTACAACTAAAACTAGCAAGCTACACAAAAGAGCTACTCTAGCAAAACTATCTAGCTAGCAAAGGTAACTAAGAAGGTAATGCGAGTTGAGTTAGGAGGGTTTCACCGAGGGGTGAAGTATTGAGCCAACCAATATGATCAACAATAAATATCAAGACAACCGAACACTGAGATCAATCAATCACAATATGAAAGTGATGCCACAAGATTTATCCCGAGGTTCACGTGCTTGTCGGCACGCTAGTCCCCGTTGTGTCCCTCTTCACCACATGGTTCAGTGGCTAATCAGTCACACATCGAGTCTCTCAAAAGACGCCACAAGAACCTACCAAATGACAAAAGGTTGCAATGACACGAGCAATTTACTAACGTTGCCTTTGGCGCTTCGCCGAGGTAGGCACAAACCTCTCACAATCACCGAAGGTGGCCAAGAACAAATCACCAACTCTTGCCAATGCCTCCAAGCTGCTACAAGCCGTCTAGGTGGCGGCAACTACTAAGAGAACACAAGAATCCCGCAGCAAATCAACCACCAAGTGCCAACTAGATGCAATCTCAAAATGCAAATACACTTGGATCACTCAATCTCACTTCGAATATGCAAAGAAGCAAGAGAGATGAGTGGGAGGGGAGTTGTTTAGCTCAAAGTGCTCACAAAAATGTCAAAGAGTGCAAGAGGATGAGCCAAGAGCCGGCCAACAAGTATTTATAAGCACCATAAACAAATAGAGCCGTTAGGAGCTAGAAGGAGTGAAGACGCACGCGACAGACGCGGCTTCGATGTCTGACGCTCTCGTCGTTCGCCACGTGTACCAATCGTTGGAAATTCATCGCATTCGCGCCCAGTGCATCAGACGCGTACGTCGCATTTTGGTCAGCGTCTGTCGCGCTCAACAGACGCGGCACAGAGAGCATGTTTGCTCAAGACAGCGACGAACGCGTCCCCTATGCGCCCGATAGACGCGTGCTGGCGTCTGACGCAACCGCGCGAGCGCCGCGATCGTCCACGCGACAGACGTGGCAACAGTGGCCAGCCCAGCATCTGTCGCTCGGCCACCACCGCGTCTGACGGCTCGCGCGCGCGCGCCTCGGCCAGGGTGAACCGACAGACACTAGGGTCGCGTCTGTCGCTCCCTGAGCCGGCGTCTGTCGCCTCTAACACAAGCGATTTTCAATTTGTTGTTGCTCTACTTGTTTCACCCTTTCACATTTGAGCTAGACTAAATATGTGTATCACTTTAGCACATGTTTTAGCTCATGAAAACACCACGTGACATTGCCTCCAAATCTCGACAACGGCGTAAAGGAAAATAGTCGTTCAACTCCTCGAAAACGCCTGAATCCCGCCTCGCAAGCTCGGTGGGAGGGAGAGAGGACCCCAAACCCTCTTTACCGCTCAAACTCCACCGCCTTCGCAAAGGTGCTAACACCACCAAGGTTTCATCGTCACATGCAAATGTATTAGCATTTTCACAATCATTTTTCGAGGCGTTATTAGTTCTATCCAAATGCATATGATTATGAAATGCACATCTAGAGGCACTTAGGAGTCCAATAGCTGCGTCATTCCCCTCTTTATAGTATGACTATCTATCCTATAATGTAACCACACCCACTCGGTGTCTTGGTTACTAAAACACAACCCTTAAGCATATACATTTGCCTTGATCACGTAGGGTTGCATCCAAATCCAAGTGTGGCCATCATGATCACCATGTCCATCTTGCCACCAACCTTGGAATGTACTAATCCTCATATGCTATATACAACTTAGGCATAGGATTAGTACTTAGACATTGTCACTAATTACCAACATCAAACATAGAGCTTTCACCTGTTCCACCGCGTGATTTCCCATCCGTGGTCTTCTCCCTTGAGCATCCGGCAGCGGAGGAAGTCATTCACGCCCTGGCGAAGGAGGGCCAACCTCGGTCACCATCTCCTCCGCGCCGCCCACTCCTGGCCGCGCTCGCCGGCCGTGCCCGCTTAGCCACACTCGGCTGGCCCACCGCGTGTCCGAGATCCGCCGGTGGGGCGCACGTAAGGGCGAGCTCGCGGTGGACCTCCTCCTCGATGAGCTGCCGCTCCACCTCCTCGCGGCTCGCCATGGAAGTGCCCGACTGCATGAGAGCGGGGACTTTCAGAGACTGCAAGTCTGGGTCTCGATCTCTAGATTGAAGGACGCTTACCTTGCAGTGGTGTGAAGCATCGGTCAGGGAAAAGGGCGGTGCGAAAGCCAAACTCCATGGCCGGTCCAATTGTTGTGGCTCCGAGCTCTAGGTGGCCCTCCTCAATGTCGCGTGGCTAGGCCAGCAAGTGAGATCCCGTGTGGGCCTTCTGTTTCGATCTGGAGCTACGCACACCAAGAAAAGGCAATGATTGCTTGCGTGCTTCTGCTCAGCAGGGAGGTAGCGAAAAGCGGGGACTTGTGGTGTGGATGCGGCGCGAGGATGGCTTGGAGGCGGCAGACGCTGGGGTTGAAGCAATGGGAATGGAAGGAGAAGAGATGAGCAATAGAGGCCTTGTTTAGTTCCCAATTCTGGGAGCTCAAAGTTGGGCGTTTTGGCACTGTAGCGCACTGTAGCATTTTCGTTTGTATTTGGTAAAAATTGTCCAAACTTTGACTAATTAGGCTCAAAATGTTCGTCTCGCAAAGAACAACAAAACTGTGTAATTAGTTTTTAATTTCATCTACATTTAGAACGCCGACATTTTGATGTGACGGGAAATCTTCTTTTTGTATAGTGGAATTTAGGGAAGAAATTGAGAAGTAAACAAGGCCAGAGTCAATATTCACCCATTAATTAGAGTATCTAAACAGCCCCAGCTAAATTTTAGATAGTCAAATTAGCGCTAAAGTTTAGCCAGTGCAGATCTAAACATGGCGTTAGTAGGTCCACTCATCCCATTAGTATCTTCTGTTCATCTCCAAAAGCAAAGCAAGGCCGTAAAAAAATCCAAAGCAAGGCCGTGTAAAAAAAAATAGAGTTAAATGCACCGCAGGTCCATTAACTTTTGGTGGTGTGTCATCCAGGTCCATCAACTTTCAAACTGTATTTTTGGGTCCATTAACTTTTGGCGGTGTGTCATCCAGGTCCATCAACTTTCAAATTGCATTTTTAGGTCCCTAAACTTTTTAACTGGTTCACCGTAGGTCCATACCATGCATGCACGTCGGCTTCGGATCTTCACGTGCACGCCCAGGAGCAACATTGCCGGCTCGGCCTCTGGTCTTTGGGCGCGTACAGCAGCCACGTCCGGAGTCTGGTTGATCCGACGTCCGGTCTTCATATGTGTACGTACGCCTGCATCCAGTCCTCCAGGCGCACGTACGTCAGCCGCTTCCCGCAGCCACGCTCTCGCCTTCGTCTTCACCTTGCATCTTCTGCTCCGCGACCGGCGACGGGTATACATCTCCAATTGCGGCGTTCAAGCACTAGCGCGGCTTCGCCGTCATACATCACGAGCTTCTGGTTCGGCGCCGGCGTCCTCCTCTGGCCCCTTGTGACTCCGGCGGTGGCTCCTCCGGCTTCGCGTGACTCTCCGACGGCGTGCGCGGCTCCTCCAGCTTCGACAGAACTGGGCGCACGTACTTGATCTTCGTCTGCCGTGGATCAAGTACATCGACGGTGACAGCTTCGTGGTGCCGCGGGGTCGGCCCGCCGTGGAGCTGCTGGCCGGGAGGGAGAGCGCCGTCATATCGCGCAGGTGATCCGCACCATGCCGGCCGGCAGTACGTGCTGTCCTTCAGTGTGGGCGACGCCAACAACGGCTGCCGCGGCTCGCTCATGGTGGAGGCCTACGCGGGCCGGAAGTCCACCAAGGTGGCGTACGCGCCTATGTGTGCAAGCGTGATACCTATTATCCCGGTGAACATGGACTATGCTAGCTGGGCCCCGGGGGGTATAGTAGGCAGTGCGGCGTGTAGTCTCGAAACTTTCTAGAAGCCTTGCATTGGCCATGTACATACGGCCTGTTACTGGCTTACGTAAGGGAAAGAGCTAGCAACAGCCAACAAGTCTATGGGCTTTCATGACAGGGCCATGCATGCACGTAAGCGTGTTCACGACATGCTAAATGGAAGAAGCTAGCTAGCAAGTGCAGCATTCATGCACATGTATACGACCGGAGCGGGTTGCGGTATGTACGTGCGCCCAGTTCTGTCGAAGCCGAAGGAGCCGCGCACGCCGTCGGAGAGTCGCGCGAAGCCGGAGGAGCCACCGCCGGAGAGTCACACGGGGCCAGAGGAGGATGCCGGCGCCGAACCAGAAGCTCGTGATGGAGGACGGCGAAGCCGTGCTAGTGCTTGAACGTCGCAATTGGAGATGTATACCCGTCGCCGGTCGTGGAGCAGAAGATGCAAGGCGAAGACGAAGGCGAGAGCGTGGCTGCGGGAAGCGGCTGCCGTACGTGCGCGTGGAGGACTGGATGCAGGCGTACGTACACATATGAAGACCGGATGTCGGATCAACCAGACTCCGGACGTGGCTGCTGTACGCGCGCAAAGACCGGAGGCCGAGCCTGCAATGTTGCTCCTGGGCGTGCACGTGAAGATCCGAAGCCGACGTGCATGCATGGTATGGACCTACGGTGAATCAGTTAAAAAGTTTAGGGACCCAAAAATGCAATTTGAAAGTTGATGGACCTGGATGACACACCACCAAAAGTTAATGGACTCAAAAATGCAGTTTGAAAGTTGATGGACCTGAATGACACACCACCAAAAGTTAATGGACCTATGGTGCATTTAACTCAAAAAAAAAAAAATATCCAAAGCAAGGCAGCAGCAGTAGACGGAGCAGAGGTGGTGACTGGGCGGCGACGGCTGGGCGAGCGGCGCGACCCTTGCCCAGGTATTCGTCGGCCGGCCCCTTCATCGGCGACGAGCATCCACCTGGTACTCCCCCTCCTTTCGCTTCCCCTGTGCGAAATCGAGCCGCCCCAAATCCACACTAAGCTATTCCTATTCAGATATATGAATTCCCACTAATTTCGATTTTTCCCTCAAATAGTGGATCTTCCCCTGCCCCCATGCCCCAGGTCGAGTCTCCCACTGCCTCGGAGAGGCCGCCGCCGCAGGACGCATGGGTCGTCGAGCTCCGCAGTCTCCTCCCGCAGTGGGAGTCGCTGCGGGATTCCTCCAAGGTACAGATGCCCCTGTTTCCCCCTAGGGTTTGTTCTGTTGTATGACGCTTTGAGATGCCACATAGTTTCTAGTTTTATGAGATGTGAAGCGATGGAGACTTGAAATCCCTCGCGAGGATATGGAATTTAGTTTCTCCGAGGGTGAAGTCAGCTAATTTCATGATGCGAATTGCAGTTCTTAAATAAAAGAGAAGTCTCATGATCCGTCTCTCAGAACAGGCTCGATAACAATACTTGCAGGCACGTAGCGTGGTTAATGTGGAATGTAACGCCATTTGTTCTTATGCAGGTCATTATCCCGATTTCAATATCTAGGGTGAACCAGTTTGATGCTGCAAGGCTAGATGTCGAGATGTCAGCCATGCTGAAAGAGCAGCTAGTCAAAGTGTTCTCCTTGATGAAGGTGCTTTCTTCATTAACTATGCTGATTTTTGTGTTGCTTGAGGCTTGCGCAGGGCACTGCTAATTGTTGCTTTCAGTTTTGATGCTTTTTCTTCATATCAGCCAGGACTCTTATTCCAGTATGAGCCTGAACTTGATGCTTTCCTCGAGTTACTCATCTGGAGGTTCTCAATTTGGGTTGACAAGCCTACCCCTGGCAATGCACTGATGAACCTGAGGTATAGAGATGAGCGGGCAGCACCCATCACTGGAAAAGAAGGTACTTCTATCAATGTTTATGTCAATATTTTTCTGACTTAGTTTTTTTCTCCTACCTATCATGCTGGACTGATTATAGCTTATAGCTAACCAACTGAGATGGTTGGTCTTAGTGAACATTTTGAGACATAAAGCACATCATTTTGCGTGTTTCCTCTACATTAGAATACCCTTTGCTTACATACTTTAGTTGAGGGTCCTAGTATGTTAAAGTTGGCTGATCCTAGCTCTTGTGGGTCTAGCTTTGTATGCAGAAGCTGGATCTACAGTTATGCTAATTCACTGTCCTTTTAGTTTCAGTTAAAAAAATATTTTGTCTGCAAATGCATGGTGACCTTTTTGCAATTTATTCTAATCCGAAATTTTCAAATCACCACAGATCGAAGTTTTGAAAGCGAGTAGAACACTTTACACTTTTAATCCAATGGTTGCTGGTACAAATACTTAATACAAATACACAGTAGAGTGAAATATTGAGTTATGATCTTGTTTGGTATGGAACCACTTTCAGATATTATTATTATTGTTTAGCTTTTTTCCCTAAATTGCTACTAGGTTGTTTTCTTGATTATATGAGGGGAACTAGGGAAGTAATAACTATTGGACTACATAATATCTTCTAGTCTTTCGTGTGTTTGCTAGTTAGGCCTGGTTTGAGTTTTTTCCTGAAACTTTGTCTTCAGGATATTTCTCAGCCAGACACTACTGGTTTCTTTAGTAGGTGGTGTTGCTCTCTGAAGTAGGTCGACAAGCAGCACAGAAAGGGCCTGCTTGCCATTCTTGTTGCTTGGGAAATTTGGAAACACATGGATGTGTTCTTTTTGTGCGTGTGGAGGGGGTTAGGTGGGGTGGGGTGGGGTGGGGGGGGGCTGCGGCCGGGCGTGTTCCTAGTGCTAGTGGTGTTGTTAGGGCAATAGCAGAGGACTCCGCTCTGTTGTGTGCATCCAGAGCTTTTGAGCTCTTAAGTTTCTCCTTTGGTGGTGTGTTTTTTAGCACTTGGTGCGTCCTTACGTTTTGATGTTTTGGACTGGTTCTGTACCATATTTTTCTTCTTTAGTGGTATGCAGCTCTCCAGTGTATTTTTGAGAATTAATTTAGTAAACTATAATCTGATTTATCATTCAGTATGCTGGATCTTACAATGACTGCTTTCCACATCCATTTTAGCAAACATGCATTGCAGCACAGCGCAACAATCAGAATTTGGTTAGCAATGAAACAAGTTGGGTCTCATGGATGTGGGCCTAATGCCAGCCACTGCCAGGAGGCATAGGATGTGCATTGTTTTTCTTACTGTTGCATAATTAGAAAATTACTTTTTTATCTCATAATCTGTTAGTTCGTTATTACTCATGATTAGTTGTGTATCTTTACAACAACAACAACAACAACAACAACAACAACAACAACAACATAACCTTTTGTCCCAAGCAAGTTGGGGTAGGCTAGAGATGAAACCCAAAAGAGACGAGAAACAGGGAGACACATAAAGGGCACAAGACAAAAAGAGGTCACGGTTCAGGCACGTTGATTGCCAATCTCCAAGCGCTCCTGTCCATAGCTAAATCCTTGGAGATATTCCACTCCTTAAGATCTCTCTTAACGGACTCGTCCCAAGTTAGTTTAGGTCGACCTCTACCGCTCTTTACATTATCGGCCCGCTTTAGAACTCCACTACACACCGGCGCCTCAGGAGGCCTCCGTTGGACATGTCCAAACCATCTCAACCGATGTTGAATCAATTTCTCCTCAATTGGTGCCACCCCAACCCTATCCCGAATATCATCGTTCCGGACTCTATCCCTCCTTGTGTGCCCACAACACCAACGCAACATACGCATCTTTGCTACACTCAATTGCTGGACATGTCGCCTTTTTGTAGGCCAACACTCAGCACCGTATAACATCGCCGGACGAATCGCCGTCCTATAGAACTTACCTTTCAGCTTCTGAGGCACCCTTTTGTCACAGAGGACGCCAAAAGCTTGACGCCATTTCAACCAGCCGGCTGAAATTCTATGCCTAACATCTTCATCAATGTCTCCATCCTTTTGTAGCATCGACCCTAAATACCGAAAAGTATCCTTCTTGGCCACCACTTGCCCATCAAGGCTAACGTCTCCCTCCTCATGCCTAGTCGCGCTGAAATCACACCTCATGTACTCGGTCTTAGTCCTACTAAGTCTGAACTAGTTGTGTATCTTTATTATTATAAAAAAGTTGCATATGTTTAGTATTCTTTGTTTCTGGATATGTTCCTTATTACTCAAGTCTTCCACCATCTACAAAAAGGATAGGACTGTCACACTGTATCCTTTATGTTCAAACAATGAAATGACTAACCATCTGCATTCGCTTGTCTAAAGTTTTCTTCATCTATGCCCATCCTCTTCTGTTCTAGTGTCTTGTCCCCTCAATATGCACCCTTCTGCTCCCATTATCCATGATTTTAACCATTCAGCAGCTCAATTTATCATATTTACATGAACACATCAAATTACAGCTTGGTTGGAGCTTGCTTTTTGACATTGCATGCTATAGGCATTCTCTTTGTTTTTATAAAAGCAATAGTTGAAGTTGACTCTGCAATTGAACTGAACCACACCATGGTTATCTTAGCCATGTTAGCTCATTTGTAACATTCCTAGGAGTTTATTTGATACTGGTTTGTGTTGTTTGCTACTGATATGTAGATGAGTATTATCTGAGCAACATCTAATGGATTCTATTTGCTTTTCAGTTAGAACAGGCTTGGAAGGACCTGGGCTTTCTGTTTCTCAAAAGATATTTTATTGTATTAGCTTTGTTGGTGGCCAATATATATGGTCAAGATTACAGTCTTTTTCTGCTTTCCGTCGATGGGGCGATTCTGAACAGGTAACCTGACTCCTTCCTGAAAACTTACAATTCCAATTCACTGCTATTAGTGTAACTTATTATTAATATTTCTATTTCATGATGTAGAGACCACTAGCACGCCGTGCTTGGGCATTAATGCAGAATGCTGAAGTATTGTATAGGGCTGCTTCATTCTTTAACCTATTATTGTTTCTTTATGGTGGAAGGTACCTTCCTATTCCTGTTTAATTATGGTCCTTTCTTGTATCATGAGGATGGTAGAAATTATTCATGATTATCATGGCTGTAGCAAGTGTCGCCTAGTTTGGCATAGTTAACTATCTATCTAGAGATTGAATATTGCCAACATGTGCAGCATGTACTGTCCACTGATAGGAAATTGACCAATGACAGTGTATTTGAATGAGCTAGACAGCATAATTTGTGGGAAAATTGAAAGCTACTCTTTTTTAATAGATTATCACCCTGTTCACTTTTTAATTATTATGAAGTTTATATGACACACACATGCTTTTCATCCTTGCTTATTTGTTTATAAAGGTACAAAACTATTGTGGAAAGGATTCTGAAGGCAAGACTTGTTTATGGGAGCCCCAACATGAATAGAGCTGTTAGCTTTGAGTACATGAATCGCCAACTGGTCTGGAATGAGTTTTCGGTAAATCTCTTTCTTACAGTCCTGTTGTTAATCTAAAAAGTTTCTATCTTATGCAATTCTTGATTTTAAAGTTTGATCTGTGCTTTTGATTGCATATATACTGATATAATGAAACCTTTCTAGCTAATGTGGATCACAATTCTTGATAGATCATACACCTATCTGGTCTCTGAATAATTGATTCTCTGATATCCTCCAATATCTGACATCGTAGATCGCATATGTTTGTGTATGACACTAAATCTAGTTTGTATTCACTCCAGCCAGATTCTAGGATGCAAACATGGGAGGTAGTGGATACCTTAATTGCATCTGTTTCTATTCCAGATGGAAAAGCTCTCTGATAAATCCTTGGAATGATATTTTTACCAAGTCAAAAATGTTGCATTGTTATCATGATTCAAATGCAGCTTGCATGACTCTGGTGTCATAATATATCCTATATGATAAATTCCTTGTAGTCTGATTCTGTTGATTTGATCTATGTTCAGTGAAATGCACCCAGGACTATCTAGTTTGACACTTGATAATAACGGATTGGTAATGTGATTCTTAATAGAGTGCACTGGGGGCTGCTGTGCAGGTTTCTTTAGGTGTTTCTGAGATTGTCCACAAATACATTGGTGTGGGATTTTGGTATAACTGAAAACCCTGAAATGTGCTATTTAAGGATAAATAAAATTAAATTTTCCTCTATGATGCATCTGAAAACTTGGATACGGGTGAGTTATCTAATGTACAAGATCACAATATTTGCCTAATAGAATGTAAGTAAACATGGGCTGGGGTTATTCTGATCATCTGATGAATGACAAGTTAAAAAATCAATGGATTTATCTCTACTCTTTAAGCTCAAGTTTTATTCAGTCTGAAATTTGATCATGTTCTTGAGAAACTTACTGTGAAGCACACTCGAGATTAGTCTTATGGGCTATGGCCATTGCTGATATTGTACTTTGGGGAACTCTGTTGTCACTTAGGTGGGTATTTTCCCTGTGTTTAAATTGGTGTTTGTGCTAGTGTCTCAAGACTTTATTCTGATGTACTGCCAGTAGATTTAGTTCTTGGAATCTTGAACTTGAAGTGGTGCCTCACACCGCTTAATTGTGCAGGAAATGTTGCTTTTGCTTCTTCCCCTCCTAAACTCATCCTCAGTAAAGAAGTTCCTTCTCCCCTTCTCCAAAGATAAGTCGGCAGGTTCTTCTGGTGATGAAGCAGACTGTCCTATATGTCGGTCCAGTCCTAGCATTCCATTTATTGCTCTTCCATGTCAACACAGGTATGCTGTTTCTTTCTGTGCTCCGCCTGTCATATATCTCCCTTTGTGGTATACTCCCTTCATAGATTCCATCCTACATTTTGCCAAACAAAGAAGCACGTTAGAAAAGCCATGTTCCTAAAGCCCTTATTAGATTAAGGGCACGTTTGGTTCCCAAGTTATCCCTTACCTTGCCTTGCTCAGCCAGAAAGCGTTTGAATTGCATGTGAGACTATCTCGAGGTCTGCGCCAGCAAGGATTTTCCTTGCTCACGAGGGAGAGGGAGTTTAGCTCGCCTGCACTGGAAAGACTTGCCTTGCTGGGCGAGGTGAGGCGAGCAGAACCAGCAAGAGAACCAAACTTTCCCTAACATCTGGGATGGTGTTTATTACTCTAGTTCACTGTAGTATAGTATATAGCCTTGGAAACATCTATATGATCATTCAATGAGAAAGACATATATAAGGAAAAGCAGTTGCATAGTCATCTCCAAATTGTAGACTGTAGGATCATTTCCTGGCTTTCTAGGCAACTCTATAATCATAATTCACTTGAATATCTATTCGTTTTTTGATAGAAAAACCCTGCTTTTAGAGAAAGCATAATGCGCGTACCCAGTGCGGTACAGAAAGCTTTTGCTCTGTGCGGGGTTTGGGGAAGGGTGTTAGTGGCAAGCCTTATCCTTGGCTGTGCAATGCGAGGAGACCACTGACTCGAACCCGGGAGAAAATATTTATTTTTTTCTGAAAAAAAAACAGCGTGAAAAGTCATACTTTTTGTATTAGTTCTACACATGCTAAGTGAATATGCTATATAGCTAGTTTGCATGTTTGTTCCGATAAGATCGTTTCAAAACTGACTTAATGTCTTGACTGCTATAGTATCTAAGCTTTGCTGTGTTGAAATTTGCCTCAGACAAATTCGGTGTTGTTTTCAGATATTGCTACTATTGCCTACGCACGCGTTGTTCTGCTACAAATTCCTATAGATGCACACGTTGTAACGAGGTGGTTGTTGCAATTCAAAGATTAGGATCAGGTTAGTTTGCTAGTTGGGTCGTTAAAGATAAATAATTCTCGCCCGTGTCTACAGAGAAGTAGAAGTTTCGATGCTCCATCGAGGATGGGCATCATGAAATGTACATGTAACTGCCCCAAGTGTGGACAGTTTTGATACGATGAATTACTTGTATATTGAATGAATGTCTGTCACAGAACTAACACGGATTCACTACGAACTCATGAGGATTTCTCTACTACTAATCGTGATATATTTTGTGTTTGAATGAATGTCTTTCGGTGGTGCTAGCGCCCGGACGTCCGCGCGCTGCACTTCGTTTCGCGCACTCCATGTGGGGGCCCGTGTTGCCTGAGCAACAAGAGGGGGAGGGGCGTGACACCTCCGATTTGGAAGGACTCGGCTGCGGTGTCGAATGGATGCCTTGCTGGCATCAAGAGGAAGACATATTGAGACGATGCAGCAGAAAGTGGAGAGGAGAGATGCAACACCTAATCTGCTTTTGAAACATCCAAGTATAACAATTGTAACCTATGTCTGAGGATAGTTGAAACACTTGAAACATCTTTCTGAAACACTTGAAAACCGTTGCAACCATATGCAACATCCAAATAAAATATATGCAACATATGTGTCAAACATATGCAACATCTAAATAAACACACTTGCAACATGCGTCTGGAAAACACAGATGAAACATACCTCTAAATCACTCGAAACATACATATGCAACATAAGAGAGGAGAAGGTTGGGCTGGTCGATTCCTGTTGTCGAGGTCGGAGACAGGGGCGAGCGGCTGCACGCGAGCACCAGCGCCACCAGTACCGGGCTTGGCTTAGCACCGCCGGAGTGGGGGGGAGCTCGGTCGCCGGGGTAAGAGAGGGTGCCGCACCAGGTTGGGGGAGAGCCACCCATTCCCCTGCAACACTGCCGCGCCACATCCATGGATCTCGCTCGTGCTCCATAGATCTCGCCGGGGTGGGAGAGGGCCACGGGATCCACGGGCATTGGGTGCTCCCGATGGGTGAGAATGCCGGGGTGGGGGAGAAGCACCGTCGGGGTTGGGGAGAGGACGCCGGGGTGGGGGAGGGTGTACACCGGGGTGGTGAGGGCGTCGCCGCTGGCCAGGGAGGCAGCCATGGCCGCGCGTTGGGGTGAGGCGGGGTGAGAGCGCGGAAGGGAGGAGGAAGCGAGGGACTAGGTGTGGGAGTGAGCAGAGTGAGGCGTCCGTTCGTTCGAACATCTTAATTGGAGCATGATCGAATGTCTTTTCAATATGTGTTTAATTGAAACCTTAGCTTAGGTTATGTTGGCTTTGATTGCAGGCCATGTGTTGTGATGTCATAAATCTACAATTTAGTTTTAAATTTTTTGAAGTAATTATTTGTGATTTCTAATCCATATGCTAAAATGTAGTGTTTCTTACACCTTTTATTCAAAATGCTTCCTTTTATTTCATTAAAACAAATGATTCTAGGACCAAGGCTGCACTATTTAGTATAAGTCTTGCAAAAATAATTGCTTCAGCCTGCACCCAAGTGCGCAAGATGTCGATATTTCTCTATCAAAGAATTGTGTATGTTGTAATATATTTTTAGAATAATAGTGATTATATTTATGCAGATTTGTTATATGTTTTTAGTCATAATGTATAAATTCTATAAAGTAACAATGTACTGATTTGTTGTGCCAAACTGTTAATATAATTTAAAATAAATTGATAGTGTCATTGGTACGTGCTTCTTCTAGGGTACATTTATAATGGATGCTAAACTATAGAAATATATATGTATTGCTCATTCATGTATGTATATTTGGTATATCATGGTGGCATTCAATGTGTATACGTACGTGGAGTTAGTTTTATATAATTATAGTGACAGAACTTGGTAATTTAGAAACATACTTATACATATTTTATGGTTCACTTTTTTTATATAGTAGATGTTGGCAATTTAGATATAGATTTGAGGGGATATTTAGTTTATTTCTAATAATAGTAGATATGATTAATTTGGATGGAAACTTTAGGCGTTACTTAGATTACTTTTGTTTAAAAGACATGATAATGCACATGCAAAAGTTGAGGTTGCTCAATATTATGTAAGATCCACGAGCGTTTAAACATGCACAATGACGTCATCTGGGTCTGCAACATTTGGATTCTAATATTTGAGCCCTTGATATATGGTGGTGTCATCTGGGACCAACTCTTGACTAAACTTGTACGACACTGTCATCTAGGTTCCCGAACTTGTCTTGGATGCTAGCATTGGTCAAATATCAAAATTTGAGAGCTAGGGTCCTAAATAACACTACAATGCAAGTTTAGGGACCACTAGTGAATTCTATGAATAATAGTATTTTTCAGAATTGGAAATTTGTACAATTTTACATATTAAAATGTAGCTTTGTTAGGGTTACTTTATGTCTTTTTCTATAACGGCTAGTAGAGGTTGATATTTTTTAAAAAGGAATACATTAATGCCTCTTATTATTATCAATATTAATGATGATGGGATGTTTCTGATTTTTATGAGAAATTTTAAAATTTATCTTTATCTTGGCGTTGCCTCCCTGATTAATAACATTATTATAAGTTTTATTTACTTATACTAGTTTGATAGCTACGGCGTGAGCGACAGGGGAATGAACCCACACAAAATCCAATTAGGGCAGTCCCAATGCTAACCTATTAATTTTCATAGATACTACATATAAAAACCATAGTCCAAATGTATAATTTCTACAGAATAATTTTTATCCAATCACATGTATTCTCTCTTCATTCTCTACCAATCACATCTCTTCATGTCTTGGTTCTCGTGTAGACATAGTTTCTAACTTAGCCCTTGTTTAGATTACAAATTTTTGCAACCTGATGAATAGTACCACTTTCGTCTTATTTGACAAATATTGTCCAATCGTGGACCAACTAGGCTCAAAAGATTCATCTCGTGATTTTGAACTAAACTGTGTAATTAGATATTTTTTTTACCTACATTTAGTACTCCATGCAAGCGGCTAAAAATTGATGTGATGGAGAGAGAGTGGAAAAACTTGGAATTTGGATGTGATCTAAACAAGGGGTTAAACTCGGTTTCTATGTTTTTTTACTCTCTCTCTTCAATAACTACCTTGCCACATCAGCAAAACGCTTAGCTGACAGTACAATTAATGTTCATATAAACTATAATGATTTCTGCATTGCATCAGGAGTGCCCTTAGGCTGCTGCCTGGACGTGTCTGAATTAAACCATGGCACCGTTTGGATGCCAAAATTTTTGGCAAAACGCTACTGTAGCATTTTCGTTGTTATTTGGTAAATATTGTCCAATCATGGTCTAATTAGGCTTAAAAGATTCGTCTCGTCCATTTCGTCTAAACTGTGTAATTAGTTTTATTTTTTATCTATATTTAATGCTTTATGCATGTGTCTAAAGATTCGATGTGACGGAGAATCTGAAAAATTTTGCAAAATTTCTTGGAACTAAACAGCCCCCATGTCTGCCTGTTAAATGTGACAGGGACTGTGCACCTGAGTGCGTTGGGATGGCTCCTTGCAGACCTGCCTGTCCAACGCATTAGCTGCTACCTATATCTATCTAACTAGCTGTACTACCAGCACCAATTAGCTTTTCTTTTCCTTTAACTCTTTTTCATCGCATGCTTTATGATGATAGCTGAACTAATCAGGAGGATATTGCGATGCCATTTCTGAAAGTATTTTTAGTTTCAGGATACAGTGGTATTTTTTCACGACCGAGTATGCACCCATTTTTCATTAAGAGGAATGGAGTTCAAACCGTACACGAGGTCGATGTTGTAGGCGAGTGGCCTCAAACAACGCCTCAAGAGGAACAACCCTAGCTACTGGAACACTGTGAAGGATTACATGACATTTGAGTTTTGCTACCAAATATGAACGGCTGCCATCAGCGCGAAACCGGCCAGCACCCAATCTTCTCCTTCAGCTAGCTTGCTACCATAAGTCACTGTTAAGGATACGGTGGTATTTTTGAAACTCAAGTATATATATCAGTGATATACATATGTCGATATATGATACATGTAATAATCAACCAGAAGTCAGCTAGCTTTGCTACCATAAGTCACCTTGATCACAGCTTCAGCTTACATTTCAGTAAAGTATATAAGCAATAATACAACATTGTGTGAATTTGCAGTAAAGTTAAAGCAAACTAGACCTTCGCTCAATCACAAGAACAAATAAAAAATTTACATCATCATGCAAACACGATTAATTAACATGATGATGCCTGTCTCTAACGCAAACATCAGAAGCTTGTGACTGATGATACAAGGAAACCTTGGGAAAACTCATCATACATCAACTGTCATCGTATTTACTCGAAGTTACAAGCCATGGCGCCCAAGAAATCTTTAGATATCCGGGCGCAAAAACACCGAAGCAAAAAAGAAACTGAAATCAATCGAGGACGAATTGAAGATTTGAAGCTGAATTAAAGGAACCAACCTGACAACATGCATGTGCTGTTAATCGTGTGTGTGTATGTATTCTGACGACCGACCCGTGGGCGTGGACGTGATCATCGATCAGCACGCGTAGAGCTGGGCCAGCTCCCTCATGGCGTCGTCGTCGCCCTCGTCGTGGAGGTCGACGGCGTTGTCCAGCATCCACAGCAGGTGGTCGAACAGCACCACCTCGCAGTTGACGGCGATGGGCTGGTCCTTCCGCCGCCCGTCGTCGATGAGCGCGGCGATCAGCGGGTGGCTGAGGTGCTCCGCGCTGATCACGTACCGCCGCCGCGAACTGCCCACCAACACTGCCACCGCGCCGCCGCCGCCGCGCACAGACGTGTCGTCGGCATCGGTGGCAGCGCCGTCGACGACCGCTGCTGTGGCGTCCCGGGTGGACATGGACCGGAGGCTGCTGTACGAGTACGACGACGCGCTCGGCCGCCCTGCTACCCGTGACAGGCTCTTGCACTTGCGCAGCACCACGTTCCTGAACCTGTTCATCGATCTGATGCACAGTTGCACCAGCTTCACCGGCGGCCAAAACGCCTAGCTACACTACAGCAACACGTCCGAAACTCCGAAACGGTAGAAAATTTCACATGAATCAGTTCAATTTCCGCTGTAGGACACAGCGAGGAAAGTGCTCGAGTTTGAAACAGAGCTAGCATTTGGCACGGACGACATGGCAGTTCAAGTGTGCAATTGTGCAAATGCATGCGTACTATGGCGCTTATAAAATGTGAGCTGTTGGCGTGTGCGTATATATGTGGGTGTGGGTGGCACGTCGTCGTGGTTGGTTGTGAGCAAGCGAGGACATTGGTTAGCTATACCGACCTATCTCTCGCTGTACTGATCGTTCGATTTCAGTACAAAATGGATATGGACAACTGGACATGCAAGTCCACACTCCACAGATGCAGGTTGCGGAACCGGGAACTGCATGCTGTTAGCGTGCCGTGTAGATATGCCTCATCACAGATTTGCATGGGCCCTTTGCATGCATACCATGCAGAAGCATGCATGCAATGCGATAATGCTAATGGAGGGTCAGAGGGATGATGCAGTTTGTGCACCAGCTGGGTGTTGTAGTCTCGTAGATATGCTCAGCTCAGCTCAGATTTGATTTGCAGTTGGTTGTGTGTCCTGCACTCCTGCTAGCATGATTAGCTAGGGCCGGGGTTTGGAATCATTGCGCAGATGCCAAGCTTTTCTTGATTCGCAGCTTCTTCCGAGAGAGAGATAGGGATCGGACGACGAAAGTGGAATAAAGTGCGTGACTGCGTGAGAGCGACTTTGCAAGAGCTTAGAGCATGATTATTCGAATTCGTTCGTCAAATAAGGCTCCCACCGGACGATCAGTTACAGTAGAATCCACGAACAGTCTCTAAACTTGCACATCGGTGTCATCCGGATCCCAATTCTGAACAGTGTTGCACATCGGTGTCATCCGGATCCCAATTCTGAACAGTGGCGGGCTAGCACATGGCCGATAACGGAATTAAATTGAATGGATCCAGGGTCAAATATCTCCCCTACGGCTGACAGCGGGCACTGGGCATGTGTGACGTCGTCCCACGTCGGGCTGGCACTATACATGGGCCCCCTTTTTTTTTGGTTTTTAATCGATTTGTAGACACTGTCTATATTTTCAAACAGCCCCTACAGATTCTTTATTTCACTACTTAAGAGCATTTCTAATAAGCCAAACAAAGCCTAAGGCAGTTCTAATAAGCCAAAGACTCCACTCAATATATACATCCTCAAATATAGATCATGTTTGAGCTAGAACTTCACTATCTTATTAGCGCCACTCCTTCAGAGTTGGACGAAGAAAAAGGAGATGATTATTACCAGGGTTCTAGGATTTGGTCCGAAACGGCGATTGATTTTCATTCATCTCGGTGAGGCCTGAAACATCATCATATATAGCGGTCGAAAGTTTCGGCAAAACTCAATTTTCTAGTCTAGTCTGGAGTTCGAACAAATCCACAAGTTCTCCCTTCAATATAAATATAATGCACAAATTAAATGTATGAAATTATAATCCATTCGCTTTCTCTTCTTACGCCTTTATCAAATTTGGACAAAATTCATACATATGTTAGGAAACTTTGAACATTTTGACCGGTCAAAGAAGTGAATCATGATCGATAATTTCCTGATCAGATCCATCACCTGTTTCTGGGGGTCTGAATTTTTGTGCCATATATTTGAATCATGATCGATAATTTTTGCACCAGATGCAATCGATAGAAGAGCTCACGTTAATAGCTATACTCTTAAACATACATTACATCCACTTGTCAAAGTTTCATATGTACAAATTTAAGAGCTTAAGGCAGTTCACATGGGCACCTAAGTGCCTCCATTGCATGTCAAGTTCCAGATTATGGCATAGAGGGGAACCAAAAACAAAATACAACACAGGTGCCAGGAGTAGCGATGTCTTTTGGACGATGATCTTACACCATCAGACACATGTTGTCACCTTGATCCTGACCAATGTGTCAACAAAGCAAACAGATTACATTGCTATATGAATGCCATCAAAGTAAATCATATTACATGTCGACGAATGGTCTAGCATAGAGTCACCATACGGTCATGCTGATATAGAAACATCCATTCTGTTTGGAGATACAAATCTGAAGTTTATGGACTATGCATAGGTTTGGTAACAACTTAATTCATTCATTTCAGCAAATGCTAGCTACAGCTTACATAGTACACTAAAAATGGTCACAAGAAAATTACTTGTAATTTGTAAATGACAGATGTCCTTATTAAACAAGATCATTTCAGAAAATATGAAAAAAAAAAATCCATGTCCATATCTCACAAATGTCATTCACCATTAAGCTTGTGTAGACCAAAGAAAAACACATATATTGCATACAGATCAAAATGCCATACCCGATATGAATTGGTTTCTTAAGGCTAGCAAATATGCATCCATAGGCAATTAATCTCTCCATGTGTTCACTTATAGATATGTGGAAGTATGGCTATGGTCAAGTACCATTATATTCTAACTGACTATGGTGTCATTCAAAAGAAAATCCAAGGTGATCACACAGATGGTGGGTTAATTAAAGATAAAAAAGTCTGAACTTACTAAAACCTGAAATTACAGGTGAAAAACAACGTTGGTTACAATTAGAACAGTTAACCTTTTATTTTCACTATAATATTTTGAGTAATATGTATAACAGTCCCCAATTTGACTAGCTTTACAAAATCGAAACAAGGGTCAAAATAAATGTATTTTGACCAAAGGAAAACTGAAGTTTTACAAATTTTGACCGACAATTAGTCAAATTATATGCAAGTTTAGGGATAAAACTTGCATCAATATATTTTGTATTTCAAGTGTCTCTGAGATGATGTCGATTGTTTTTAGCAGTTGGCAACATATTGTAAGAGAAATTAAGGACAAAAAAATCTACTCTGTATGACTTTTCCCTGGTCTAAAACTCTAAATGCGCCTAACATTTCTGGATGGAGCTGAAACGAATCGTCAGCTTGCAGATGTGCTGCTTGATGATAAAGACAAAGGTGGACACGAGATAATTCAGAAGCAAACAAGGAAGGCTCTCACCATTTCATACACTTGGCGGTGACAATGGTGGTGGGAAGCTTGCATACAGGTAAGCATGACAAATGTGGTGATCAGACACGCACAGCCTCTCGATCAACATTGTCTTGAGCTCCAATGTGAAATACAGGGCTTCTGGCTGCCGGGACGAATCTCGTGGAAAAGCCTTCAAGAGTAAGTAGCCATCACCTGCGCCTTTGATGTACCAGTAGTACTCAGGCTCAGGCAAAGGGACGATCTTGTGGTGCCATTTCTCCGGGCCAAAACCACTGTTCCGCCATGTCCTGCAGTGAAGGGCTAGCGTGTGCCTCCAGTAATCGATCGCTATCACGCAAAGCCTGTCTTCCCCTGCATCAACAATGGCCAGCCCTTGATGCCGGGTGACTTGGATACGCGGGAGCTCAACCAGCGACAATTTCATGTCGTCATCACGCGGGTCAAACACAAGCATGTAGCCGCCCCAACCATTCACCCAGAAGAAGCAGCCGCAGGCGTAGAAGCGCACCAACACTTTGGGGTCCTTAATCGCTCGGCGGGGTGGGAAGCTGATGGAGGTGACGCGAGACCAAATCCCAGTCACCGAAGAGAAGACGAAGATCACGGCGCTGTACCATGACCGCACGCTGCAGATCACCTGGAACGACGGCTCGTCCTTCTCCTCCCCCGGATCATCCGGCGCGAGGAAAGGCTCGAATTCGACGGCGTCGTCACGGTACGGCGCGAAGGAAGAGGACAGCAGATGGCCGGGGATACGGGGGATCTGGACGTACCGGCGGTGCAAGGGGTCGCACGCCGCGAGGTCCGCGAAGGCGGCGGAGGAGGAGGAGGAGACGCTCCGCGAGAGGAGGACGCGGCCATCGCGGGCGTCACAGACGCGCCAGCCGCCGGCGGGGCTGGGGAGGAAGGAGAAGCTGAAGTCAACGGCCTGCGCGACGGCGCGCGCGGCGGGAGCGGACCCGTACGGCGGCTCGGCCTGGTGGAACCCTCCCCTTCCCCTGTGCTCGAGGAACCCGAGCAGGGGCGGCGGGTGGAGGCGGGGTTGGAGGAACCGGCGGAGGAAGCGGCGCCCGGAGGCGACGCGGCGGAAGGAGGCGCATACGGCGGCGGCGCGCGCGAGGTCGGCCGGCGTGGTGAGGCGGAGGAAGATGTCCTCCAGTATCTCGTCGGGGAGGGACGGCTCCCTCGGCGCCGGCGCCATCGCGCCGGCGGGCGGCCCGGTGGGAGAGATGGGCTCGGTCGGAGGCTGACTGCGACTGGACGGTGGAACTGTAGAGTAGACTGCGACAGCTGGATATCTTGCACGATGATCTGAAGATGTCAGGTGACCAAAGATGTTGCCAGCTGACGTTGCCATGTCACCTTGATCCAGACCAATGTGTCTTCTCGACCGGGTCTTCTGGATGCAGACCAATGTGTTAGTTCCCACCATAAAATTTTACGTCCGATCACATCGGATATTTAACACATGCATAAAGTATTAAATATAGACTAAAAAATAATTAATTATACAGATTATGTGTAATTTACGAGACGAATCTTTTAAGCTTAATTAGACCATAGTTTGATAATAAAGTGCTACAGTAATACATGTGTTAATGATGAATTAATT
The DNA here is from genome assembly GCA_022457205.1 of Saccharum spontaneum. Classification (NCBI taxonomy): domain Eukaryota; kingdom Viridiplantae; phylum Streptophyta; class Magnoliopsida; order Poales; family Poaceae; genus Saccharum; species Saccharum spontaneum. Next base: position 46,762,717 of record CM039610.1, read on the forward strand.
ATACTTAATAAATTCGTCTCATAGTTTACTGACGAATTCTGTAATTTATTTTTTTATTAGTATCCAAACACTTTATACGACACTCCATGTAACACCACATATGCTCGCCGGAACTAAACAGCCCTCGGCAAATAAAACAATCACATTTTTAGAATCCTCAAGAGGCCTGACCTTGCACTGAAACCAGACATGACAAGTGAAGTCCAATCTCCATTAGAATATGATGATAATCTTATTTTCCTAATATCGAGAATAATCAATATTTTACTCTGTAATATGGCTAGATTTGTAAAATACAAACAACACCGTATGTTACAGTATAAAATGCAACCATGCACTACTTTAATGGCTTGTCCAGTACAATAGCAGAAGAACTATTCAAATGCACCAAATTAAAATACCAATGCACCGCGAGAACGAGGATGATGGCAGAGACCAACAACAACGTAAGCAAATTCCAGAAAGAGTGAAAGAAAACAAGGAAGGCTCACCATTTCATTTTGTTGGGAGTGACAACGGTGGTGAGAAGCTTGCAAAAAAAAGCTAGGAGGACGGTCGCCCATGTCGGACACACACAGCCTCTCAAACAACGATGGCCCGGTTCATCCGACTTATAATCTGTACTTTTCAACTTATTTTTCAGTTAAAATAGTATTTTTCTCTCACAACAAATCAACCAACAGTGTTTTTCATCTGGCTTATTAGCACAGCCGAACGGGGCAATGTTTTGACCTCCGGTATGTAATACACTTTTCTTGGGTGCTGGGGCCCTTGTCGAATGAATTCCAGGAATAAGGCCTTGTTTAGATGGCTAAAGTTAGAAAATTTTGGCATTGTAGCACTTTCGTTTCTATTTGGCAATTATTGTCTAATTGTGTACTAACTAGGCTCAAAAGATTCGTCTCGTAATTTATAATCAAACTATGCAAATAGTTATTTTTTTATCTATATTTACTACTCTATATACGTGTCCTTAGATTCAATGTGATAAAGAGAGAGTGTAAAAACTAACAATTTTGAGCCTATCTAAACCAGGCCTAAGTACCCGTCAGCTGCGCCCTTATGTAATAACAGTTATTGCCAGGCTCAGACAAGGGGATAATCTTGTGATACCCGTCAGCTAGTAGACTGCGACAGAAGAAGTCAAACACCGTCGGTCAAAATCACAGTTCGCCCTTGTTTAGTTCCCAAATTCTACTCTCAAATTCCACTATGTAAAAAGAAGATTCTCATCACATCAAAATACCGACACATGCATAAAGTACTAAATATAGATAAAATTAAAAACTAATTACACAGTTTTGTTATACTTTGCGAGACGAACATTTTGAGTCTAATTAGTCAAAGTTTGGACAATTTTTACCAAATACAAACAAAATGCTACAGTGCGTATTTAATGGTCACTGTTCCAACTTGGGACGCCTGAATCGGGAACTAAACACGGGCTTCGTTGCTTCTGCCTCCGGAACGCCTAGCGCCCGGACCCTGGACCGCGTGTCGGGGAAAAAAATTCTGTGCACCGTGCCTTCACGCATATATGTTACGGATAGTTATCACGTATCGGGCATATATGTTACGGATAGTTATCACGTATCGGGTCAATGTAATCTAACCGCACGGCTATAATATTTTCTTGCACGTCCGCATGCGGCTTCAGTTGTTTTTCACGTCTGCTGCTTTTCTGCCTCCAACATGCACAGTTGGATCGTGTTGACTGGACATATGACAACCATCTATGACATGTATGCAGGAAGACACGATGGATACAGTTTGCACCAAATTTAATCTCACGTCCTAACGTGGCTCCAATAGCTGCAATGCTCCACATCGCGCTCCACGCCCTGAGTCCGCGTCCTGCCCTAGCACCCGTGTCTGTGTTCGTTGCAGGGATCCGTTCCCACCCTGCGCCTCGCATCGGAAAACCCACGTACGTGGGTTGACCCATGGCTACACCTTAGCAGTAGCGACAGCCACTAGTCACATCGTGCAACACCCCGATCTATTTTTACAACATCCAGATAAAACTTTGCAACATATGTCTAAAACAGATGAAACATTTGGAACATACAGTTAAAACACCATTGCAACATATGCAACATCACGATCTATTTTTGCAACATCCGTATGAAATAATTGAAACATACATATGAAACAACAATATGCCACAGGAACAAGCAGTATGATGGCAGAGAACACCAACATATATAAACTATATAATTCCTGATGAGTGAAGCAAACAAGGAAGGCTCTCACCATCCCTTTCATATACTTGGGACTAAATATGTTATTTCCGCTAGTGAGTGCAAGTCATTCCTTCCGGTTAGCAGCTATGATTCCCTGGAGAGAGCATTTGCAGAAGCAGTCACCTCAGAAATGGAAAGGTTTCATTGTCCCTTCCCAAATTGTTCAGTGTTGTTAGACCTCAGTCAGCACTTCTCTAGGGCAAGTTCATCAAGTCAGTCATGTCTCAGTTGTATCGAGTGCCCAGAATGCCAGAGATATATGTATCAACTGTGGAGTGCCATGGTACATCATGATAGGTTGTGATGAGTACCAGAGCTTGCCTGCTAATGAAAGAGATGCTGAAGACCTATCTTTGCATTGGCTTGCACAGAGCAATAGGTGGAGGTGTAGTCAAAGATGTCGACATATGATTGAACTAACACAAGTCTGCTTCCATATGAATTGCTAATATGCTCTCTGTGTATATCTTTTTCTTTTGGTAAATTTGTCAGATATTTGAAGTCCACAATCTTCAAACATCTCCTGATGCATGTACTGAATAAAGAAAACTAGACAATTTATGCATACAACCGAGCTGTCTAAATCCATAACCAGTACTTATTTCCTCATCTCATCTCCTTAGTTTTGTCAAAAGCATCCAACTTCTGAACGGAGGTAATCCAAATGCTAGTGATGATTAGTGACCCAGAAGAAAAGATGATTTATTGTTTTAAAAGAACAGTAAACATTCCTGATTTTCTTTGACTACTAATCCAAGATTGATAGTTGTCCAAATTAATGGAAATGTGTTGTGTCAGTCCTCCATATTCTCACATCTCTATGGAAGGTATGGTTGCTTGCAAGAAAATGTTCATGTTTAGTTCAGATTTTGCAGTTGGTCTCCATAATTCCTGGCAATTGGGCAAATGATAGGGATCTCACAAGCACAAAATGCAACCAATAGAAGATGTTATAGTCATACCATACAAGTCATGTTACATTAAGTCCACTGGACAACCACCATGAGCACAAATTTAAACGCGCGTACAACAGTTCACAGAGGGGCGCATATGTGCCCTAGTTGAAGATCAATTGGTTCTAGATAACTGCATAATGGGAGACAAAAGAAAAAAAATAGGGATTATCACTTTCCAGATTACTGCATTAAGGTAGGTAAATAAACAGATAGGCCCATCACTGCCAGAAGCATGGATGCCTTGCACCATGATCTAAAGATGTTGTCAGGTGATCAAAGATGTTGCCCTGTCACCTTGATCCAAATCAATGTGTCAACTAAGCAAACAAAACAATCACATTTTTAGAACCATCAAAAGGAATTCTATCAAAGTAAATCTTGTTAAATGTCTGAAGATGGTTGAACATCTAGTCATCATGTGGTTAAACTGAGAAAAGAAATGGAGTGTTTGTTCTGCTTCTGCTTGGAAATGCAAATTTGAAACTTATGAGTAACAGATGTGCTTATGAAACAACAAATTCAACCCAACGAATACCAGATACTACATATTTAGTTGTAAACAACATATGTGCTTATTGAACAAAATTGTTCAAAATTTTTTTTTGACATGCCCATGTATCACAAGTTTGTACAGGAACTAGAACAAATAAAAGCATAGATATAAATGCAAATTCGAAATTTATGGACAACATATGTGCTTATTAAACAACAAATTCATTCCAATGAATGCTGACTACTACAATAAAAAGTGTCACAACAAATTTAATTGTAAACAACAGAGATGTGCTTATTAAACAAAAGGGGCAGTTCAGAAAAAAAAAATTGCATGTCCATGTATCACAAGCGCCATTCATCTTCAAGTTTGTATAGGAGCTAGAACAAAGAAAAGCACATATATAAGTGGACATCAAAGCAAATATGAAGCCATATGAACAAAGTTCAAGTCTCAAGAGTCCGCTTAAAGATACATTTGAGGGTATATGGTGACACATAAATGTATTCTTATTCAGACTAACACAGATGGCATGCTAACGATCAAGAAGGCTGACCTTGCACTGAAACCAGAGATGACAAGTTGTTATGACTGGCGTCCAATACTCCAGGTGCCGGCCCATTAGTGGCTAATGGCGCCATCTGTTGGGGGCTAATTGCCCAGAGTTCTCTACTTTTATTTATTTACTTAGATGAGATATTTAGTCCTTAAAAATAGGATCTTAGATGGAAACTAGAGAGGATAAATATTCTTGCCTGGCCTCAAGGGCCATCTACTGTGACCCCTGCCTCCCTCACGTTGTCTCCCTCCTCCAGCACGCCTAGGGCAGCCGCCGCTGCCTCCCTGATCAAGCCACGGCGCCCCAGCACCGTCAACCTCGTCCCCGACCTCCGATCTCCTATCCCTACGCCCTCCGCAGCCACGGTAGGATCAAGGAACCTACCACAAGTGAAGTCCAATGTCGATCAGAATATGCTAGACTTTTTAACTAGTATTGAGAATAATCAATATTTCATTCTGTAATCTGCCTAGCTTTCTAAAATACAAACAACAGTACATTACAATATAAAATGCAACCACACACAACTTAATGACTTGTCCAGTACAGTAGCAGAAGAGCTATTCAGATGCACCAAATTAAAATTCAAACGCGCTATGAGAACAATTATGATCACGGAGACCAACAACATAAATAAATTCCAGAAGAGTGAAGCAAACAAGGAAGGCTCTCACCATTTCATATAGTTGGGAGTGACAACGGTGGTGGGAAGCTTGCAAAAAAGCTAGGAGGACCGAAGCCCATGTCGGACACAGACACACGAAGTTTCTCAAACAACAATGTTTTGACCTCCAGTATGTAAAACACTTGTTTTGGGATCTGGGACCCTTTTCGAATGACTTTCAATAGTAAGTAGCCATCAGCTGCGCCCTTGATGTACCATGGATAGCCAAGCTCAGGCAAGGGGATAATCTTGTGCTGCCAATCCTCTGCGCCATCACCACCAAGTCTTGCAATAGAGGTCTAAGGTGTTGTTCCTGGCACCAACAGTAACGACACCAAGCTTATCTTCCATCGCATCAACAATGACCGGCAATTGACAACGGAAATGTGGGAGCTCAACCAGCGTCAATTTCATCTCACGTGGGTCAAGCAAAAGCATATGTTTGGCGGACGCACAAGTCCAGTAGAAGCAGCCACGCACATAGTAGCGCACCAACGATCTAGGGTTATGAACCAATCTGTCGGGTAGGAAGCTGATAGAAGTGGCACCACGCCAATTTGCAGTGACCGAAGAGAAGACCAGGGTGACAACCTTGTAACTGGACCGCACATTGCAGATCACTCGGAATGTCAACGATTGGAGGGCACTAGATCTCCGGGGATAGGGGGGATCTGGACGTACCGGCGGTGCAAGGGGTCGCATACCACGAGGTGCTCGAAGGCGGTGTTCCTGTAGCGGCCATATAGAAACCCTAGATCCTCGAAGGTCGCATTCCAGAGAAGGACACGGCCATCGAGGGCGTCCCAGACTCTCCAATCCCTGTCGCTGTACTTGGGGTCCCTGGGCTTGGGGACGAAGGAGAAGCTGAAGTCAGCAGCCTGCGCGAGGGCGCGTGCGGCCGGGGCGGACCGGTGCGGCGGCTCGGCGTGCAGGAGTAGTCCAGGATTCCGGAAATCGAGTACTCCAAGGACTGGCGGAGGGTGGAGGGAGCGGAAGCGACGGAGGAAGCCGCGGTCGCAGGCGGCGCGGCGGAATGAGGAGCAGACGGCGGAGGCACGGGCGAGGTCGGCCGCTTCGTGGAGGCGGAGGAAGATGTCCTCCTGGATCTGGACCGGGAGGGTCGGAGCCGTCGGCGCCGGCGCCGGAGCCGAGGCCATCGAGCGGCCGGCGGCGTGGTGGGGGAAATGGGCAGTGGACTGGACTTTTGACTCGGCTCGTCCGGCAGCGAGACAGAAGAAAGCCTGCATTAAACGGGCCGGGCCACATCTTAGGCTATCCGCACTGTTAGATCTCTATTTTCATCCTTTATACGTCTTAGTCAATTATCTTCTCTATACTCAATTCTCCCGCACCCATCCATTCTCTATATCATCATCTATCCACTCTATCCACTGTAGGGCTTACTTGTCACTTTATCTAAATATATTCATGTGTGATCTAGTTTTAAAGGATTTATTGAGACGAATTTAATGGTGCAATCGAAATTTAATTTGGATTTTTGGTTTGTGAGTTATAGCATTTTTTTTCCTTTGTTTAGCTAGCGGGGTCTGCCACTGCCCACTATAGAGTAAGCACTGTACCACTCTAAATATAGACTGAGAGAAAAGATAGAGTATCGTTTTAGAGTACCTAGTACAGTATTTTTTACTTTATATTCATACTCTAAAGTTTTAGAGTATCCCTTCAGAGTAAACATTGCGAGTAGTCTTATAAGGCAACAACACTCAAACGAATGCCAAATGCCAGCTCAGCCTACAGCAAACAGTTTTTGCGCACAAAAAAAACCTACAACAAACAGTTTTTACCTGAAAAACCGGGTAATACTTTTCATTTGCCATGTACAAAGTTTCTCTCATACCATATATTATATGATTTTTTTTGTTCTCTAGCAAAACAAACATGTTGTGTCATCTATTATTACAACTAACAAAACGTACCCGTGTGTTGCAAAGGCAAGAGGAAAAAGCTATCAAATGTTAATAGAAAATTGGTATAGAAATGTTACATGTTAGATATCACAAGTTCCGTGATTTTTTGTGAAGACCAATAAAATATGTAATTGTAATGTCAAATTAAAATTAGTAAGGAGTTAGTTCCCGTTGTATAAAGCATTAGTCTATTTGATGATTATGATTATATATATATATATATGTATATATATATATATGTATATATATATATATATATATATATATATATATATATATATATATATATATGCACAACTTGGAGATAGATTTATTTTGATTAGATTGGATGATAAACTGCTTATAAGATTTTAGTTCACGATTTAATTAGTTGGACCATTGGCTGATCTAAGTTCTCAAAACAATAAGTTTTATTCTTAAATCAAACTATATTAACAATTTAGTGGTTAAACTATTTATTTATTAGAGAATCTCGAGATCTGTAGGCTTAGGTGCTCCGTTTGGTATAGCTTATAAGCTGCCTATGGCTAAAGTAAGCTGAGATTAAAAGTCAAATGATAGGTTGTACTGCTTTTTGTATACACAATACTTATTTGCTTGAACTTATCAGTCATGGTATAATGTTTTTCTCTCACAACAAATCAGCGAACAGTACTTTTTAGCCTGGCTTTTCAGCGAAGCGAACCGTTCGAACCTATAAACTCGATTAGACCAGCTTATTCGATTGTGCTTCTACTTCATCCGTACAACTTCTTAGAAAAGTGTTTTTTTTCACCGCTGTACCAAATAGGGTTTTAGTCTTTTAGAGATCTTCATAAAGAGAGGATTCACAAAAAAAAATTTATTATCCAGTTTTGGTATTTATAAAAAAAAAAACAGGACATACTTTCTAGAAAAAAAGAGAAAAGGTAAAAAAAAAGGTCATGGAACGGCTAACAGAACGGAAACAAAAAACGGGACGTTCAAGCAAAAATGGGATCAAAAGGAAACGAGAAAAACGTACGACGGACGCTGTGAGCCGGTGAGACAGACGGGAAACGGAATAACAGAGTAACAGAGGGGTCGCGGCGATGCGAGACGGGCAGGGTCTCGGAAAATTCACAGCATATTCAGAACGCAGGCAAGTGTACGCTGGAAGGGAAGAGGTGACACAGGCTGACAGCTGTTAAAAGGCCATTGGTAACCACCTGCGGGGCCCCCAAAACTATTTCGTCTTCCTGGCTTCGACCGAAAGAGCGGGAAGGCAAGGGAAGCAGAGGCAGCCGCGGCGACGAGAGGTGAGCTCTCGAAGCACCCCATCCTCTCGCTCGATTTCGGTGGGATCACCGATCACCCCCGTCCTTGGCTCGATTGCAACCCTCTCCTCTCCGAGCCCCAATTTGGTTCCCACCTCCGTCGGTCGAATTGCCGTGTTCCCGCAGCCGGTTTCGTCGCTAATTCCCGCTGCCGCGTTTGCGTTTCGCAGGGAGAATCGAGCCGCTCGCTGGTGCTGTTGGAGAAGAGTAGTCGCTACCCACCCATCAGCCACCACCACCCGCCCGGCGCGCCGACAAGTTCCCGAGGCGGAGCGCAGGAGAGAATGGCGGAACCAGGCGACGCCGCGGCCTTCATCCACGACGCCCCTTTCGAGGTCCTCAAGGCGCTCCTCGGCCGCCTGTCGCCCAAGTGGATCCTCCGCATGCGCTCGGTCTGCAGGGCGTGGCGCGACAAGCTGTGCAACAGGGCCCTCCTCACCCGCCTCCACCGCGCGGAGCCGCCGCAGCCGCTCCTCTGCTTCGACCGCGTCGCCTGCCCCGACCGCTATTTGATGATTATGATAGAGACTTCTCTTAAATTCAACATGGCAACCCTCATCATCAAGGATTACACTGGTATATACATAGGCACAACTTGAAGATAGATTTATTTTGATTAGATTGGATGATAAACTGCTTATAAGATTTTAGTTCACGCTTTGACTAGTTGGACCATTGGCTGATCCAAGTTCTCAAAACAATAAGTTTTAATCTTAAATCAAAACTATATTAACAATTTAGTGGTTAAACTATTTATTTATTAGAGAATCTCGATATCTGTAGACTTAGGTGCTCTGTTTGGTATAGCTTATAAGCTGCCTATAGCTAAAGTAAGCTAAGATTAAAATTCAAATGATAGGTTGTACAGCTTTTTGTATCCACAACACTTTTCAGCCTGACTTTTCAGCGAAGCGAACATTTCGAACATATAAACTCGATTAGACCAGCTTATTCGATTGTGCTTTTGCTTCATCTGTACAACTTCTTAGAAAAGTGTTTTTTTTCACCGCTGTACCAAATAGGGTTTTAGTCTTTTAGAGATCTTCGTAAAGAGAGGATTCACAAAAAAATATTTATTATCCAGTTTTGGTATTTATAAGAAAAAAAACAGGACATACTTTCTAGAAAAAAAAGAGAAAAGGTAAAAAAAAAAAGGTCATGGAACGGCTAACAGAACGGAAACAAAAAACGGGACGTTCAAGCAAAATGGGACCAAAAGGAAACGAGAAAAACATACGACGGACGCTGTGAGCCGGTGACAGACGGGAAACGGAAACTAACAGAGTAACAAACGCGGGGTCGCGGCGATGCGAGACGGGCAGGGTCTCGGAAACTTCACAGCATATTCAGAACGCGCTGGGAGGAAAGTTCAGCCACGCGAAAAACAAAATTGAAATGTCCTCAATCAATTAAATTAAAAACAGAAAAAGACAACCGAAACCAAAAGTATTAGAGTAGACTCACCATAAAGGTATTTTGGTATATAAACTAGATGGATGCCTGTGCATGGCACCGTGACCACATATCAATGGCCTTCTGAGAGATGCCCAAGATGAATAGGGGTGGATGAGAAGGAAGGCGGTTCCTACAGTTAGTGCCTGTGGCTGGTGTCGCTTTGGGTAGCCTGGGTGACATGCACACGAATGGTACGGGGAGTCGGGGACGGCGAGCAATAGGGTCGGAACGGACAGCGGAGTCGGTTATCCATACTTGTTGGGCAAGCATTAAGTTGATTTCTATATTTTTTCATTTAAAAAAACATATTTAGGCTGTGTTTAGTTCCCCATGGAATGTAAAATACAAAATGCCAACTACTTTGGAATGATGAAATGTAAAATGTCAAAATTTTCATGGGTGTGTTTAGTTTCATCCAAAATGCCAAATTTTTCATGGAGTGGGTAAAGGCTTTTTAGGGTTTTTTTTTTTGCCTCTTGAGGCTAAAATCCAAAATTGAGAATGGATACCTTTTTGTCAAAAATTTTGCATGGTGTTTAGTTCCATTCTGCAAAATGATGGACCAAAACCCAAAACTTTTTGGGTGAAATGGGGAATTAAACACACCCTTAGTAATAAGATTATTTTAAATTGTATATGACAATACAGCTTTAAAAGCTTGAAACCAACTTAAAAAGCTTGGTTTAGAACACAAGTAACTTAGGCTAAATGAAGCCCACAAAGGCTGAAGGCTAATTGCACATGATCACGTGAATTCTGCCCAGTTAAACATCGACGCCCAAGGCCCAGGCCCACCACACAAGCCCACACGCAGGCAAGTGTACGCTGGAAGGGAAGGGGTGGTGACACAGGCTGACAGCTGTTAAAAGGCAATTGGTAACCACCTGCGGGGCCCCCAAAGCTATTTCGTCTTCCTGGCTTCGACCGAAAGAGCGGGAAGGGAAGGGAAGCAGAGGCAGCCGCGGCGACGAGAGGTGAGCTCTCGAAGCACCCCATCCTCTCGCTCGATTTCGGTGGGATCACCGATCACCCCCGTCCTTGGCTCGATTGCAACCCTCTCCTCTCCGAGCCCCAATTTGGTTCCCACCTCCGTCGGTCGAATTGCCGTGTTCCCGCAGCCGGTTTCGTCGCTAATTCCCGCTGCCGCGTTTGCGTTTCGCAGGGAGAATCGAGCCGCTCGCTGGTGCTGTTGGAGAAGAGCAGTCGCTACCCACCCATCAGCCACCACCACCCGCCCGGCGCGCCGACAAGTTCCCGAGGCGGAGCGCAGGAGAGAATGGCGGAACCAGGCGACGCCGCGGTCTTCATCCACGACGCCCCTTTCGAGGTCCTCAAGGCGCTCCTCGGCCGGCTGTCGCCCAAGTGGATCCACTGCATGCGCTCGGTCTGCAGGGCGTGGCGCGACAAGCTGTGCAACAGGGCCCTCCTCACCCTCCTCCACCGCGCGGAGCCGCCGCAGCCGCTCCTCTGCTTCGACCGCGTCGCCTGCCCCGACCGCTACATCCACCTCAGCGACTACTGCGTCGAGTCCCTCGACCTCCGCTCCGGCAAGCTGCGCGCCGTCTTCCGGTTCACCGACAACGAGGACTACTTCATCGACGAGTACGACCTCGAGGGTCGTGATGCTCCCCCCATCATCGACGACCTTGTCGACTACGAAAGGATGAAGAGCTACGGCGACGCCATCCTGAAACCCCACGTCACGGTCCACGCTTCCCTCGACGGGTACCTCCTCGTCTCCTTCTCCTCCCGTCGTCGTTGGTACATCATCAACCCGGCGACGCGCCACTGGGTTTCCCTCTTCGATCCTACGACCTTCGACTTGGACGTGATTGGGTTCTATGAGCACGGCCGTACCGGCAAGTACCATGTGCTCTGCCTTAGCCGCCGCTACACCGTCCGAGCACAAGAAGCCCCGACCTGCTCGTACCACGTCATCGAGGTGAGGCCTGCGCAGCGTCGGCACATCGGGCGCCCCCTCTCGCCGGCGGTGCGCAAGGACCATGGTCTACGGTCCGGGGTGGAAAGGGCCTCTATCTCCCCACCCATCCAGTGGAAACGCGGCAACATGGACCTGTTCTGGCCGCCGCAGCAGAGCCAGGGATACCACATGCTGGTGTTCGACACGTGGAACGAGAAGTTCAGCTGGACGAGACCTCCTCCTGTGGCCATGGCGGACGACCAAGACATGAGGCTGCTTGAATTCCCGGACGGCAACCTCGGCCTGTCCGTCTCCAGGGAGAACGAGGCAACGCTAGACCTCTGGTGTCTTCAGGATTACCGGAACGAGGTTTGGGTCCTCAGGCACCGGATTCAGTTGGCGCTCCAACAGATGCCGGCTCTGCACCTTCATGAAAATCGTCCTTGGATTCCAGCTGTTGTGTCAGCAGAAGGGGATGTGCTGATCGAGTCCCGGCGCGGGCTGTTCCACTGTGACAGGAATGGGAATTTGCTGCACAGGTTTTGGTTTAATCAGCCTCGGAGTGGTCACAGGGTGTTGCCTATTAGGCATGTGCTGAGGAAGAGCCTTGTTCAGCATCCCATGTTCCGGCCCCGGCCGTCCAACAATGCTGCTGAACCGCCTTTCTTCCGTTGGCTGTGTAGTGATCCCAGCTGCAGCTGGTGATGGCAATTTTCAGCATCTATGCTTTACATGATGCTATCGGTGAAGATTGACTGGAACTAGCTTTCCTTCTCCCGCTCTTGAGATACTGCAGGGTTAACAATCATGACCTGCTCCTGTTTCTCTGTCGTTCAAATACTCTGTATGTTGGATGTTTGCTCAAGTTTGGGACATGAGTGAATGTGGGAGATTCAGGTGCTATAATTGAATATGAAAACCTCTGTTGGATCATTTGTTGAGCAGATATGTTCAAGTTAGATACTACTATTGCAATGGTTGACGTTAGATACTGCTATTGCATATAACTGAATACGCAAACCTCTTGTTCATTGGACTGAAGTTTGGGACCGTATGCTCCTGTTTTTTTACCATTGGTTGTATGAAATTCTCAGTTCCAGTGCTCTGTATGTTGGATTCAGAGATGCTGAAGTTTCAGTGGAGAATGAATGTGATTATGTGAGAGATCCCGCCATTCAGGTGCTATGATTCAGTATTCTAGCTGCAGTCTTGCAGAGCATCATCCCTTTCCACCTTTCCTTAATTTTGGAAATTGAGCTGATAATGCACCTGACGATTTTCTGTGAACTGAGAAATGCCTATCTCCTTTTGGTAGAGCTATGGAAGTGGAAGTTTGACTCTGCATTTGATTCGACTGTTTTTTTGGGAATGGGTTTCTCCCTTACTATTTTGACCATTAAATTGTTAACATAATGCTACTATGATGATTTTTGTGACTTGTTCACTTTTTCAGTGTCGTGCCCAACATATGCAGCTGAGGTTATACTATTTCTCTCTGATGCCTGAATCCTGAACCCTGAATGGAATATGCTAAAACATACTAGCTCTACTTCTCAGTTAAGGAGTCGTTCTAACTATATGCTGGAATTCCAACAGCAGCTTTTGAAGATACCAGAACCAGCCTCTGCGGCTCATGCATGGGTACTCGGCGGCACGAAGCTGCGGATTGAGTGCGATGCCATTCCCACTGTCCACTGGAGATCTGTACTCCTCTCTCTTCTCATTGGGCTGACACGACGCATTGCACGAGAGCAACTGTACCAGTGCAATAGGTACACTGCTCCTGTCGAGAAACTGCACTGCACCGAAGAGAATCGTTGAATCAGAACTACTACTAGTACTGTATTTCAGTTGTAACAATCTTGAAACTTGAAAGGAAGAAATTTCTGTACAAGAGATGGCAAACTTCCAAGATCCACGTGAGAACTTCAAACTTAGAATCAAATGGACAGGACGGTAGCACTTCGGTCTGGACTGTGGAGTAGCCAGCTATTCACCAGAGTTACCAATTGTCTATGGATCAGCAGAAACATTCCAACTGCTTATCAACAGGAGTACGTCAGGACTCAGGAGAGATCACAGCGTTTCCAGAGATGGGAAAAAGGAAAAGAAAGCCTTGGCCTGTATTTCAGAAATTTTACAGCAAAGCAAAGGCCGGATTGGCCAATTCTATTGAAATACAGTCAAACTAGAATTGCCGATACCAGTTATTTTATCTCAGGGTGTGTTTAGATGAGGGAAAAGTGGTTGAAAAGTTACTGTAGCACATTTCGTTGTTATTTGACAAAATTTGTCTAATCATAGACTAACTAGGTTCAAAAGATTCGTCTCGACCTTTACAGACAAACTATGTAATTAGTTATTTTTTTTATCTACATTTAATATTTAATACATGTGTTTAAAGATTTGATGTGATGGGTGGAAGAGGAAATTTTTGGGGCTTGCATGGGAACTAAACGCGGCCTCAGTAACAGAAAACACTGAGGAATATAATACGACAATCTATAGTGTATAGAATGTCTTTGCCAGATATGGACTCTGCTCAAATTCAATTTCATGGCAGAGTTAGATTTTGACAACTTGTGAACAATTAAATATGACTTTGACATCACCCTAAGCAACCTGACTGATACTAGTATAACACATCACGATTATGATATTGAGACATGCAAGAATGCATCAAGAAAAACCAACAATTCTTCGGTTAACACACAAAAGGCTAATTTCGTCCATGTATGGAAGCATGCAGAGCTTCAAAAGTCTTCCCGTAACAAACAAGAAATCATTAGGTACAATGGCCCTGTTCATCCGGCTTATAATCCGTCTTTTTCAGCTTGTTTTTTTAGCTGGAACAGTGTTTTTCTCTCACAACAAATCAGCCAACAGTATTTTTTCAGCCGGCTTATCAGCACAGCCGAACGGGGCCAATGCCTGCCCTTCCACAACATGGTTCAGAAGCTTGCCAATTTCCAACATAACTTGGAACAGAACGTTGAATACAAGAGTTGATGACAACTAATGTTAAGTTTGAATCTGTGATCACAAATACCAGTCCAACGAACAAGATAAACGGTTTGAATATGAAAGAAATGGATCTGTCAAGCTAATTGGTTCAAGTTTCATGATTCATAGGAATAGTATTATAGTAGTATCTAATTCACATATGTTCCACTAGATGTCAAACCGGCACTAAAAAAACTAAATGCTCCACTAAATCCTAACTGATGAGAAGTGGTGGATCTAGTATGTTCAGCATAATTTTCCATCGATGATTCAAGCAGCAGAGTTTGGGAGTGACACTAAATAGTGAACAACTAACAAAAATCATCACACAATGAATTACCATTCTTGAAACAGTCAATGGTCAGATATATATAAAAAACAAGAGAGAAAAATATGGCAGAAATTCCCAGAAAGTCACAAAAATAGTGAACAATACACAGAAATCGCAACAGTGAATTCCTGGGAACAGTCAAACTGCAGAATCAAACTTTCACTTCCATAGTAGTTCTACCAAAAGGAGATAAGCATTTCTCTGTTCATACAAGACCGTGAGGTGCATTATCAGATCAATTTCCAACACTAAGGAAAGCAGAAGACTGCTACCTGACTACACAACTATGGCACCTGAATCTCTCACATTCATTCATGTCCCAAACTTAAGCAAGCATCCAACATATGTTCGAATAGCAGAGAGTTTCATACAACCAAGGGAATGAAACAGGAGCATATGGTCATGACTGTTAACCCTTCAGTATCCAGAGATCGGGAGAAGTAAGCTTGTTTCAGTCAAGCTTCATCAACAGAAACCACCACATGATGTAAAGCATAGATGCTGAAAATTGCCATCACGAGCTGGGATCACTACACAGCCCAAGGAAGAAAGGCGGTTCAGTAGCACCATCAACCTTGGGCGCCCGGAACATCAGATGCGGAAGAAGGCTCTCCCTCAGCTCATGCCTAATAGGCAACGCCGTCGCCGACTCATGAAACCAAAACTGGCGCAGCAAATTGCCGTTCCTGTCACAGTGCAACACCCAGTTGGTGGAGGACTGGATCAGCACATCCCCTTCTGGTGAGACAACAGCTGGAATCCAAAAATGATCAAGAGGGCGCAGAACACCTCGTGGCATCTGTTGGAGGGCCAGTTGAATCCGGTACACTGGGACCCAAACCTCGTTCTCGTAATCCACTAGACGCCAGAGCTCCATCGTTGGCTTGTTCATCCTGGAGAGGGACAGGCCGAGGTCGCCGTTCGGGAATTCAAGCAGCCTCATGACATGGTCTCGCACAGGAGGAGGCCTCTTCCAGCTGAATTCCTCTCTCTCTGTGTCGAACACCAGCATGTGGTGTCGTTGGATGTCCTGCGGCGGCCAGTGCAGGTGGTGGTTGCGTTTGAACTGGATGGGTGGGGCTGCAGGTGGTGGATGCAGGGCAACTCCACCCCGTACGCTAACCCTTGGTCCTCGGGCAGCTGCACAGGGCTCACATGGAGGACGTGGTACCAGCAAGTCGGTTCTTCTTCTCCGATACGTCGGCCGGTGAGGCACAGCACACGGTAATCGCCGGAAGGGACGTGCTCCTAGAATAGAACCCGACCACTTGCAAGTCCCCAAGATTCTCAAGACACGGGAGCCAAACCCAGTGGCGCGTCGCGGGGTTGATGACGTACGAACGGAAGGCGAAGGAGACGAGGAGATAACCATTGAGGGAACCGTGGACCAGGAGCGTCTGCTTGAAGCCTTCGACGTAGTTCTCCTTCTCCATCTTTCTGTAGTCGACACGGGAGGCCTCGATGTGGGGAGCGTCCCGGCCCCAGAGGTCGTTGTCGTCAAAGTCGTAGAACTCGCTGTCGGGGAACCGGAAGACGGGGCGCAGCTTGCCGGAGCGGAGGTCGAGGGACTCGACGCGGTAGTCCCTGAGCCGGAGGTAGCGGTCGGGGCAGGCGACGCTGTCGAAGCAGATGAGCGGCCGCGGCGGCTCCTCGCGGTGGAGGCCGGTGAGGAGGGTCTCGTCACACAGCTTGTCGCGCCACGCCTTGCCGACCGAGCGCATGCGGAGGATCCACTTGGGCGACAGGCGGCCGAGGAGCGCCTTGACAACCTCGAAGGGGGCGTCGCGGATGAAGACCGCGGCGTTCTCGCCTGCGCCTTGCCTGCGTTTCCGCCATTTATTCTCGCCTGCGCCTCGGGAACTTGTCGGCGCGCCGGGCGGGCGGGTGGTGGCTGGTGGTCGGTGGGTGGGTCGCGACTGCTCTTCTCCAACAGCACCAGCGAGCGGCTCGATTCTCCCTGCGAAATGCAAACTCGGCGGCGGGAATTAGCGACGAAACCGGCTGCGGGAACACGGCAGTTCGATTTTTTTTTCTCGAATACGCAAAAGGTTTTGTATCTTTGTATTTAAGAAAGAGTTTTTACATCGCTAAAGGCGTACATGTGAGAGGATGATTTTACATTAAGCATAGCCTCTCTGCGAATGTACGAAGCCTACTCACGTACTAGACGACCTAGGTTGGAGGCCTCTGTCTCTATCCACTAGTCGGCTATGTTTTGAATGACCAATAACACATGTGGTATGGTTGATGTTGCCTTGCGGAAACATCTGGTATTGTGCTCCTTTCCATAGCTCCCATGCCACCGGCGTGAAGAGGGAGTCCGCTCTTTTCCTCTTGTCTCCATTCCAACGAAGTCGCCACGATTCCCACTAGGCCAGGATGGATTCACCCCCAATTAGTGTCACGTTGGCGCCAAGCCTCGCTAGGATGTTCCACCACACTTGCTTGGAAAAGGAGCAGGAGGCGATGATGTGGTCGATTGTCTCTGGCTCTTGGTCGCACAAGAAGGCGATGATGTGGTCGATTGTCTCTAACCCTTGGTCGCACAAGAAGCAATGTTCGTTGGCGTCCAATCTGTGCTGAGCCCTCCTGTTTGCTGTCCAATGGCGCTTTCGCAGTGCGATCCAAAGGAAGATTTTGACCTGTAACGATGCCCATGTACCCCATAGCCGATCACATCCTAGGGTTGGGTGTGAAGCCGAGCGTAAGGCTCTGTAGGTAGATCATGAAGTGTAAGTCCCGTCCGCGGTCTTGATCACCGGAAAACGGGGGAGAGGGTTGCAATCGAACCAAGGACGGGGGTCATCCGACCGAAATCGAGTGAGAGGATGTTGGGATTCGAGAGCTCACCTCTCGTCGCCGTGGATGCTTCTGCTTACCTTCCCTTCCCGCTCTTTTTGTCGAGGCAGGAGGAAGACGAAATGGTTTTGGGGGCCCAAAGGTGGTTACCGATTGCCATTTAACAGTTGTCACCTTGCCTTCCAGGGCCTTGTTTAGATGCAAGGCTAGAGTTGAAATTTTTTCACTCTCTCCATCACATCAATCTTTGTACGCATGCATGAAGCATTAAATATAGATAAAAATAACTAATTGCATAATTTAGTTATAAATCACAAGACGAATCTTTTGAGCCTAGTCAGTCCATGATTAGACACTAATTGTCAAATACAAACCAAAGTGCTACAGTTAGAAAAATTCTAACTTTTCGCGATCTAAACGAGGCCCAGACCAATTCCACCGCACGCTTGCCTCTACGTGGGCTTGTGTGCTGATCTAGGCATGGGCCTTGATGTTTAAACCGGACAAAATCCACATGACCTGCCCTCCAGGCTTTGTGGGCTTCATTGAGCCTAGGAACAAATGGTCAATATCTACCTCTTCCGTCTTAAATTATTATGGTTATATATGTTCAATTCAAACTTATTTAATCTGGATCAAATTTGGAAAATATATTAATATCAAATAATTTTACTATCAAGACATATTTTGTGTACGAGGAGTATCTTTGTGACTAGTTTTTCCATGCACGTTTTCCATTTGGCTTGCCATATTCTGATAAACAATTAACGTTTGTTTTTTATTCTAGAATGAAATCTAAATGATTTAGTTATTTATTTATTTATTTATTTATTCTCTGGGGCTCTCTTGACTGCTGTTCCACTTCAAGCTACCATGATAATATGGGGTGTGATTGGTTACATGTATCTCCGCTCCCCAGACTCAATGTATGCAAAGTTCGATTTGTATGGTTGCCTCGTCGAGCACTCCAGGTTCCCATCATGCATTGGTACAACTCGTCATTGGAAACGCTGGAAGATTCCTGTTCCTCATAAGCCAAGCTGAACATTTTTTAGACCAAAGGCCATTGGCCCTGCTTGTATTGAAAGGAGGGTAACTGCTGGGGATGCCAGCTTACAAAGTTCCAACAAACAAATTGTGGTAAACTAAAGGATAAGCGATTACACGCCAACATAGACCAACCTAAGGTAAAAGATCAAGCAAAAGGATGATTCAAGTCTTCCTAAGTTAAGTCCAGCTTAACAGATCACCACCTCAAAACACCTCAAACTGTGAACGTTTCCAGCGAGGTCTTACGCCTTCCTATTCCTAATTCCATCTTATCACCGCACTAGGGATTCACCATTACCACGCCTTCAGGCCCTCCTGTAGCTTCAGAGTCAAGTCTTCCATCAACAACACCTCTTTTGGTTTTAGCATCTTCTTCCACTGAGACAAAAAGCCCAGAACTTAGTAAGCAATAGCTTTAGGAGATTTGATCAAATGATGATTAAAGACCCAGTCATTTCTTGTCTTCCACAGACTCCAACCTACACTAGCCAGAATAAAAAGGAGAGCGAAATTGTTATTTTGCCCCAGCCCCACACCCAACTTATCTTCAAAAGATTGAAGGGAGGTAGGTCTCTCAGTCCACCTCATACTCACTCTAACCCAGACCCAGATCATTTTGGCTACATTACAATTAAAGAAAAGGTGATCCCTAGTTTCTAAATTCCCACAATACTTGCACTTTTCTGACTTCGTGCTTTTCCTGATCTTCATTTGTTCTCCTGTGAGAACTCTATCATGCCATAACATCCAAAGAAAAATTCTGATCTTTAGAGGCAACTTTGCACCCCACACCTCTAGCATCCTTAGGTCGACTGAGCCACTATGCTTTATCAATCTGTATAGTGACTTTGTGGAGAAATTACCAGAGGTTTCCAAGGCCCAAACCGCCTTATCTTCCTCATCTAAAAAAGAGACAAGGTCTAATGCTTCCTGTAACTCATTACATTCAGCCACCTCCTCAATACCTAACCTCATTCTCATATCTAACTCCCAATCCACCTCTTTTAAATCAGAAACCGACCAGTTCTGCTGTCTGCTTATTCTGAACAGCCTGGGGAATTTAACCTTTAAAGGGCATTCCGTCAGCCAGACATCGTGCCAAAACCGGATTTTCTTACCATTACCAATATTCCACTTGAGGCATCTTTCATACCATTCCTTTGCTTTTTCCAGACCTTGCCAAAATTGAGAACTACCTCTGCACTCGACTTGACAAAAACTCTTGTTCTTCAGATACTTTTTCCTAAGCACCTCTAAAGCCAAATTATTGTCACCTCTATCAAGCTTGAAGATCCATTTGCACATGCGAGTCAACTGCGTAATGCGCATGCGA